>VXBT01002914.1:147330-184654 GCA_013400235.1 Oriolus oriolus
TCCCTCTGGCCGATCGGGAACGGGAGCGGAGGCGAAGCGGGAGCGGCCGCTCCTCCTCACGGCGGGGCTGGTGGCGCGGCTCGGCCGCCGCCTGGCTGCCATGGGCCGCAGGGCGCGGGACCGCCGGCGGCAGCAGCAGCAGCAGCAGCAGCGGCAGGAGCGGGGCGGCGGCGACGGCGGCGGGGACCAGGCGGTGAGAGCCGGGCCGGGTGAGGTGAAGCGGGGCGGGGAGCGCCGGGGCCGCCGTCCTGACGGTGGCGGCGCTTTTCTTCAGGGCTGGGCCGGCGGCTACCCCGAGATCGTGAAGGAGAACGAGCTGTTCGAGCGGTACTACCGGGAGCTGGGCATCGTGCCCGCCGGAGAGTGGGACGCGTTCATGGCGGCGCTGCGGGAGCCGCTGCCCGCCACGCTGCGCATCACCGGCTACCGCAGGTACGGGCTGGGGGCTCCCGCGGGGCCGCGCTCCCGACGGCGGCTGGGGGAGGTGTCCTGCCCACGGCAGGGCGGTGGAACTGCGCGATATTTAGGGCCCCTTCCAACCCAGACCCTCCTGTGATTCTCTGATTTTCCATCCGGTGTCCCTCCGGGTGTCCCTCGTATGCAGCCACGCCAAGGAGATTCTCCACTGCTTGAAGGAAAAGTACTTCCGAGAGCTGCAGGACCTGGAGGTGGATGGCCAAAAAGTCGAGATGCCGCAGTCACTGAGCTGGTGAGTGATCTGGAGGCGAGATAAGGCATTCTGCATGTTCCTGACATCCAGCCTGGCTCATTGATCTTTCTTCTGCCTCTGCCCTTTTCCCATCTCTTTTCCCCCAGGTATCCTGAAGAGTTAGCCTGGCACACTAACTTGAGTAGAAAAATCTTACGCAAGTCCCCACAACTGGAGAAGTTTCATCAGTTTCTGGTTAGCGAGACAGAATGTGTAAGTTTTGGATAGATCTTGATTTTTTTCTGGCATATCCTGAGCAATGCTATATTGAAATACATTATGAAAGATAGAGACTCTGCCTTTTCTCCCAGAAGCTGAGTAGCTCAGCAGAACCTTGATTTTGTGTTGCAGCTGGCAGTGATGATTCCCATGATTCTGGCACATAACTGCAGCTACAATTTTTTTCATAAACTAATTGCATTTTTTTTTGTTATTTGGGGATGCTAAAATGAGTCTCTGTAAAATAATCAATTGCTGTTAGAAACCAAATATTTAAATCTGGTAAAAAGTGCATGACAACAACTTAAGTGATGGATGTTTGTCACTTGATTGGAGCCAGTTTCTCCTCTCTTTTGAGCAGGAACTACAGAATTAATACAATTGGAGTAAACATGCAATTATTAGAAATTATAATTGGGTGAAATACTGTGATTCTTCTTTGTTAAATTCTAACAAAATTTAATCCTAAATTTATAATAGTGTGTTTCTGACTGCTTTGTTATTTTACTACGTAGCGATTTAAAAGTTTTATTGCAAAAGGAATGTATTCTTTCATGGAATAAAAACAAATTTAATTTCTTTTTTCCTTTCAAGGGAAATATCAGTCGCCAGGAAGCTGTTAGTATGATCCCACCTCTGCTGCTTGATGTTAGCCCTCATCATAAGGTAAGTCTAGAATATGATGCGTACTAAAGTTTGTTCCCTGAAATGAGTTTAATTAAACTACAAATCACAACAGGAGTATCAAGGCTGATGCACAGTTCTGTTTCTGTTGGTATGTTTTATGCTTTCTGCACATCAGCAGGAACACTCAGCTAATGTTCAGATCACTGACACACTATCAGAGGAACATCTGCTTTTTCAGCTGTATGTAACACCCTGCAAAAAATGCTTAGGTTTTAAGCAGTTGCCTAGTCTTATTTTCAAAGTGTAAATGTGTTTAGCTGCATCTGAGTTATGTATTCTTGTTTCAACCTGCTTTTAACGTAAGATGACTGTTTTTAACTTCCTCTCTCCATCACACTGTGAACAGATGTAGTTTTCAAGACATGACAATATTCTCTGCCAGGTAGATTTCACTCCTCTATGCCTTTTGAAGAAGCTGAAAAGTTCTACTCTATAAATAATCTGTTAGATGAAATATTTTGGGTGATCTGAAACACGCTGTTGGTGGTGGCTAAACGCTATAGAGTGCTAACTTTAACTGAAGTGTGTAAGGAATGCCCATGGTATTTTCTTATGGCACGTTGTGGGAGTGACAATATCTGGTAGCAAACTTTCTGTTCTAGCTTTTGTGATGTTTTCATATCTGTGCTTGTTTGCAGACCAAATCTGTCAGGCGGCCTTACTCTCTTAATCTGTTAAATTAATGAGCTCATTGCCTTGCTATCTCAAGCAGCCACATTGTGCTCTTCTTTCTTAAATTTTCATGCTGCATGTTAAAATTTTATGTTTATCGAACTCCTGACATATGTTTTAAAGACTAGTTTGTACATACTTGTTTTTATGTTAACGTTACTTAACTTACATACGTAGTTAAGTAACTTTTAGCATACGTAACTTGCCACCTTGTTTTCTCCTACTTTCACCCCAACCCAGTATATGACAGCTATGGCTGGTTTATGTAAGGCAAGGTCTTCTCGTCTCTTTGAAGCGCATAATGAATTGAAAGACTCAGTCCTGATGTGTCACAGGTGTATTTTGATTTTTGTCTGGAATTTAACAGATAGTGAACACATTCATCTTAATGTAAAACACAAATTGTGAGGCTATTTCTGCACACACCTTACATTGTATATGCTAAGATAGCAGTATAGGAGTTCTACGTTGAATGTTTAATTTGGGTGAGTATTTCAGCATTTTCCAGGAATGCATGTAAGATTTCACAAATTTGCTCATAAATCAGACTAAGAATAGGTTCCTTATCCTCTCTTGTGCCAAAACAGCAAATGTTTAATGATATAGCAGTGCCCTGATTTGTCATTTGAACCTTTTATGGTCCTTAGTGCCTTAGCTTATGAGCTGCTTGTTAGGACCAGAATTGCAGGTTACTTTTGCTTAACCAGCATGTGCTGTATGTCATGTCTAACATGCTGATTCCCTCTTCCACAAGGATCAAATTAATAATTGTGTTCATTTTTAATCTATTTTTCACAATTTAGTTTTCCCTCACCATCAATTTGCTGGACAGTTTTAGAGCATGTTTAGCCTTGTAGATTCTTCATCATCTTCTGCGTTATCTGCAAAAGTAGAAAAGAGTAGCATCACAGCTCTTACTTTAAACAGAAGATCTGATACTGTCTTGCAGAGCATGTTTCATGATGTTTTTGTTCCCTACAAACTAAAGTGCTTTTTATATTTTCGACCTTCAAAGGTAAAGCATACAAAGAACAGGATTGTACTTCGTTTTTTTTCAAATTGGTGTTCAGAACAATCATAATTCTGCATATTCAAAAATACTTAATTTAAACAGGAACACAGTAAATTTCTCAAGTACTTAGAGTACAAGGCAGAATTTTTTTAAACTTTCTTATGTTTGTAGATTCTAGATATGTGTGCTGCACCTGGATCTAAAACTGCACAGCTCATTGAAATGTTGCACGCAGACATGAATGTTCCTTTTCCCAGTAAGTCTGGAAAACTCTATTGTGATTTGGAATTTCTGCTTTTTCTTGTAGTAGATTGTTTTTAATGTCACAGATGAGTAACTGCATTTAACTATATATTGAATTCTCGAAGGGGTTTTTATGAAATGAAAGGTACCCCACCTTTGATTTAAAACTTCATGGGCTTCCTTTGCTTGAAAAAGAGAAATTAATTATATTTATCTTTACAGTTCAGACTACAGTACATGTGATTGGAGCTTAATATCTGTATATAAATGGGGTTTAATTAGTACATGGTGGCCCTTGAGACTTAAAGCAGTTGTGATATTTATCATTTTTGTAAGCTTCAGAATCTTTATTTTTGGTTAAATGCTCACAGAAAATACTGCCCATTGAAACTGTAAAGTTGTAGAGAGTCTGGATTCTTTCTGCATTCTACTGAAAATTTGCTGATGTAGAGATTGTCTTTGGTGACAGTGGGGTTTTTTTCTGTTTAGGGGTTTTGCTTTGAAAAGTTGGAGGGGGCTTGGCTGTGTCTTACTGCCACTGGATGGGAGCTAAAACTCTTGAGACTATGACACATCAGTTAACCTTCAACATACTTTAAGTTATTTCATGCTCAGTGAGGGCTCCTCTATTCATAAGCAGTCTTTTAAGTAAAAATCTCTAGTGAAAGGTTTACACAACTTTCAAAGATCAGGTAATAAACAATGTAAAATTCTTTAGCTGTTGAATAGTGAAGCATTTTCCCACTATTTTATGTTCCCAGAGGGTTTTGTAATTGCCAATGATGTTGACAACAAGCGCTGCTATTTGCTGGTTCATCAGGCTAAGAGATTAAACAGTCCATGCATCATGGTGGTAAATCATGATGCCTCCAGCATTCCTAACCTACAAATAGATGTGGATGGAAGAAAAGAGATCCTCTTCTATGACAGGATTTTATGTGACGTCCCCTGCAGGTACTTTGAGTGTGAATTTGAATACATGGATTTTAGTGCTTTAAGTGCAGTGCTAAATTCTTTGTGTTACTGAATTGTGCCTTTTGAGTAGGTTAGTGAGTTAGGATTTGTAGTAACTTCCGAATGCCTTTTAAGTGTGGAGATACAGAATCAAGGTGAATTTTTTCATTCCAAGTGGTCCTTAAATTTGATCAGTTGAAGGGCTTCAAATTTTGACCTTATACTCAGGACACTGAAATACAAAGACAGTGAGGAAACAAAACAGAACTGTGTAGGAGAACTAGTTGTAAGAGAGAAGGATTGCTATTTTTGTGCTGCTATAAATGACTTGGATATGGAATTAGTTTTACACACAAATAATACAAATCTGTTCAACCTCTGTTGCAGTGGAGATGGAACCATGAGGAAAAACATTGATGTGTGGAAGAAGTGGACAACACAAAACAGTTTGCAGCTCCATGGGTAAAAAATGCTTATTACACATCTGCACTTCTTTCATTTTTCTCTCCTTTTTCTGTATCTTTAACATCTGCATGCATTCACATATTAATATATGACAAAACAGACACTAAGAAGAGTCATTTTTCTCTCAAATCAAGACCTTAGTGCTATTGAGAGGAAGTGCAGGGTTTCAGATGTGAGGAGGGGAGCATGTGAATCTAAATTGCTTGTATTGTTACAAATATCTGACACTGAAATATTAATTGAATTGATTTAGACAGGGTAGCTAATGAAATGGAACAAATCACTTGGTTGGGATTCTTAGCATTTAAGCAGGTAAAATACTGTTGGAAAATACAGTAAGTTGTAAAATTTAATAGTGATATTTTGAAGTCTTTAGGCTCCTAGAGATCATACATAAATGTTCCAGTTATCTGACATGGATTTATGTAAACTGATGGTGAATGAGTACTTACCCTAGTGCAGGCACATGGTAAAATGTAGTGATTGAAACACAGATGAAATATCTCAGGACATTTTACTGTGTGTTTTTAACAAGCTGGGGATGCCATTGGTTACTGTGACTTAGCTGACTACGACTTCTTGGCAACTCATTCATTATTGCAGGTTTCATTGGAAGTATGCAGGTAGGGTCTAAGCTCGTGGTCACTGCTAGGTGAGCTATGTTGTCCATAACATTTGTAATTGTCAGATTACTCCTAATTTTAACTGGATTTCTAAGAAGAGTTATGTTTCGGGGTGTTATTTTTCTAGTGTTGAGTACTTTATAATAAAATTGATGGGGTGCTAGAAAGAAAAAAATAGAGAATGTTATGTTCAAAGTTACCATGCATTAGTGTTAATGTTTGATCTAATTGCTATTTTAATTTAATAGGTGTCATTGTGAGTGTGTCTGCAGTATAGACTGCACTAAGCTGACTTAGTTTAACACTGATTGTAATTTGTGTACTGGTGACAGCTGTAGAGCTCCCCAAGTGCTGGCTTAGCTCATGGACAGTTGTGTGTCTGCAGTAGAGCTTCTTTTGGATTCCTGAATGATAGCTGGCTAGACCAAGAGTGTTCTGTTAGATTGCAGTTGAGAATTGCAACCCGTGGTGTTGAACAGCTGGCAGAAGGTGGCAGAATGGTGTATTCCACGTGTTCCTTGAACCCCATTGAGAATGAAGCTGTGATCGCATCTCTGCTGGAAAAGAGTCAAGGTGAGAATATGAGCTTGAACAGAGTGGGGAACTCTTTTTTTTTTTTTTTTTTCCCCTTCAGCCTAAAAAAGGATATGTGTGTGACTGTTCTAGTGATAAGCTTAGTGTGGGTAATACACTCCTAGTTTGCAAAACTATGGAAATTTTTTGGTACCAGTAGGATTTCATTAATGTTGCTATGAGCAGTCTTCTTAAATGGGTGTGAATCAGTTGCAAACACAAAACCTGTAGAGCTGTGTTAATGATACAGAAGACACTTCTACAGATCAGTGGTATTCAGTCTCTGTTATCTGGCTCCCTCTAACTGCTTTCACTGGTTGGGGTCCATGTCTGACATTCGTAATTCCTTTGGAAAACTCAGTGTGGAACGCTGCTGCTGTTCACTATGGGAGTAAAAAGCCCAGTGTGTAGTTAAGCAGTTAGAGCAAGGTAATTGTACGCCATTAGGTGGGAGTCACTGATACCTTTAGCATTCTTTAGCATTCTTTGACCCACATTTTGACATGCTTGGAATTTTAAGGTGTTTAAACTCATGGGTTTTTTCACATTTTTCACTTGCATATGAAGGCTGACATTACAAGAGGTGGAAAAATTGAGATGAGCTGGGAAGCTGCACTGCATCACTTTGTGACAGTAGAGTTTAGTAGCCCATTTAGTAGCTGGTGTGCACTGCTTTTTCTGTATTAATAACCTGAAATTTGGAAACATCTAATTAGATTTGGCATGAAAAGTTCCACGGACTTTTCAGTTGAACCTTTTACAGAGCAGAAGCAGCTCTTGCTCCTGGAGCTGCACTTACTGGAAGTTGGTAGCCTGTTTTGTGTAATGTTTATTTTGTACCAGTAGCTATTCTGGCCCCAAATTATGCATGAAATTTCATTGTCTTAGAAACAGCACTTCAGCTAAAGTGCTTGCAGGTTAATTAGGAATCGACTATTTAATTTCTGCTCCCGCTCTGCTGTGCACTGGGGCAGCCTCACCTTAAGTCCTGTGTGCACCTTTAATCACTGCAATATAAGACATTAAACTATTAGAGAGCATCCAAAGGAGGGCAACAAAGATGTTAAAGGGTCTGCAGGAAAACCCTGATGAGGAGTGGCTGAGGTCACTTGGTCTGTTCAGCCTGGAGAAGAGGAGACTGAGGGGACACCTCATTGCAGTTACAACTTCCTTGTGAGGGGAAGAGGAGGGGCAGGCACTGATCTCTTCTCTGTGGTGACCAGGGACAGGACCTGAGGGAATGGCCTGAAGCTGAGTCAGGGGAGGTTTAGGTTGGATATTAGAAAAAGATTCTTCACCCAGAGGGTGGTCAGGCACTGGAACAGGGTCCCCAGGGAAGTGGTCACAGCGCCAAGCCTGACAGAATTCAAGAAGCGTTTGGACAACACCCTCAGGCACATTGTGTGTCTCTTGGGGTGTGCTGTGCAGGGCCAGAGTTGGACTTGATGATCTTGGTGCGCTACTTCCAACTCAGCTTATTCTGTGATTCTGTGAAAGGACATTTTTCTTTAGAAGTAGTTTCTTTGGTAGGCATAGACACATTTCCAGTAAATTATGATATGCTTGGCTTATTGAAGGCCATAGTAACCCAGCATTAATTTTAACAATGACAAGATTGGAAAGCATTAAGAACTAGTTGGGATAGAAGCACAAAAACAGTAGGACACGAAGGCCAGAAATTGCAGCACCTGAGGCAAACTCAATCTTTGAAGGAAGGATCTTGACTGGCTGTGACGTTCGGATCTAGTCTCTGCCCAGTGGAGGTATTTTGAGGCATACTTGGAGGCTATGATGTGTCCCAGCAAGTCAGTGTTATCCTTGGAATTTGAACACAGGTATAGCTAAAGAAAGTAGTAGTAAGGAGCTAGTGCAGTGTTCTGCAAGGGGCATTGTACCTCAAGAATTAGTTCAGGTCAGTCCAGAAGGTTTGTTGGTCCTTTCTAGCACAGTGCTACCTTGCTGCTGTGAAGCAGATGAGAGATTGCTTTCTCCTTAGGGAAGGAGTAGGGAGAAGGCCTTTTTGTACCATGTAGCAGCTATTGGGAATTGTAGTACTTCTGACAGACTCTTTGGTGCCTGGTCAGTCTGATGTAGTCTTGAGACATCAGCTGAAGTCATGGTGTAGGGAGGCAAGAGTATTCAAAGGACAGATGCAAAACATCAAGTGTAATCACATTTGAGATGCCATTTTTGAATTTGTCTGGGAATTCATGTATCACCTTTTCATTTATTTAAAAGACTTGCTTAAGCTGTCACTGTAAGAGTAAACGTTTATAGTCATGTAGAACAGGTTGATAAATTGTGTACATCAGGAAAAGCCTACCTGACTGTTAAATAACTTAACTATTCAGAATCACAGAAAAGCGATGTTAAAAGTTATTCTTCTCTAGGGAGTTCACCTATTTAAACAGTAAATTTTTATATCATGCTTTCTCGAGTTTGGATGGCTTAAAGCTTTTATTCAGTAGATTAAGCTGTACTCTGTTTCTTGTAGTAATTTGTCATATTTTAGGCACAGAGTCTTTTGTCCTGTTAGTGTTAAGCCGTTTGGAATTTTCCTTTCCAGTTAAAAAAATGACAAATTCTCTTTCCTCTCTCGCTAGAATATATTGAGATTGTAAGTCCTTGAAACGAAAACATCGTAGGCATTTCAGAAGGCTTAGTTATACCAAAAATTGGTCCCTGAAAAATACTTAATCAATGTAGTAAATCCAAATACTAAGTAAATGAGTAATAAATCGTAGAATATTACTCGGCAGCTGCTACAAAAAATATCTAACCGTTATGTTTTGGTTATTTTATAGGTTGCAGCTTATGTAGTTATTATTTAACAGTTCTCACCTTCTTAATGTACATGGTAGAAGTTGTATAGCATTTAATTTCTTGAAAGTTTTAAAAAGTAGATTCTTAAAACAGTCTTAAAACTTTAAGGAAAACTATTTTTGTAAAAGTTAATTGGCAACACAATACTTAAATTCTATTTTTAAGAACGCTTATATTTTTGGGATTTCAGGTGCCTTAGAACTTGCTGATGTCTCTTCAGAGTTACCAGGTTTGAAGAGGATGCCAGGAATTACAAAGTGGAAGGTACTCAACCTGATATTTTTGTGAAGTTTTTGGTCTGTGGTAGAGTGTTAAATTAGGGAAATTCAGAAGCGTAACATTTCACAGCATTAGGTTGAGCTGGATTAATGGCAGTGATTTGATGTTTAGTGGAGAGAGCTAAGCTGAAAGTCTTTGTGGAGGTAAGTTCTTGGCACCTCATCTGCTCTCCTCTTACCTCTAGGTGTCTTTCCTCTGTCTCCTATACTTTCTTGGTACAATTCCATTTTCTGTTGTGTGTATTTGGCCTGTAGATGGCAACATAATTTCAGCCACTTTTAATGTTATTCACCCATCTCTGTCTTTAGAGTCTGTGAGTGTTAGATTCTGCAGTTCTTCAGCTGGTCCATTTGAATCGTTTGAATGTGAAAGCTGTGAAACTCTTTCTGCAGATACCTGCAATGATGTGACTAATCCTAGAATATTAATAGAATCCTGTATTTTGTTTCAGGCCTTAAGTGATTACAGTTCTGGAAACAAACTAGTAGGGAAGGGCAAAAAAACCCCAAAGCTGCTTCAGCTTCTTGTTAAGAGTATCATCAGGAAAAGTAGAAGGCCATCCTAGTAGTAGGGAAAGAAACTGATGAAATTTTAGTTATGAGTGGGTGCCTTTGCAATGCCATTGGTGATTCTGTCTTACCATCTCACTAATCTCTTGCAACGGCAGACAGGTTTATGCCTGTGTGCAGGCTAATGAACAAGACGCAGGAAATAAAGATTTATGTTCTGCCACTGGAAATCCAGCTTAGAAACAAGCTGATTTCTTTCTTCTTACAGTTCCTAAGGTTTACTCTGTATGCTTGTACCTGAAGAGTAAATGTAAAATGCATAACTGTGGCTCTGTGATCTTAATTTTACCCTTTTTTGGTACTCCATGAAGCCACTATATATATATTTATATAATGATCACTAAGGTTGTATTGTATTCCCTGTAGCATCTATTTCTCTGTTCGCAGTTGAAATATAAATCTCCCTAACAGGTTTTAAAAACTAGTCTGACAAAATGTGTTGAAAGTTTGCCAGACTTTCTTCAGCTCTTGTTTGCTGCTACTGTATATTTTCAGGCCTCACTGGCTAGCATGTCATTGTGGATGTTTTTGCTTGCTTTGCTGCTGTTTCTACTTGGTGTTTCTATAGTCTTTTGTTCCCTGGTGTAGTATTTGTTTTCTGGGAGCTCTGTGAATTATTACATTGAATATTCCTGAGCATCAGTTGACTGTAAATCTCTGGAAACAGCAAAAACAGAAATAAGGTTTCATTCAAGGGACACTTGGGTACTCGGAAATAGCATTCAGTATTCCCTCCTTAAGCCAGATGATGAGTGAACTCCAGTGAATTGTTTTGTGCTTGAAGGAAGACACCTCTTTAACTCTAGATTTGGTCATCTGCTTCTGCAACACTTCTACTCTTCCTTCTGCCCTAACAGGTGGTCAGTAAAAAGTGCAATAGAAGAGAGTTCAGCATGTTCTTTGATGCTTTGTCATGCTATCAGTCACACCAGCCTACCAGTTAGGCTGGTAAACCAAAGGTGAACAGCACAGGGCTGCTAGGCAGTTGTTCTGGTAAAACCAAAATAGTTATAGATTTTTTTAGACTTTGGTTATTTATCACTCCTATTGTTGGTTTTGCTCAAGCTTGAGTCGTGACTTCCAAAGAAGAGCAGTTCAGAAGTACAGTCTGTCGTGTCTTCATCTAGCACTATGAAATGTAGCATATTTTGACTTGAAATACTAATCCTGTAAGTACAGTAATTTCTATTTCAGGAAATGTGGAAAGGCACAATGTGTGATCTGATCAGTGGCTGAGAAGTGCCAGACTTCATGATGCTGAAATCTGTGTTCCAAAGTTCTTAGTGAAATTGTAATCTAGATAAATGTTACATTTCAGTTTCCACTAGAACACCGATTAAACTTCCAAGACAATCACAGTGAGATGCATGAAATCACTTCATCATACTTGCCAGTCCTAAAGTTGCCATCAGTGCAACTTCTTTACTTTGCTGTCTTAACAACAAAAATGCGCCTTCATTTCAGTGATTAATTTATGCATTTGCCCTGCACATCCCCACTTGGGAGTTTTCTTACAGCTTTAGCATCCAGTACAAAACCAGGCATCTAGAGCTCTCAAGTCAAATTTTCACTGGCTTATTTTTTCACTTTGGTATCCTTGGTTGAAGAGCATTCAGAATGCCTTCCTCTAAGAGTTGTGGCTCTAACCTTCTTGTATCTTAAGTCCATCAAAAGCTTTGACCCTTAGCCAGACTGAGGTGATGTTATGTCTACACAGTGTCTTAGAGCAGATCCATAGGTATGTTCTGGGTTCTGAGTAAAGGTACAGATGCTAGAAAATTCATGGGGATGTAGTTCTTCAGCAACTCTCCACAAAAGCATCTCTGTCAGTGACCTGTATATGCCCGTGTCATGCAGCTTTCTGCCTACTAAGCTGTTGTGTTACACTCCTGCATATTTCTTATGTAATGAAATTGGGATTTCTCAGTTCTGATCTTTACTAGACTGCAGTAGCTCTTTTCCTTTGTGTACTGCTTGGAAGCTGCCTATAGCAGAATGTTTCACAGCCAGTCTCATGAAAAAAAAGGAGTAGTGTATCTTAAATCTGATGGCTCACCAATCTTCTTACAAATTTCTCCACTGTCCTTCCACTGGATTTTGGTGGTTTACATGTTTTAGAACGTTACCAGAGACCTTTGTAGTTGATTCAGCACCAGTCTGCACTTTGACCGCATGCTTTTTGAAACATATGAAGTGGACCAAAGAGTTGCAGCTGGCAAGAATCTCCTACTCTGAAGTGCACATGTACAATGCACAAAGAAACAATACACTTCAAAGAGCTTAATTTTCTATACCAGAAAATAACTTCTCTTTTTGTCATCTGAACCTTGGTTTGCAAGTATTTTAATTAAAAACTTGTAAAATGGTGACCCATAGTCTTCAAAGTACTTATATTTACTCCTTTGAAGGTGATGCTGAAAGATGGACAGTGGTTTGAAGAGTGGAAAGATGTGCCTTCAAATAGACAAACACAAATACGTCCTACTATGTTTCCAGTGAAAGATGAAGAGAAGCTAAAGGCAATGAATCTGGAGCGTTGGTAAGTTTTCCTGGAGTAGATTTTATGAGGATTTGATGTAACATGTATGGTTGTGGGCAAATTTTAATCAGGTCAGATTAGGAATGTGTAGGTCTGAGTATATTTTGATTGCTTCTTAAGTAATGGCAGTGAACAATATTTAAAGTCCAGTGAATCAGGAGAAATTACTGCAAGTTGCGTAAGAGGAGTAAGTACTCACGTGAAAAGGTCAAATTCTTTGCATCCAATAGTCAAAATAAACAGTCAAAATTACTGGAAAAGTATGTGAAACTTAAACAGTGTGACTTATTTGCCATTAAAGGCTTTCCATAGCTATCCTAAAAATACTGTTTAGAAATGAGTCATTAAAGCTCAGATGGGAATGGTGAAATGAACATGTTGCATTGATGCAACTAGTTTTGCCAGAATGCTCTATTTAGATCCTGTTTCTAGTTTGATAAATTAAATCTGCACAATCCTACTAGGAATACTTAACTTATCATGAAAGTAAATACAAATGTGGGCCTTCTAGTATTTTGTGTGAGTCGAATGGAGCTATGAATGTGCTGCAACTTTTCTTTTGTTTTCTCTCTAGTCTTAGGATATTGCCACATCACCAGAACACAGGTGGCTTCTTTGTGGCTGTGTTAATAAAAAAGTGTCCAATGCCATGGAATAAACGTCAGCCTAAGGTAACTTCTTTTAAATTATCTAAAATGTTAATTACTAATAATGTTTCAGGATTTTTTTTAAAGTTTGCACATAATAGAAGACATACTATAACTGTCCTGTATCTGCCCTTCAGTTATAGTTCAGTGTGTCAATTAAAAATAAATTCCTAAACCCATGAAGTACTTCAGAAAAAAAACATAACAACTTTTAAAATAGAAAAAAATTTAAAAAGGGTATTTTGAAATGATAGTAAAATAACAAGATAAATCTTGACCGTAAAATTGAGGCTTTGAAAGAATTACAGAAGCAGATTGTGTTGGATAGCTAAAGCTGTCACTTCCTTCAGCTGTGTGTGGTCCCTTGCTAAAGGCTTTTTACTGCTGTGTTATAAGCTAATTCTGATTTCGGTTTATCTTGCTCTGTGGCTGGTTGCTCAGGAGTGATTCACTAGCAGATTAGCAGATCAGCAGCATGGGGAATGGATGTAAAACTGTCTGGAGCAGCAGCTTCAGCCATCTGACTTTAATCCATTTGTTGTCAGTTGTCTTTAAAATCCTGTCAACAGGATTTTAAGTTGATGTGATTTATTTGATCTCTTAGATTGTCATGTCCGTGAGAAAAACTACTTGTGTGAATCCCTTTTAGGTGTTTATTTGATTTGCTTCATTAGAACAATTTAAGAGTAAAATTTATGTGGCAGTAGGGAAGAAGCATTTACTCAGAAGCAAGCACCCTCCAAATAGTTTGTGCTGTTCTGAGTTGAACATCGTAGCACTCTTACAGAAGGTGTGCAGCAGCAGGACGCGTGTGTCACTTTGAGTGGCAGGAGGAAAATGGCAGATCCTGTTTTAAAATAGTCTCCTCTGAGTGCTTGAACATGATTTTATAGATGGTACAAAAATAGCTTTCTTGGACAGTTGGTATGAAACTGTCCACATCAGTACTAGAGGTAAATGCAATTTGTAGTGGTATCTTGATCTAGTAATCAGATTAACTCCCTGAATGGATCTGTTTAAGCACTTGCATACAAATTGACAAGAATTAAGCACATAGGTGCCTAATGTTACAAGTTGGATACTACTTCTGCCTTTTTGAAAATAGTAATTTGTAATTTGTAATTTGAAATAGGTTCATCAGAAATTACCACAAAGAACAGGAGATACTGAAGTGACAGCAGCTAATTCAGGTAATGGTTCTGACTGTACTATTGAAGAACCAACACTTGCTGAAAATGAAGAGTCTAAGAAAATGCAAGAATTGCAGAATTCAGACACTGAGCAGAGCAAAAAGGAAGGAGTATGTGGGTAAGGACCATGTCTAAGTATTTGTCCTGTGACAGTAATTGCTGAGTATTCTGTAGTTCTTTTGTTATTTAGAAGTCAATCAAGAAAAATTAATGAATTCGTTCAGTTGTCTTGTATTTCCATCTTGTCTGTCTTTCGTTCAGCAAATTTGGAAAATAACCAGTTTTCTTATTAGCATTTGTAAAGTCTGTTAGTACTTTCTTCTCTGTTAAGGACCAAAAATACTTTCAGAAGTTAAAGTTTGGAAGGTCTTTACTGTCTTCACAATGACTCTGTCAGAAATCTCTGTTTACTTGTTTTCGTGAGTTCTGTTTCAAAGCACTGCTTCACATCCTCATTTTAACAAGTTAAATTGTGTTTAGTGTTACTGAAGCACAAGAAAATGTCAGTATTCTGTTTGGCATACTGTTGTTACAATAAGCCAAGTGTTGACTAAATGAACTGAATATACTGATTTTAAACCAAGTACTTTTACTGAAATTGACAGTGCAATGTTACTTTCTTTTTAGACCACCACCATCTAAAAAAATGAAGTTGTTTGGTTTTAAAGAAGACCCTTTTGTGTTTCTCCCTGAAGATGATCCATTGTTCCTTCCTATCCAGTAAGAAAAAAAATGTTTCTGTTTTGGCAGTAAGATTCCTATTACTTCAGGAATATTAGTAGTTCAAGTTCAGTTCATCACAAAAGATGGGTCTTGTTGGTCTTGTTTAAAGGTTTTTGCCTGACTTTGCACCAGGGCCCCCTCTCCCTCAACACTCAAATACTTTAGTGAAAATAGCCAACTAGAGTTTGCACAGGAAATTTTCCAGTGTGTCTCAGTATCTGTAACAGCTTGTCTTTTCTGATGTCATGCAGCTTAGAAAGTCTAATTTTGTGTTCTGAAGCCAAAGTGCTAAGTGTTTGCAGAGATAGCTGGAGGAAATGGGTTAACCCATGCATTTTGAGGATGTGATTTTATTGCTCAGTTAATCAAAACAAGTATTATGGCCACAGGAAGTTTTACGCATTGGACCCATCATTTCCCAAGATGAATTTACTGACTCGAACTCAGGAAGGAAAAAAGAGACAGCTGTACATGGTTTCTAAGGAGCTGAGGAATGTGCTTCTGAACAATAGTGAGAAGATGAAGGTATGGTTCATAAGCATCAGTGGATATCTCCTTGAACTTGCCAAGTGTACTGTTTACATAGAGGATTAGCCCTCTGACAGGCTTTTTTTATTTTTTAAAGTCTGGATTAATGTTTTCCTCTCTGTCCCTCCAGTGTCAGAGATGAAAAGTTGACTCTGAGAGGTAAATAACAGTCTCTGAGATGAAAATCAGTACATTTTTGGTGGATGAAAGAAAACTTAAAAGTAGAGAGAGGGAATATATAACTGCTGTGTGTGTGCCAGCATTTTTATGTAGTCTTCAGGTAACTTTACAAGTTTACACTGACACTGTTGTATGTATGAGCCTCTTATTTATAAAAGTATTAAGAGCTTTGAAAGCCTACCAAAAAGATAAGTTCAGCTGAATTATTTACTAGCTGTGTTACACAGGGACATTTTTTCAAAGTAATTTTAACAACTAAACATTTTGAAAGTTCGTTAAGCTAAATGATAGTGAGATAATAAGTAGCTTTTGTGAGTTAGAGGGAAAATTTTTTTTTTATATGATTCCCTATGGAAATGTCTTGCAAATGCTAAAGATTTGTCTCAAAAGTCATTGTGTAATTTTGGTTGGAACGAGGTCGTCTAGTCCAGCTTCCTTCCTACATCAAACAGAGCTGACTTCAAAGCTGGATCAGATACATTCTGGGGCCTCATCCAGTCAAATCTTGAAAATTTTCGAGGATATTCAGTACATCTTTGCAACAGATCTTTGGGTTGGATAAATAATTATTCTTTTATTCCCCATGCAGGAAATGGCTACATAATTGACAAAATTTTGAGAAATTGGTGCATTATGTTAGGTAGTGAGACTTTGAGTACCACAGAGAATAGGTAAAGTGTCCGAATAATTAATCACTTGTGCATTTTTGAAATCCCGTCTTTGGTTGACTTTCCCAGAATCACACAGAAAATTCTTACTCAAACTAAAATTAAAATTAGATATGAATAGTTTGTTGCCCTCATTTTAAGACTGCCACTTCCTCACACTGTTCAGTTTTCAATATGGAAAGAAGTAAAAGGCATTTAATGCTGAGAGAGTGCCACATTTTTATAGCAGGAGTTCCTTTTTCCCTTAGATGAATTTTCACATTAATTCAGTGTCCAGTGAGACTAAACTTTTAGTTGAAGAGTTGAGGAAAAAACAAGTTCAGAGTGGTAATTTAGAATTTTTAGTCCTTACTGATGCTTATTGGCTTTCCTGTTTTCAGGTTATTAACACGGGGATAAAAGTCTGGTCTCGCAACAGTGACGGTGAACAGTTTGGATGTGCATTCAGATTAGCACAAGAGGTAATTGCACAGCATGTTTTCAAAGGAGACACTTTGGTTTCCTCGAGAGCCTATAAGACAGCTGGCATTAACTTTGTCAGATTAATGGTAATTTACATTTTCAGTGTGGTTTAAAATGTGAAAATTGTTTTCTGGTAGTAGGTAAAGCACATACTGTTTTTAACATTTTTCCTTCAGAAAGTAGTGGTTGCATTTTGAAACAATTGTGTTTATTTATTAAACAGGGGATTTATACTCTGTACCCATTCATTCATGCAAGGATTATAAATGTCTGCATAGAAGATGTCAAAATTTTGCTAACCCAGGAAAATCCATTCTTAAGTAAATTCAGCAGTGAAACACAGAAGAAAGTCAAAGACATGGGTAAGCCTGCTAATTTTGCTGTCACAAAATTATTTTTATACTTTACACAGAAGACTATGAAAATCCTGTAACATAAACCGTGTTTGCTAAAAATTTTGACTAAATTTATCTTAAATATACTTGTTAGGTAAGTAAGCAGCCAGTGTGCTGCTAGAAATTGTAGTCCTTTCTGATTGCAGCCTTTAAGGTTTCTGAGCTTTAGAGAACAGAAGAGTTGCCAAACGTATGACTTCTGCAAAGCAGTGCTGTGAGGCAGCATTTAAAATATCTGATGAACAAAGATTTTGTATATGCTTCTGGTTTCTCTGCCTGTTTGTGCTCCAGCTGAAACTGTTTGTCATCTGCAATTACTTGTCATGATCTTACGTATCAAATATAGTTACTCAGATTTGATTTTCTTAAATATGGGGAGCAATGTCTACTCATGTTAAACTTTTGTTTCCTCTACACTGGATGCTTCAAGAAATGAAAATTGTTTTTCAGCCTTTTGTTATTGTTTTATTTCCAACTCATGGCTGATCTTTCCATGTTTGATGAGACAATATGGGAAGAAAAAAATGGTCTAAAGTTTGGACTGGCCATGCTCTTACATTCATTTTAATTGAGTAAAAGTTCCTTGCTAGGTTCACTGAGTAAATTAATCCACTGTGTGGGTTTTGTATTTTCATTTGTTTGTTTGGGATTTTGGAGGAGGCAGAATTGGCAATTGCTTCTGTAACTGTATAAATACTTCAGTTTGAAAAAAAAGGGAATAAAATCTGGTATTGTATATAGTTCAGTGTACTGATGTAGATAACTGCTAACCATGTCATGCTCTGTGGTTGTCTGAAAACTTGTTTTCTTGAACATTTTCAAATTACAATCATTTTATCATGGTACCAAGTAACACATCTGTTTTGTTTTTGTTCCCCCTTCCCTGTAGCGATGGGAAGTATAGTTCTGAAGTATGACCCAGACCCTGAGTAAGTAGATGTGTTGCTTTCCATTTATGCACTTTTAAGACCTGGACAAGAATTTATTTTCACTCAGCAAAAGCAGAAGTAGAGGCATAGAGATGCAGTGAGGGAAACAGTAAAGCCAGACAGGATACAGAGAGTATGACAAGGAAAGAAGGAGTCTTGTCTGTGAATTCTTAACACAAGTGTAGAATTTAGCTTCACAAAGGAGAGCTGGTAGTTGTGCCAGAGGTCCACAGTTCACTGCATGTGATTTGTTTGTTTCCCTGCAAAGTCCAGCATTTGGAATGGAAGAAGTTACTTTTTATTGTTCTGTTTTGTGGACAAAATAACTTCAGTGGACAAAACTCTTGAGAACTTTTTAAATGTAAACTTTCATCATGCTGTTCCTTGTATTAGTTTTGAAACCAGAGCCAGAAAGTTATTTTGCTTGTTGCAGAAATTTAATAGGATTGAGTTTTTGGTTTTTTGGCTTGCTTGTAGACAAGCAGGTAGCTGTGTAGATGTTGAAGTTAAGAACAATGTACTTTCATCTTCTGTGAATAGTTACAAAAG
Source organism: Oriolus oriolus (assembly GCA_013400235.1). Classification (NCBI taxonomy): domain Eukaryota; kingdom Metazoa; phylum Chordata; class Aves; order Passeriformes; family Corvidae; genus Oriolus; species Oriolus oriolus. Next base: position 165,969 of record VXBT01002914.1, read on the forward strand.
GCATTCAGTGTTAGATCTGAATTGGTGTATGGCTATAAAATGAAGTTTTGAACATGAACTTTCTCATAATTGATTGAACTTAACTGGTTTTTTGTAGAAAACCTCATGATCTTCAGTGTCCAATAGTGCTGTGTGGTTGGCAAGGGAAGACATCACTCCGTGCCTTTGTGCCCAAGAATGAGAGGCTCCATTACCTGAGGATGATGGGAGTTGAAGTGTTTAAAGCAAAGAGGAAAGAGGAGGAATTGGAAAGCAAAACTGAGGAAGAAGTTCAACACAGACTGGCACAAACAGAGGAAGGAATGGATGTGGAAGATAAAGAACATGATTTAGTCACAAAAATGGAAGCAGAAATAGGTGAAGAATCTTCCCAGAGTCCTGTGGAAAGCAGTGCTATGGAAATAGAAAATAAAATTGAGGATTTAGATCAATCTAGTAAAAATGCCAACACTCATGTAAGCCAGGAAAGCAAAGACACGGATGCCAGTAATGTGAAAGACTAGGTTTCTTTCTGTATTGCTTGGCAGCTTCCATGAGGCTGACTTCCAGACTTTTGCTTTTAGCATGAAACTGTATTTTAAAATTTTGGTTGGAATGGGATGTTCCTCTTTTAAAGTTTCACCTATTTTATATTTTAAATGAAAGCTATAAAGAGATTTCTCTTCAAATGTGTCTTCTTTTTACCATTTTAAACTCTCTTTTATTGGTGGGTTTGTGTGTCTGTTGCTGGCAACAGACCAGGCACCAGTAAAATCTGAAGCTTGTATTTTTAATGGAACAATGGTATGCACAAATGCACTGCACGTGTGTAACTGGTCAAAAACTCCTTCAGAAGAAAAACGTGGAGTTCCATTCCAAGCACATACATTCCAAAAACATTTTTTCTCCTATGGTTGTTTACCCCACCTACCACCCGATCTGATCACTATTGATAACTACAGGTTCTTTAAAGGATAAGAGAATCAGTGTGAATATCCATATAAATGCACATACAGGATATCTGACTGACAACCTGCTCATTCAAAATAAAACCATGTACAGCATCCTGGAAAAAAAAAGCAGAATGCATTTTACCAGAGACTGATGTCTGAGGTTCTTCAGGGTGATAAATTGCTTGACAGACCCAGCTAGTAAATATTGTTAACTAGATCTTCAGGTGTGCTGAGTGTGCCTCAGACTCCTGTCTTGAAATGTGCCTGGGAAGAGTCTGTGACCATCACTCAGATCTGCTGTGGTCATGTGTTCCTCTGTCAATTCTTCAAGTGGGAGTCATCTCTAATTTTTGCAAGATAACTTGTTTAGAGCTGAAATAATGGTTAAAAAAAAGTGCACAGTGGTACATATGTTGTTGTATAGTAGATGTTTAAAAGGTTATTTAGGTCTAAAAGGGTAATTTATTTAATCTGACTTAAAACTGAAAAAAAGTTGGCTACCTCAGAAACTTGTATTAGAAATTCCATCCTTTGTGGCTTAGTTTCAGCAGTACTGTGGTCTGAAAGGAAAGTGACCAGCACTACAAGGTATTGTCCTCCTTTAGGGCCATAGTGATGCAAATATTTGTTATGCTTGTCAAGCGGAATTTTACCGTGTCTGTTTATATTGATGAAGTCTTGTGTGGCTTGGATCCATTGCTGTACCTTGCTACAACAGACTTTTTGATGTCTGCCCTTGAACTACTTCATCAAAGGGAGAATTCTTGAGGGACAGACATAAAAGTGAAATAATGCCATGTCCTCTGATGAGATATTAGTCTCATGCAGTGAGGAACCATTGACAGGACTCATTTTCCTCTTGAGAGTCCATAAAATAGGTTAATAAAAAATCAGCTCTTGCCCTTGTATTTTGCTAAGGTTTGAGTTTGTTTTTTGAGTCGAGAGCTGTGATGGGACAGGTTCTGTTCTGGCAGCTCCTTAGGCTGAAGAGCAGCACAGCAGAATTTTCTTTTGAGTGGAGACGTGTGCGCGAAGTATAATTTTTCATTCTTAAAGTATATGAGGAAAAAGATTTTGCAGCTTGAAACTTCAAGCATGAAACTTAGCATTGGTTTTCAAATCTTTGCATTTATTCTGGCATATTGGGCATTCAAAATGGAAGAAGGGTGGAAAGACCAGTGTCACTTATGAGTCGTCATTGTAGTCTGCAGTACTCAGCCCTGAGGATGATTTGAATCCATCTAATCTTTATGCTGTGATGATCTCCATAAGTTATCAAAAGGTCAAGTATTAAAACCTATGTGAAGAAACTAAAATGTGTTTTGAATTAAGCCTGCTGTTACTGTATATGCTGATGTTCCTGAGCAGCAGTTTCAGCTTCCTTTCAGTCAGTGACTCTGCTAAGGATACAAGTTTGACAGGTTAAGCTGCGAAGAATACTTGTTGATATATAGACAATCCAGACAATTAAATCAGTAGAAAGCAAACTATAGAAAATGAACAGTCCTGATTAGGTTTTTTTGACTGAGCGTATGACTGGCAGACTAAAATGAGCTTTTATCTGGGAGCTAAAGAAAAGTAGGTTCTTGGATCCTAAACTGACTGAAATTGGGTATGACTTAGACTTGTAATAGAATAAGAGCCCATCATTTTAAGTCCTCTCAGTAGTCCTGTTTTCCTGTGTTATCTATGAAATTTTGCTTTGCTCTTGGCTTTTTGGATTTTTTTTTTTTTTTTGCTGTCAAGTGCAAGTGTGAGATTTCAGCTGAGAAACTAGGGGTCTAATTTTCTTGTGCTGTTCAGCAGTTTCACTCTATATCTCCAAGCAAATCCAGAGATTGCAGATTTATTGATTTTTTTTTTTTAATACTGCGAGTTTCCTTAAACCAATTGCTCTGTCCCAGTTGCTCTTGCCTTGATAGCCAGAAAGGAAGATGCACAAAGCTGTGTAGGTAATGGCTGAAAGTACTGTCCCAGTTTCCCAGGCTGGGAGCCCAATGAAATAAGTGTGTTCTATTTGTCTTTCTCTGCTGAGCTCTCGGCTACTGCGGCTCTGATGCTCAGGTGGCTGAACCTCTGCCTGGGTGGTTGCTGCAAATAATTTGAAAGGAAGACAAAAGAAAAGTTATAAGCAATCACATTGATCTTGAACACAAATTATGAAGTCTGTCCTTGTAAGTAGTCCCTATTAAATTTTGTGAGATTTCTCTAGTTCGCATTGATGGTTTTCAGAAACACAGGACTGTAGATGTTTGCACGGATGGCGGGGGTTTATATGTGGTAGAGGGGAAAACAGAAAAAAATTCATGCATCCAAATGAATAGTCTGATGAGATGTGCTGCTCAGAGAAGTCCTCAACTTCCAATAACTGCTGGATCCTTAACAAAATCTGTTGACTGAAAAGCCTAGAAAAATAAGGAGAGAACAAAAGGATGCACCACAGGAGATGCTTTTCTTCAGCATTTACGTGATGTTAGTCCTTTGTTACATTTGGAAATTTGTTAGAATTTTCTTACTTCAGTTTGCTGCATAATTGATATACCATTCGCTAGTGCCACTGAGGTGATTCATTCTTTTTTTTAAAGGTCTGAGTCCTATTAAAAGTCAATCAGGCTTCTCAAAGTATACAGACCCCTGTTCCCAGGCGGTGCCCTGAATTTCAACTTTAGATTTAACAATAAAAGAAAGCAATTTAGCGCGTGTAACAACCCCTTTCTGAAGCTGCGGCAAAGGAAAATCAGAGCATTTCTTTCTTCCAGCGGGAAAACTCCATCCCAGCAAACAATCGGCGGCGCGCTCACGCTGCGCTGCTGCCGGAGCCGAGCTGGGCACGCTCCCTCGCTGCTCTCTGCCCAGGACAAGCCTTGTAAACAACCCCCAGCAAAGGGCGCGGACACAAGAGCAGTTCTGTTGTTCCCAGGCGGTGTCCCGGTTAGGCTGGCCGGCGTGCCCAGCCTTGGCCGCTGGGCTGTGCAGCTGCGGCGCGGTCAGGCCGCTCCGCACGTGTGCGGGGCCGGGACCCTGCAGCACCCGGCACTCAGCGCGGTACGCACCCTGCCCGCACCCTGCCCGCACCTTCCTCCCTCCGGGGGGAGCTGCCGCACCTGTGACTCGCCCTCCTGCCAAATGCACCGTTGTATTTAATTGCATTTATTGCTCCGCTTTTCTTAAACGAACCTGAGTTTTTTGACTAAGATCTGGTTTTCTTCCTAGGGTGTGGCTGCTTGTGTTACAAATTTAGGTTTCTTCTGCACTTGGTTATTTCTATTCAGTCAACGTTTAAGCAAGCTGTTGCCTACATAGCTGCTTGCTCAAGTAGCCGGTTTTTTTCATTAAAAGAGTTATCCATGCATGTCTTTGGCAGGATGGATAACTCCAGTCATACCATCACCAAACCATTGCTTGGGAATGTGCCTGTACACTGCTGCCTCACCTGAATACCTCCTTGGTACTTCTGATGTTTTGCCTCTCTCTTCCCATTTTCCATTTGTCATTCCTTGAAATTATGGACTTCTCCCTAGTTCTCTTTTTTGTGTAGCTCAAATGTTTTCAGGTGTGTTATCAATGGACTTTTACCTGTTCTCAAAGGGAAAACCAGTATGAATGGTGGCCAAAACAATTCTTACAACTTATGTAAGAATGGGGTAAATATACAGTGATCCTTGCCCAGAATATTCTTCCAGACTCCAGGGGTTTCTTGGACCAGAGATTGTGTCTTTTGGGTTTAATGGTCCTTTGCGTAATTGTCCTCCAAAAATTTGCTCCCTGAGATCATGTGGACTTTTAGCTCTCCTCCTGTAGCAGGGAGCCCCAAAATCCTGCCTGCTGTTGTGTGAAGTAGTATTTTAGCACCTCATAGGTCTGTTAAATGATCCCCACTTCTTGCATTGAAAGTGACAACAAGCAACTGATTGCTGACTAGTTTCTTCTAGGACACTTGTGATTTTATTGTCTTCTGTCATATCCCTTATCACTCATCGTTTTTTCCAAGCTGAGGGGTCCTACCTAACTGTTTATTCCCTCTATGGAGACTACTCCAGACCTTTCATCATCTTTATCAAATGTTTCTGAACTTTTCTCAGTTTTTATGCCCTTTTCCAGGGGGAGGAATTGCACGTGGTGCTTAGGATGTGGCATTTGTGGAACCATGTGCTCACTGTTCTGTCCTCATGTACTCGGGTTAGTGATTCTTCATGCTACTAAATATCAGCCTGAAGTTTCACTGGAACTGCTTATCCTAACCTAATTATTATGTTCTGAGCAGCAATGGAGAACCTGGTGGTTTTCACATGTGCTGGTAGCATTATTTTTCACCACATAAATCACTTTTGTCTGCATTGAGATTCGTTTGCTGTTTTATCACTCAGTTGCCTTGGTCTTGTAAGGTCCTTCTGCAATTCTTTGAAGCTGGTCCTAAACCAGTAGTTACTGGTTGAATTGTATCCTGCCCAGAATACTTTCCTGGGGGTCTGCAGGTCCTTAGTAGCTCTGAAAAGATCCTAAGCTGGTTGTTACCTTATGACTAGGTCACAGGAGAGGAATTTCACATCAAAATGCTAATGACCAGGATGACCGAGCCCAAAGAGACTAAAGTATTTTCTTTCTAATATTTAAGTAATTAAATACATGTCCACAAAATACTCACGTAGAATACCTGTTGTCTGGAAAATACCAGCTTATTGGAGGGAAAAAAAAGGTGTCCGTAGGAACACAGCAATCAGACTTCTGACAGTTTCCCCTGAATCTTTTCCAGGGTTCAACCTAGAAAACTACCAGGGAGGGTCTTGTGAACCACCCCCTATGGCTTCTCAGGCTTCAAATTCACCAACTAACTTGTTGTGCAACAAGGTGGTTTCTGTACCTTGTGTTACCAGGAGTTCTTGCCCTTGTAGGTCTGGATGTCTCCCTGACCAGCTGTTAGTCTGATACACTGTCCACCTGTGTGTCCATATTTTCAGCTGATACTTTAGGGCAGGGAAGAAGGAGTTGGAAACAGCCTGAAATACTAAAAATGTCTGTGTCATTTGTCCCAAGTGACTTTTGAAGTCATTTTACTCCATAGAAAACTTTGCATTTTTTCTGTCTTATGATTTCCTAACTTTGGATCTGAGTATAGAGAGACAAGTACACTCAGCTGATCTGAAATGGTCTTCACCTTAGAAATATTTTTCTTTTACACCTTAGTAATATATTTTATGGTGGGATTTAAATTCATTGCTGCAAAATCAGCTTAAGCTATCTGGATTTATATTTTTTATTGGTGAAAATACTGCAGAGCTTGTGAAAGGTGGCAGATTGACAGCCTTGAAGTTAAGCTGATTGTTCCATTATTTCCCAGCATCTTTCAGCCTTTTAAAGCCATCTGCTCTTTTCTAATCTCCCATACTCAGTTTTTCAGATGACTGCTAAGTCTTCTGAGTCAGTGAAAGCTACTTCCCTAGGTGTCCTTTGATGATGTTTATCAGGCTTGTCTAATTCGTGAAGTTGTCTAATTCAGTTAGGTGTAAGTTATTTCATTACTCTCTATCTTGTTCTTCCTCTGATCCCTAAGATATTGCGTGCATGAACAGCCTCATTTTATTAAAGGGCTAGGTCATCATTTTAGATACATTAATTGCTGTATAGAGAATTCAGGTTCAAAAGAGTTAACAGGCAACTCAGCTTGAAATCATCTGCTGATCCTTTTCTCTTGAATATATTTGTCAGCATTTTCTTTGAGCCATTCAACAAGTTAAGAACAAACTGCAGAGAATGGTATCTTGTTATCCTGAAATTCTGTTGCTAAATTGCATTTTGCAAAGGCACTTCTCAGGGCAAAGTGATGTGACTCGCAGCAAAGGACACAAACATGCAGCAAGGGAGGCTTCAGTGGGACATGAGGAAAAAATTAGTCCGCACAAAAGGAGCTGGGAACTGGGGCAAGTGGCCCAGAGAGATACAGATATCCATCCTTGGAGATCCTCAGAACTTTTCTGATTGAGGCCCTGAACAAGCTGACCTAGCCAGGAAACCAGCTCTGCTTTGAGAAGGGGGTTGGACCAGCTCCCCTCCAGAGTTGATTCAAAGCTTAGTCTTTTTCTGATTCTGGCATCACTTCCCAGGTGAATGCCTTCAGCCACAGCCCCCTGAGACTTTTTGCTGAGTACACCTTCACCTACCCTCTGGCTCTTCAGACATGGAAGTATTGCATTTAGTGATTAGGGAAGCACCTGTACATGTCCAGCTCGAGTTAAACCAGCCTGCAGTGGTCTAACAACGCCATTACTGGATCCCCTGCTGACTATGTACAGTAGGTTGGTATTGCCAGTGCTTCTTGTTTTCTGTAATTCAAGCTGATTCAGTGGAATCTGTCAAAATGCAGGAGGAATAACTTCATGGTTCTTTCAACTATAGTATAAACCAGAGGATAAAAGAGTTGAAACTGCTGATGAAATTGTTTATGTTAGATTGCTGTGGTAGAAACGAGCCTCCAGTGTGGCATTTTGTGCCACCACCGTTACTTCAGGAACACTGCAGATGTACAAGGCTGGGGAATTGTGTCCTGTGTTCCAAAATGCTGCATTTCTGGCTGAGGAGAGCTGCAGCACATGAATAATGTGAGGCATCTACAGATCTGAATTGTTCCTGTTTTCATTAAGTCATATGTTCAGCTGTAAATGTTACGCTGTCTCTAGAGGCAGAGGATGAGTTGTACATAATGACTGTGAATTTCAGATAGAAAGGGCAGATCTGAGCAGTTTTAGAACATTTTTATTCCCTAAAAAAAAAAAAAAATTAAATGAGGGCATGATTATGTTTATCTGGTTCCTAGACTGCACAGGAAAACCCATGACCCCTTCAGTTTTGGTCAAGGGATGGCCACCCACCCAAACAAGCACCAGCCCAGGCCTGAGCTTTGACCAGGGGGGATGTTAAGACACTGCTCATTGGTGTGTGGTAAAATCAGGTGGTGCAGGAGATTTGGTTTCTTCATGACCTCAAAAGGGAAGTGACGGTACAAAAGGAATGACAGCTGTGAGGCACTTGTCCTGGTGGGGCTACAGCACGTTCCAAGGAAGTTGGGAAGTGCCTCTCTATGGAAGAAACACTGGTGGAAGGTGTTGATAGCAGGCAGGCAGCTTGTCTTAAAAAGAAATGTTCTGTGGAGAGAAGTAATGCATGTGTGTGCTGATGGTCTCCTGTAGGTCGCACAGGATGTCTGCCAGCCCCGTGGAGGTATTTCTGGTGCTCTGGAACATCTTAAAGACAGTTGGAGACAACATCAAGGCAACTGAGCAACTGACCTTTACTTCCCTGTGGGTGGGACTTGAGTGTTTGGCTGAATTGCTTCTGATATCAGCATATCTGGGTGTTCTTTCTGATAAAAAAAGTTGTTTGGTGGGGTGCTTTTTGGTTGGTTTTTAGGTTTTGGTTTTGTTTTGTTTTGTTTTTTAATCAAAGTCTTCTCAAGCAACCCTGGCAAAAGAAGGGAGAGAAAGAGAAACCTAGAAAATGTGTGCTAAATAACAAAAGCAGTCATCACAACTGATGAACAATTTATTTGATTCCTATGGAGAATCCAGTTATTCTGCTTTTCACATCCAAACAGGATTTGAATTTACATCCAGTGTTTGGAAAACTCACATAATACCTCACTCAAAAGCCTCAAAAAAGAACAAATTCTTTAATGTTTTCCTTCCTGTGGCAAATTGCAACAGGTCATGGATGTGACACACTTTGTTAAGAACTGATGTCATACAAAAGGGTTTGCAGGGTTAAAATGATGTGAAATCTGATCATGCTATTACAGAGACTGTGCTGTCCCCTTGGAGAAGAAATAGGAGGGATCATGTAATACAAATGGTGTGTCTGAACAGAGGGAATAACATTAACATTTTGTACTCCAGGCTGCCTTGGTTCAGGGCTGGGATAACAGGGTGATGCTATTGACCTCCATGAACGACACTGAAAGGAAAGCTGAACTCGGCCTGATTCTTTCCTGAAGTTTATAGAAAAGCACATTAAATCAGATTTCATCTGAAAAGGTAAACATCATGAAACAGGGTATTTCCCTGATATATTCTTTGTAGCATGCCACCCATCTACAAAAAGCTGATGTCATTTTCCGTCTCTCCAGATTAATTTCCGGGCTGTGTTCTTGAGGCAAACAAGACTGTGTTTCAAATCTGCTCTGCCCACTAAACCAAGTGTGTAGGACTATGGAAACAGTAGAGCAGGCTGGGTTGGAAGGGACTTGGGGAGCTGGTGCAGTGACCCTCCTGCACCATGAAGGGCCAACTTCCCCGGTTGTTCAGGGTCTAGGTGAGCCTTGGGAATGCCCCAGGGTGAACTGCCTTGCTGGGCAGCTGATCCAGTGCTTACCTGCTCCTGTATGGAGGCCATTCAGCAAAATATGGCACAAAACCCAGGCAGCTGACCCCTAAAAGCATGGAATAATTCAGGTTGGAAAAGACCTCTAAGATCATGAGTCCAACTCTCAACCCAGCACCACCGTGTTCACCACTAAACCATGTCCCCAAGTGCCACATCCACATACCTTTTGAACACTTCTAAGGATAGTGACCCCACCACTTCTCCAGGCAGTCCATTCCAATGCTTGGCAATCCTTTCAGTGAAGAAATTTTTTCTCATGTCCGATCTAAACCTTCCCTAGAGCAACTTGAGGCCATTTCCTCTTGTCCTATCACTTGCTACTTGGGAGAAGGGGCTGACCCTCACCTCACTACACCCTCCTTTCAGGCAGCTGTAGAGAGTGATAAGGTCCCCCCGAGCCTCCTTTTCTCCAGGCTAAACAACCCCAGTTCCCTCAGCTACTCCTCACAGGACTTGTGCTGCAGACCCTTCACCAGCTTCCCTGCCTTTTTCTGGACATGCTCCAGCACCTGCTTGTAGTGAGAGGCCCAGAACTGGACACAGCGCTCGAGGTGTGGCCTCACCAGCACTGAACACAGAGGGACAATCCCTGCCCTGGTCCTGCTGGACACACTGCCTCTGATACAGGCCACCTAGGCACACTCTGGCTCATGTTCAGCCAGCTGTGAGCCAGCACCCCCAGGTTCTTTTCCAGTGGGCAGCTTTCCAGCTAGTCTGCCCCGGTCCCACAGGAAGTAATACTTTATACAGCTGTACTGCAATACTGTGTTTTCCTGAAATGCTGTAGATGTGTTTTAACATGAAAAAAAAAAAGAAAAAGCACAGTACCCAGGCAACAGAGAGGTCTCAGTAGGAGATGAGTGATTACCAACAAATTACCATTGATACAGAGAGGGAATACACGGATGATAACTTTTGTCAGGCTTCCTGCTGAAACTGCCAATAGAGGAGCCCTACTGTGAAAGAATGAACAGCAGATGCTAGTTATAAAAAAATATAAAAAGTCTGAAACAGCTGGTAAGGACAACACTTGACTTTATGGCTGGTTGCACCAAGCACAAATGCCAGCTACTGTTCCTATGCAGGACCTGAGAACAAGAATCTAACGAATGCATTGTGATTACTGGAAATCACTGTATTTGCCTCCAGACCCCTGACTGGGATCGAAGGTCTCCAAGAGAGACTGGCTTTTGCTCTAGAGCTGCTCACCCCCTTCTGCCTGGAAGATGCGTGCTCCCAGCGCCAAATTGCTCTTATACATGGCACAGGTAAGGGACGCCCAAAAACAACCTGCCAAAAGAAGCCAAAGCAAAGGCAGCCTCTGAGAGCAGCTTCACAAGCTCTCCTTATGTCAGTATTCTTTGGAGGGGTGTGACCTTGTTCAAGAAACTGTTCAAAACCTCTGCCTCCTGCACCCCTGGAGGATGTGGGGTGTGTCTGGAGGAGCCCGGGGTGCTGAAGAAGCCCTGAGTAGAGCAGTGTGCCCCAGCAATGCTTCCTCAGAGGCAGGCGAGCGGAACCATTGCAAATGCCAAGTGAAGGCTTCTCCCTTCCGTGAGCCCTGCGCCCCCGCAGCGCTTTCCTGGCACAGGGGAAAAGCTTGTGTGGCCTGGCTGTGGATGTGCTCTTAAATGCTGCGTGCCTGCTTCTTCCCAGAAGGGTGCGTCCGTTCACAAAGGGCTTCCTAGCAGGGAGGTGAAATGGGCAGCGAGCCTCCAGGGAGGCTGTGAGGCAGGGAAAGCTTCAGGGAGAAGGGATGAACAGGATGGGAAGTGGGAGGGCAGAGGATAAGCACTAGGAGAAACTTGGGAAGCTGGAAAAGATTGCTGGGAGACAGACGAATCCTGCAACATTAGGAATAACAAGCAAATTAAAGTATTGCAGCCGGCTGCGAGTGAGAGGGATGTGGAAGGATTTTGAAGGTCAAACATCTGATGTTAAAAGGAAAAGCTGCCCCTGGGGAACTGCGTGTATGCACAGCACTGGAACTGCTGCTTTCCAGGGCTGAGCAACGTGACGAAGCACTGATGCACTTACTGGCTGCAGCTCCTGAGGGAAGTGTGTCCATGCAAGAGCTGCTCTCTCTGGTGCTTGGAGGGAGCAATTAAGGCCATTGCTAGGCAAGTTCTTAACAGCAACTGCCTCTGCAGACAGTATTGAAGAGATGCCAGCTCTGGGCTCGGGAATGATGGTAAAGCCTTGTGAGGACGGGAAGTACCAGAACAAACTGGTGAAAAAGTAGGAGGCACCAAACCAATATGGCACAAAAAAGAGTAGCCTGTTCCAATGGGCCCAGCTGGTTGGTGCTCCAGAGTTTGGAAGGGGCACAAGCCGGACACTGAAAAGGTGCAAATGAAATTATATCATTGTATATAACACATGGTAAACCTCAATGCATACCTTATATCCAGAGTTTATTAAATATATATATATACTCAGATTACCTTAAACGATTTAGATTTGTGTTAAATGTTTATATTTATTTATACTCTAAATCTATTATTTTAAAATTTTACTGATCATTGATAAACTATATATATTTTATATTATAAATTATATTACATACACTATATACTCCATATGTGTGTTGTTATAGGTTTGCATAACAGTTAGTATAGTTAGTATGCACACGTTAGTATAATTATATAATATACTATGTGCTATCAAATTACACAATAACATGTCACATATTTTTTCACAGAATTATGGAACGTCCTGGGTTGGAAGGGACCCCAAAGACCATCTCCTTCCAAGCCCCCTGCCATATGCTGGGACACCTTCCACTAGACCAGGTTCGTCAGAGCTCCATCCAACCCTGACTTTGAACACTTCCAGGGATGGGGCATCCACAGCTTCTCTGGGCAACTTGTACCAGTACCTCACCACCTTCACAGTAAAGAATTTCTTCCTAACATCTAATCTAAACCTACTCTCTTTCAGTCTGAAGCCATGATTGCCCTGTCCTGCTCTTGTAAATAGTTCCTTTCCATCTTTCTTGTGGTCTCCATTCAGGTACTGGAAGCTTGCAATTAGGCCACCCTGAAGGCTCTTTGAATTATTATGATTTATTATATAACGCAATGTAAACAATTTTTCTATTTACATTATGGAATGCATAAAATATATGTATAATATTGCATTATACAATCTATCTATATAAATAATAATACATTATATATATAATAGTATCTATTACATATTAGACATTAATTTCTCACTGAGTCCTGATTTTGTGCTAGAAGGCTAAGGAGACAAAACCTGATGAGTGTCTGTCTTGTTCTGTTTGTTTTTATTTTCCAGATTGAAAAAGCAAGCTTTCTGGGTGATCCTCAGAATCAAGAGCCAGTCAACCTTATGCCTGCAGCTCGCAAATAGGTTTAACTGATCATTTGAAACAAAACCCAAAAATAATAACAATTAAAAAAAAAAGATATAAAGGACAAGATAATGCAATCAATCACTCAAAAACCTTTCAGGAAGTCCTTCCTTAGCAGCTGTAAAAATGCAGAATTTTCTTATGGCTACAAATCTGTCCATGATACATGAGAAATCAGTTTTCAGGGTGCAAGAGATGAGAAACATCAATGTGTTTAAAGACATTAAGCTTCAGCAGGTGATCTGCATAACATATTAAATATGTGGACATTTGGAAAGAGGATTTGAACAGTGTGTTAGCAAAATTTGTGGAGACTACAAAGCTATTTGTTTTAGTTAAAGCCTGAGACTATTACAAGGCAAGTTGGATGAAGAAGAACCTAACAAGAGACAAGTAAATGGAGGATTCCATGACAAATGGCCCTCCACAGTCAATGCAAAGGAAAGAGAACTTTAAGGAGAAGATAAAACCATTCAAACACTTCAATTTTAGATGGAGAATAGCAACATGGTGGCGAGATTTGGGCACTGCTGTAGGCAGCTCATGGGAGACCTGTGCTTGGTGGGAGATTCTGTGAGGATAAAACACTGAAATGTCACTGTGAGACACAAACTGGGGAAGAGTAACCATTCTTCTCTTTCTTTTTGAACTGGTTTTATTCACTTCTCACCAATGCAGACCCCTGTCAGAGGTTCCCGTAAAGAAGACAAGAGCCAGCAGCCATGCTACTAATTGGGCATAAGGAAAAGGGGAAACTCCCAGAGGGTAACTAAGCACTGGAACAGGCTGCCCAGAGAGGTGGTGAAGTGTCCACCTTTTGAGGTATTTGGAATTCAGGAAGACTATGCCCTGAGGAATCTGACCTAATGTCCCAGATGATGTTTTTTGGAGCAAAGGGTTGAATGAGATAATCTCCATTCCAAACTGAATCATTCTGATCCCCAGGACAAGATTCTGACTCTCTCCTCTGAGCCATCAGGACACAGAATTAGATGACTTTCTCATCCAGCTGGACAATTAATTTGCACCGATCTCAACATTTGTATGTTACATCAGAAATACAAACCAGATGCCTCTTTCAAATCTTGCCTAGCACAACATAAAGCAGTTGTTTTTACTGCACGTCATGAACACAGACTGGAATTTGCAAGTAATAATGAAAGATTTTAAGATATAATATATAAATATCGTTAGGCATTCTTTAGGAAAAACCTGTGTGTTTGTAGAGCATCTTCTGAGCCTTCAAATATCCTGGCAATAAAGTTACCAAATAGCCAAAGCTGCCCCACACGTAACAATGTGAAAACTAAGATTCCTTTTCAATCAGGTATGAGCAGAGGGATCAGGTGCAATAACAGACAAGATCAAAGCTCTAACTGCAAACTGAGAAGCTTTGATGAATGTAAAGGTGGGCATGACCTGGCAATGTGCACTCACAGCCCAAAAGCCAAACTGCATCCAAAGTGTGTCCTGAGCTGCATCCAAAGCAGCGTGGGCAGCAGGGGAGGGAGGGGATTCTGCCCCTCTGCTCTGCTCTGGTGAGACCCCACCTGCAGTGCTGCATCCAGCTCTGGGGTCCCAGCACAGGGAGGACATGGACCTGTTGGAGTGAATCCAGAGGAGGGACACCAAGATGATCAGAGGGATGGAGAACATTTTCTGTGAAGAAAGGCTGAGTGTTGTCGTTCAGCCTGGAGAAGAGAAGACTCCAGGGACACCTTATAGAAGCCTTCCAGTACCTGAAGTGGGCCAGCAAGAAAGCTGAAGAGGGACTTTTCACAAGAGCATGAAGTGATAGGACAAGGGGGAAAGGCTTCCAACTGAAAGAGAGTCGATTCAGACATAAGGAAGAAATTTTTTTTTATGATGAGGGTAGTGAAACACTGGCACAGGTTGCCCAGAGAAACTGTGGATGCCTCTTCCCTGGAAACACTCAAGGTCAGGCTGGATTTTGACCAACCTGATCAAGTTGAAGATGACCCTGATCATTGCCAGGGGCTTGGACTAGCTGGCCTTTAAGGGTCCCTTCCAACTCACCCCATTCTGTGATTCCGTGATTACCATCCTTTTCAGCTGCTCCCTAAGGGTGTGCACACCTCTGAGGCAATGCTGGTGCCTTCTGGCACCCTTCAATGCAGCACCCAGAGCTGTGGCATTTGGCACAGTCTGCAGAAGCCATCGTGTCTTCAGAAGGACACATGGATCATGCTGACATTGATATCAACTCCTACTAATTTCTATAAGGCCACTTTCTGAAATAGTTGGGTCTTTTTACACTAAGTTAAAGGTTATTTTTATTTGAGTAAAAAGCATGCTTGTGACTAGTGCTGATAAAATGGATGGAGTTTTGTCATCTTTTTTGGGGGGTGGGGATGTTAATTACTTTTGTCTCTGAAAAGGTGAAGCTTTCTCAGGTTCAATGCAAAGTTATGTTGTTCAGGAAGGAAGGAATGGATGCACGAAGGGAGGGCAAGGTATTTCCTGGGAACTGAGATTTAATTGTGTGAGTCCCTTTTATGGATGCTTGCCTTACTGATAGAGAGTGACAAAAAGAGAATGCAGAAGGAATGACATGAGGGTAGTTGTCTGTCTCAGCTCAATTAATTTTCTTGTAGCTGATTCTCTGGATTTGCTCCCTTTGGCTAGATCAGGGAGACCATCTTTGCAGGTTGGTCTGTGTTAACTTTGCTTTCCTTTCTTCTCCCTTACCCTGCCCTACTCTTCTCCCTCCACTTCTACATCAGCACAAGGAATCTGGCAGGTTTATCTTTAGGCACCAGCAGATGATTCATTTAGAGAAGGAAAAAAAATGGGAAGGAAAAAAAAATCTATCTTTTCCTGTAGACAAAGAGATGTCTCTGGTCAAGGAGCTTTGAAATAAGAAGCAGCCTCCTATTGCTTATTTCCCTCTTAGATGGAGAAGCTAACACTTTGTGTTTTCTTACAAGAGGGTGGATTCCATCAAAGATACCTAAATGTTCTCTTCCAGATTGGAAAATTTAACTTAATTTAAATAATTTACTACAAAGGATTACATTTTGACTAGTTGCTTGAGTCACAGAGGATAATCTCTTTACATTACAGATGTTGACTAAACTTTGCCATCTACTGAGCAATGGTATTCCTGGTTTGGCAGGCTATCAGGGAACCAGGGGCAGGACAGGTCTGTGGAGCTGGAAGCAATGCACAATGGCAGGGGGGTCTGTTTAAAATAAATTTTTTGCCCTTAGTGTAGAACCAGCCTCTGTAAGAAGTTAAGGACATTCCTAAGGATCCTTTGGAGACATTTTTTTATTGGAAACAAGGAGATCCTATCCTTTTACTAGTTTCTGCTTATGTAGAGAAAAATCTGGCCAAATGTTTAAAAAACCTTCTGTGCTTTGCCCATGTTAGTTTAAGCTGGATATGCCAGCTGTTTACTTTCATGAGTTAATGAGTATTCTTAAGCTTTCCTCATTTGTTTAAGAGCATCAGCATTAGAGGACAAAGGGATGTTGGTATTGGGAAATAAAAATGTTGCTTCAATTTCTCTGTTATATTAGAGCTCTTGTTACATGTCATGTGGCAAAATCTCAGATCACTGTGTCAAAAGTGACACAGTGTCAAAGTGTCCTGAAGAGAGAATCTATTTCTTGAAATTAATTTCAGTGACAGAGATGAGATGACCTTGTTAAAAACCAGGGCTCTCTACTCTCAGATTCATACATTTATCTCTAAGAGGAGATGGCTGCCAGAATTGCTCTGATCCAGCGGATCATAACTTGAAGCCACTCAAAGTCTGCAGCATCTTTCTTTGTGGTCATTAAGCTAAACACACACTTCAATTTACTTTTTAAGGACAACTTTCCACTCTCATTGCAGCTGGTACATTGCACAACACTCCCCTAAAAACATATCAAATCAAGTATAGCTCTGCAGTTACGAGTGCCTGCTAGCTGAGGACGCAGGGAATACACCAACATTTGTGAGTGCTCTCCCTCCTGCCAGCACTTTTACATTTAAAAGCAGCCTGTACTGGCCTATGATGGTGTCACTGACAGGACCCCTTGAGTACAATCCACATGTACTCCAAATCACTTGGGAAAACACTGGGAAGGTGGAAAGGCATATTTAACTGAATAGCTCCTCAAGGAATGTGAAGTAATGTAGGACAAAGAGCTATAATGAAGAATCTTCTGGTCATCTTTCAAATATCTAGGCAACTCCTGACTTCTCGTCCATCCCTCTTTGGCTTTGTTTACTGGCAGGAATTAATGTTCTTCTCTGTTAAAAGAAGATTTCAAGAGAAACCAACAGCATAAACCAAAGCTTCTCCTTCGGGAGGCTGCAACAACTTCTGGTTCTTTTCCTTCCAAAGAATCTGTAAGCTCTTCCAGGAACACAGCCAGTAGGTGTACTGGAGAGGGTGTTTCTGCCTCCTCCTTTGCCACCCTCAGCATGGTGGATCCTCACCACTCGTACCCTGGTTTGTCTAGTTACATTTATGCTTCTTCCATAAAGAATTTACCACGGGTTTTATGGGCAGCATCCAGCTGTCACTTTTTGAGGGCTGGTGCGTGAATTGTAGATAGCTCCAGCTAGCAATGGATGGATCATGCCACCTGTCAGTGAAATTCATGTCACAAAATACTTGGACTCTTCAGGTTACTTCCAATGGGAAGGAACCTTAAAATTCCAATTAAGTTCAAATTAAATGCTGATACAGAAAGAAGAGCAGAAATGGCCCTAGAAAAAGTTGTTATTTCTACCCCAAGTCCTGCAGAAGATGTCTATGTAGTTATGCCCCAGGTCTGAAAACCTCATGGGTGTTATGGTCAAAAGAATACCAGAACAGAGTCTGTTTCATCTTTGGTCTTGATTTGGGTCCAGGGTTCTACACATATGTGTGTGTATATATATATATATATAAAGTAAGTATCAAATAAAAATACATATAAAAATTAAACATACATCAGGAATAACTGACTGCCCTTGGAGCAACTGTTCAGAAGGTCAGGACGAGGGTCAAATATTTTCTGCTTGGTGATGGAGGAGAGGGGAGAAGCGACTCAGCACAGATGCACCTTGTTTGCAGGAGCCCTGTAAAGGCTGGGCACGACTTGTGCTCGCCGAGAGCAGCAAAACTGCCCTTGCAGTGCTTAACACTCAGACTGACGGCACTTCCAGTATGACTCCATTTTGCGGGACGCAGAGGATAAGGGAGCTGAATCACAGCACTATTCACTGCGACAATGTTACCAGCTGTGCTCTAGGGCTACTCACTTGGAATACATGAGCCCTTTGTTCCACCCCTTTGTTTTTCCAAGTGCTCTGACTGCCCTTGTGAGGGAAGGGTACTTGACAACACAACTTTATCTCAGAAATGGCATCAAAATAAGTGAAATCCGAGAAGGCCTTCATATTCAGGTGCGGTGATGTAAAGCATAAAAGGGAGCAGAGAAGGAAAGGTAAATCCAGCTCCTCACACTGCCTGTAGAGCCTTTGACCCTGCAAGGTGGATAGGGGAAGAACGTGTATTGACCAGACTGAGATCTGTTGTGCAGCAGAATGTGGGCATCAAATGCAAAGCAGAACTGTACTGTGACATGAGCTGGATGCAGGACTTGAAGAAACACTAAGAAAGTTTGCAAATGACACTAAACTGGGAGGGACTCCCTCAAGGGCAGAGAGGCCCTGCAGAGAGACCTCGAAAAATTAGAGAGATGGGCAATCACCAACTGTATGAATTTTAACAAGGTCAAGTGCCAGATTCTGCACCTGGGATGGGGCAATCCTGGATGAATGAACAGACTGGGGAATGAGATGCTGAAAAGCAGTGCTACAGAAAGGTGCCTGGGGGTCCTGTCCATGGCAAGTTGAACATGAGTCAGCAGTGCCCTGGCAGCCAGGAGGGCCAACCCTGTCCTGGGAGGCATCAGGCACAGCATCGCCAGCCGGGCAAGGGAGGGGATTGTCCCGCTCTGCTCTGCTCTGGGGCGGCCTCACCTCGAGTGCTGGGGGCAGTT
>VXBT01002914.1:185074-208860 GCA_013400235.1 Oriolus oriolus
CAGGCACATGGTGTGATTCTTGGGGTGTCCTGTGCAGGGCCAGGAGTTGGACTTTATGATCCTGGTAGGTCCACTCCAACTCAGCACATTCTATGATTCTACAATATGACATATTACAGGAGAAAGTCCCTGTCAGGAATGTCACCAAAATCCTTTTCTCCTCAGATGTTAATTTGCAGAATGTTTAGAAGAAGTAAAACTAGGGCATTGTTGAGAACAGGGGCTTTGGCCTGAAGAAATCAAGGACAGCTCACCTTAGCAATCATGAAAGACTTGCACTGTGACACAGCTTCAGCCGGAGTAGCTCGCTTTCCATAACTTGGAGATCCTTCTTGCAGAAGATCCCCTCTGTAAGCTCCAGGCTTGCTTTCCCTGGTTTCTACTGAGGGAAGTATTTTTCAATCTTGCATTGCAGGAAAACAGACAACATGACAAACCTGTTAAGCTTAAAGTTCTTCAGGGAAGTCGGAATTAAAAGTTCTCTCAAAACACGCATTTACATGGAAGGTATTTGTAACAGTGGAGTCGTAGCTGGTGTAGGTATGCAAGAATTTTAGTGTGAACTAGAGACACCTTCAATAGGTCTTTGAACA
This sequence comes from Oriolus oriolus, assembly GCA_013400235.1. Taxonomy (NCBI): domain Eukaryota; kingdom Metazoa; phylum Chordata; class Aves; order Passeriformes; family Corvidae; genus Oriolus; species Oriolus oriolus. The sequence goes on from VXBT01002914.1 coordinate 185,668, forward strand.
ACTTCATCCTCCAACATCCATGCAGTGAAGTTAAGAGCACAGGGTGCATGGAAGGGGATACCTTACACTTTCTGGAGGTTAGCAGCTTTCTTTATGAATCAGGCATATTTTTGGCTACGAAGTTTGTTTTCCCAATATCTCTGAATAGCAGAATTTTATAATACATACAATATAACAAACCATGGAAACATTTAGTTTGGAAAAGACCTACGAGGATCTCTAGTCAAAATGCCTGCTTCAAGCATGAATCAGGTTATTCAGGGCATTATGCAGCTGAATCCCAAAAATCTCCCACAGTGGAGATTCCATTATTTCTGGACAACCTACTCTAGTACTTGCCTGCTTGTGTGGTTGGAAAAGGTTCCTCCCTTCACCCAGCAGGGACCTTGCTTCCTGCAATTTGCATCTACTTCCTCTTGCTCTTTGTTCATGTCAGAGAAGTGGCTTCATGCATCTTCTCTGTAATCCCTTTCTAGGTAGTGCAAGGCTGCTGTCAGCCCCTTCTCAGCCTTCTCTTCCCAGTCTAAGCAGAAGCTGCTCTCTCAGCCTCTTCCTGCACATCACAGGCTCCAGACCCTGAACCCTCTTGGTGCCCCTTCAATTTGTCAAAAAATGCCATGTTCTGGGGCCCAAAACTGGACATAGTCACTCACAAGTGAGGAAAATAACCACGCTCCTTGACCAGCTGGCAATGCCTTTGCCAGTGCAGCCCAGTGTGTGGCTGGTCTTCCTCGAGACAGGGGTGCAGTGCTGACCCCTTGTAACTCCTGTCTTCCCAGGACTCCAAGATCTTTCCTGCAGAGCTGCCAGACAGCCCCAGCCTGTCCTGGTCAGTTGGGTGGCTCCATTTGAATACAGGGTCTAATGCCTGTCACTGTCAAACTTCATGAAGTTCCTGTTGGCCCATTCCTTCAGCTTCTCCGGGACCCTCTGAATGTGAGCCCTGCCTTCCAGGAAATCAATCACTCCTCCCAGTTTGCTGGGATTATCATAAATTCTATTAATACATTATAAAAGTATATTTATGCAATAATCAAGTAATTAAAACCTCATCCAGTATAAGGCATTACCTGTGTTGTATTGTTACCATGCATTTTCAGAACTAAATGATGCTGGCATAAATGGTTTAAATTTTTTGTAAGGATGGTCTGCTTTCATTCCCTAGACACATGCTAATCCATGTCAGCATGGATTTTGTGCTGAAATTGAAGTCTTAGTTTTGTTGAGGAATATTTAGTGAAAGTCTGCAGATCTTGCTAATGCAAATGGCAAGTGAAGAACTCTTCTAAATCACCCAGGCAACTACATTTGGTTCAGTTACTTTTCACTCATTTTTGCCAAGAGGACCTGCAACATACTTCGCATATTTCTGTTAATAAACCACAAATAATTTAAAACATAGGAGGTCACTGAATAAGAAAATACAGGAATATTTGACAGCAGAAGATAATGAATGCTACGTGTGGTGGCAAACTGATGCGTAACATGCAAAGTTTTCAGAGTGCAAGGAGTTATCTCTGAATTCCCGTTTGGTGAAACACAAGTGCAATGAATATTTATTGGCACCTTATTTAGCAGCATGAACAAAAGGAACTGTTATAAATAAACAAACGCTATGACAGTTCCACTGCTGTTAGCTTGACGTTCTCGTCTGCAGTCAGTCAAACACAAAGACAAAGCAATCAGCGAAAAGACGAAGTCAAACATCCAAATTACAGAGGTTCTATTTTTGTGTTAACTACCGTCATCACTGATTTGTCCATGACTTGTGCGAGGAAGCTGCTGGTGAAATTTGACAGGCGTCAGCATGGCATTTGCGTGCTTCCAGAGTGAAACGAAGGCTTTTAATGTAAATTTACACAACTTGCTTAATGTTTCCTTAGCATATCAGCAAAACTTTGAAGGGGGTAAAATTTACAAAGCAGAGCAATGTACACTTAAGAGGATGCTATTAAGAAGTCAGTAATATGGGACACACACATATGACAGACGCAGGCTGTCTTTTTAACTTCTTGCAGTGTCCCGATGGTGACTCTCCCTGCAGTACCTCACCTCCACCCTTTGATATAAGGACGAAACCACCTCTAGAGTGCAACTGTTCTGATAATAGCAGGTGACTCACTTCCAGCCTATTTGTGCTCAGACCTAGTTAGACAGCCACTTTATTCTTCAGAGCCAGCAAAGCATAACTTTAACTGTGTCACTAACTTACATGAAAACCCACAGTGTTTATTTAGTAACCCATCTGCTCTGGAAGCAGGAACTTGGGTCAGAGGCGTACTGAGCCCTGCGATTCAGTCCAGGTAACATGGGTGTTTGTGAAGTGTTTGCAAGGTCAGTATTTGAAAACAAGACAGGATGCACATTGTCTAGGTAAGCTCACAGGCTTGCTGCCCGCCTCGTCCCACAGCTGGCACTTTGCAGGGCAGTGCATGCTCTCAGTGCATGTGCACAGCCCTCTCCCTCTAGCTGGTTCACTTAGATCAGGGCTACATCTTCCCCTCAGGAATGCACTGGGAAGGCTGGAGGAGATAATATCCAGGAGTTTTACTTCAGCATTGCTACCGATTGTCATCTTCTGAAATGTGACGTCTGTAGCAGACTATTTAAGTTGGTGCTTGTCAGGGAGGGAAAACATAACTGGAAAATTTTATATTGTGCCAGCAGGTTGTCCTACTTAATTCTATTGTATAGATCATAGCACAGTTTGAGAGGAACTTCTTCACCAGAAGTTACTTCCTGCATGGAAGAGAAACTTTTCACACTGACTCTATGCAAATGCTTCCCCATGTAATTTCAGCTAAGCTTTGGGATGCCTATGCATGCATCACATCTGCCTACGTAACACCGACAAGTAAACCCTCAGTGCGTCTGCCAAGCTCCACACCCAGGCATCCAGCTGGAAGTCAGTTATCCTCTAAAAACTTCTCCAACAAGAAGTCTGTTCATAGTCAACCACCTCATTGGAGTCATGTAAATTACCACACTGAACATACTGCCAGCGTAAGACGAAGACACTGTGGTTCCATGTGGGTGCCTGAAAATCTTGAAAAAAAAATTAAAAAGTGGAGAAGAAAACCCCTTTAATTTAAATTAATGATTTAAATCCCTAAGCCAGTTAATTCTACGGTATTTTTCTCTGTACAGTCAGCCTATCAAGAAGAGATTTCTCTCCACTGCAAGTTCCTGTGGAATGGACAGTGCATGCACATCAGAGCACTGGTCATCACAGCCATCACTGCTCTGCAGTTGTGACTCTCAATGTCTTTCTGAATGAGTTTTCTAAAAGTTTATACATATATATGTTACATTGTCATATCACATGTATTTGTCGTACTAGAAAGGCTTTGTTCCAACCCTGCTATTTATGAAAGAAGCTTCATCTTAGGATCTTATGTACTGCTTTGGACAAGGATAATGAAATGAATCTCTTTTTTTAACATATGACAGTGTCACAGCACCAAATAAACAGACCATACCTATGATCTTTCTCTGGGCTCAGGACTGAAGTTCAGGCTGGAATGAAGGAGACATGCTGTGTTTGGGAGAGAAAACAATGTAAGTTCAAGAGGTCTTTGACTGCTAAGTTTTTGATTGTTGAATTTTTAGGACCAATTTCTAACTACATAGAAATACATTGCCATATAAATCATCAATTCTGTTCTTTGTGGAAATCTTTCAGCATTTAGGTATTCAGCTTTCTTCCTTTATCATAAGCTTGCTTTGCTCAATGCCTGTATTCATTCAAGTAGCTTTTACAGACTCAAAGAAGATCCTCCAAAAGGATATATTCTAAAGAAGCCAGGAAGTAACTTCCCAATACAGCTTCACACCTCCCCAGATGATAGTTTCAAATTAATCATCTGTTCTGGGGACAGCAGATGGAAAATAATGTTCCTGATAAAATGGGTCTAATGAGAGCTGAAGGATCTGTGCTGACTGCTAATTTTCAAGAAATCCTAAGGAGACTTTTGATTGGACAAGCGGGGAGTATTGAGGTTTGCTGTCTGCAAAAGAAATCCTCCCACTTTACCGATATTGAGGAACTTTGACCAAGCAGATGACTGTCCAATCTGTTTTCATTTTGGCCTCCTGGAATTTAGAATCTGGGAATGACACTTGGGTTTATTTCTCAGTCACAGGAGAGACATGACGGCCTGATTTGAGTTCCACAACGCAGTTCCAAATCCTAACATCCTTCTTCTCAGCTGCCAGAAGGATAGAACAAGGAAGAAGCTCTCACTTTCTGGGATACAAACAAAAAGGACATTACTGGACCTTAGGTACCTGGAGCAGCTCTGCAATCAGTTCCTGCAGTATGTCCTACCTAAACTGCTTTTTCTAAAGCTGTGTTGCCTCTCTGGTTTTATACCCTTCCATTATCAGTCTTTTTTTTTTGTCCTGAGTTTTACCTGCCCAGTTGTATCTTCTCCAGCCCATACTTTCTTTCTCTCTCTGGTCTCCCTCTTTTCTTTTCACTCATACATCTTTCCTTTCCCAGTTTTCTCCTTCACTTTTCTTTTAGGCTTGTCTGTTGCAGAGAAAGTAGAACCTGTCTGGCATACAGCTAGACAAAACCCATGAACTAATTTTCCCTAAAATAGATCAACTCTCTTTATAGATCTCCTAATTAACCACCCTCCTAGCCATCTCCCTCCCTGCTCAGAAGCACAAAGCTTCTGCACTCCCTGCTGTCCCCTTTTTCCTGCATGCCCCCAGCACAGGCTGCTCCTGCCATAAGCCATGGTCTCTTTAATAGCAGCAGTATTATTTTTGGTGCAGCAGGAACTTCATCCTGCCCTAGTTCATGCAGTGTACTTTGCCTTCTTTCTTCCGTGCACGATCTGTTGCTGCAGCTTATCATCACACGCACTCTGCTCCCCTTCTGCCACAGCTTCAAAGCACTCTACATTTTTTGATTTGCCTCTCCTACTGCTCCAAGACGCTGAGTGATGCAGAGAACCTCCTACAGCCAGAAAGTAACTGTGATTTTTAGCGATGATGTTTGCTCTAACTATTTAAAGCACACTTAAGAAGACACATAATAAGTAGGTTTGAGGGAAGTGGTAGCAATCCACCCACTACGTTCCTTTTAGCTAACCCTTTAATTAAATATTAAAGATATGGTTCTCAGGAAGATTTAAAATAACCCACTGACAGAAAAAAAGAGACAGGTTAAAAAACAGCAGAAAATTAAATAATCCCCCCCCCCAAAGACTTACCACACCTTCGTGCTGTTTTTAACATGATTTTACTGTGCTGATGAGGGAAGAGCTTTTCTGAAGGGAAATAAACCTTATGCTTTCCAGTGCTAGATCACTCTCTATGTTCTTAGGGAGTCCCGCTAGGGATTACAAATTATTTGGTGCTTAACTAAACGTACCAGTTTCCTCTTTCCTAAGGGTGAGCAAACAAAGTTTATAAAAACTGAGTAAGTGAATTACTTGAAATGTTATTCCTCACTCAAAAGATGCATTCTGCTGCTGGATGCACAGAACTGATACGCAGTTTGAGAGGAAAAGTACATATATACACTGCTTATAGCCTCGTCTCCAAGTATAAAGCAGAGTGAGATAAATGACAGCAAGATCTGGGCAGATTTGTGGTGTGAAGCATTTCTCTTTGTAACTGAGTTAAGGCACACCACAAATGATCAGAGGAGAAAGAGAAGTGACTACTGATGGAGATCAGAAGTGCAAGAAACCAGGTATGCCCACAAAACTGAGTGGCTCTGACCTGCACACTCCTGTTGATGAAGGCTTTGATTATTTCTCTCTGTATCTAGCTGACAAAGCTCGACAGCCTAACCGAGAGGTGTTTTTGCACCAATACTGCAAGAATATCTGCGCTGCTGCTTTTTCCTCTCATGTTTGAACTCCCTGGGCCTCCTTTTGTTCTTCTATGCTGCTTGTAGTTTTACATCAAACTCCAGACCCCCAAGCTCTCTGTGTAGTCCCCAATGTTGCTGTAATACAAACAGAAACTGGTCAACCATTTCGATTTGTTCTTGTGTTAGCCATATAATGGAAAGTGCTTCCAAACGCACACTGCTTTCCCCCTCCAAATCAGTCTTACAATCGATACTGTCCTACTTTCAATTAAAATACCACCACAACATGCACATCTATATGGTGCTTAGAATGCCACAACAGAAAACCTATTACTTGGAATACAAAAGCTGGCCAAAATGATTGAATTCCTGAGGCAACAGAACGATACTGGTGATTTTATTCAGCACGTGTCCAATACGATTTTCCATTCGGAATCCACATTTTTTTAACTCTTTTCTATACCGTTCTTAACATTACCTTCAGCTTTTATGGAGTCCCTTAGAAAGTTGTTTTTTTCAATTTGTTTACCAGAAAACTTAAATTTTAATGATTAAATAATAGGACATTTATATACATCAGTGGGTTTTCTCAGATACTGGGCTCTAAGTACATACAATGTCTATTGAGTGAAAATAAAAAAGAATTCCAGTCATGCAAATCATCTTACAAACCATGTTCCATTTGACTTGAAAATTTTTACTCTGTTACTGGCATATCATTTCAAAATTAAACAGATGAAATTTTAAGGTTGCTTTGTCCATTTCCACTCGTTTGTTTTGCTGTTTTGAAGATCTGACAGGCCACATGCTACTGCAGAAGGTACCGGCAGGGTAATCATTGTTCTGCTACCATCAACCAACCCCTCTGAGCCCTGGCATGGATGTGTTTTAAAAAACCACCTAACCTTCAGCTAACTGCACTGGTTTATTTCTGAACAGCACATCACAATATCAGCACAGAGAGCACATTGTAACCGGTTGGGTGATTCCACTTAATAATTTTTCAACACTAGGACCTTTCAGCATTTTAATTCTGGTTTCATTTATGAATTAAAGGTCATATATAGAGCACAAATGAGGTCTAAATTTAGTCACAGCAGACCACAGTTCCACATAAAGACAAATCTTCAAGTTATGTTGACCTGCTAGGAGACAAAGATAAACAGCACAGCAAACATGTACCTGCAATGCACTGCTTCCCTATTAAATATTAACTGTTTCATTTACATTTAAATGAACTGAGCAGCAATGGATAGACTTTCCAGTACTGCTGTTTGGTGCTGCTGTCATGGAAAGAAGCTGAAGACAATGTGGGCTGTATGGGGGCAAATGACGCAATCTCAGCATCCGCTCAAGTGACTTCAATGATGACCATTCTCCAGTCTTGAAATATAATCCTACACAGAATTTTTTTTTTCTCCCTCTGTAAACACATCTGTTCATAAATAACTTAGATGTCTCCTTGACATTCATGGTATGTAACTGAAGCTGAAGTAGAAAAGGATGGGCGGTGTACAGCACTGAGGAGATGTCACAGTATTTTTGTTCAGCATTTTTGTCAAGTGCAGGTTGCTAACATCAGCCATCAGAGACGGGCGGGGTGACCCACCCATATTTTTCATGGGTCTTCACCAAACTCTTAAATGTTGCTTCAGCTTCCTTTCGACTGAATGACTTTTTTGATTTGCCAGCTTTTCTGCAGATACGGCCCTGCGCCAAACACAAAAAGAAAACCTTCATTAAAGACGTGAACATGCATCTGGAAACCACAGCTTAACTTTTCAACGCATCAGGCCGAGAAGCATTCACTTACGGGTACCAGCAAGCATAGTTCCCCAGCTTGAGCAGACAAATGCATTATTAGAGATGATTTAAAATGATATTCAGTGAACGGGCAAAAAGGAAAAAAAAGAAAAAGAAGGCTTCTGCCGGGCTGCTTCCTCCCGGCGAGCCCCTGTGCTGGCAACGCTGCCCTGCTTGCTGCGGCCGTGCCTCAGGGCTCGCCTCCCTCTCCGCCGCACCGGGACCTCCGGCATTCCATGCTCGGCATGAGGACCCTCATGCCCACCCCTCCCGCCCCCCTGCCCAGCCGGGTGCAGCCCTGGCAGACAGAGACTGCCCGGGCACAGCTGCTCTCAGGGCTGCCCCCGCCTCACCCCCGCTGCCACCGCGCAGGGACACGGAAAATCACATCCATCCCATGGAACACTGTTCTTCTCCCTCCAACCTCACCCGTGAGAAACAAACAGCTCTGCCCTTTTTAAAAGGAGTGCCTTAAACCAACTTGCTTCCATCTTAGATCAAAAGTTCTAATTTGTTTATTACACCCTCATGCCAAGCTTGATAATAAATGAAAATATACCCATTTGCATATACTGCATTTTTATTACTCTGCAACTACGTATTACCTCTAACTGCATAGCCATATAAAAATTCAAATCCTTGTTTGGCAGTGGAGACTTTTACTGAGTTGTCAATAGCTTACCTTATTTTTCACATTGGTCTGTGTCAATTACCAACCAACAGAGACACAAGAAAGAACTATAGCTGCAGATTAATACCACTCTACAACAATGAATACCTTTAAACAAAATAAATAAAATAAATACCTTTAAAGTACTTATGCCTACTGAATTTGTTACAAAATAAAAGTTTATTAGTCACTAGTCTAGTAATTTTAGTAATTGTTTGATAAACTGCACTGAAAGCCTTTTTAACAATAAATGGTATTTGATGAGCAGATACCATATTACAGTGTTAGAATTATTAAGAACCAAGTTAGTACGTTCTCATTTTCTCCTGTTCAAGTTAGTATGTTCTCTTTTTTTTTCTGTTTTTTAGCTCAAAAATAATCTTTTGCTTCCCTGATTTTACTGTCAATTTGGAATGTAAACCAAAAATTGGCATCTGCAATAGCATGCAACAAATACGGAGAAAATAGCCAGGTATATGGAGAGGAAAAAAAAGGCAAAAATGGGAAAAAAGAATACAAAATCAGTCCTCGGTGTATCACGTTTACTTTTACAGACTAAAATGAGTAAGGTCAGTCTGCAGTGTGGACAAACAATGACTTTCTAGAAAGCTGTCACAATATTGCAGAGGCTCTTTTGTGTTCAGCACTGCTCCTGTTATAGCAAAACTACAGACACACGGAAGAAAAAAGCTGTTTCCTACTCCTGTTTTAACAAATCATTTTTCGGTGCAGTTTGAGTTCTCTCTCAGAGCATACTTTAACCAAAGATTACAAACACCCTCCAATTCCCACCTCGCCTTATTCACAGTCCATTTATATCCATTTGGTTTCCCCCAAAACTGCTATTTTACCTGTCGATGCTTTTTGTCACCTTTCTCCCTGGCTGCCATTTACAGACTAGAAATGTATTTCCTCTTTAAATACCCCTTGACAGACCAAACAGACACGTTCTGCATCTCCATACAGATTAGACAATTAATATGTCCCAAATAAAGATGATCTGAATAGTTCTCAATTGAGCCCCGATCACAAATTTTCTTAGAAAATGCTCATTTTTAGTTGTGACAGATGGAATAATTAAATAAAGCTGGATAACATATTTTTTAAATCTTATTGAATAATTATCATACATAATTATATCATATATAATTACCAATCATAATTATTCTGCAGGAGTATTTTTGTTGTTACAAAACATTTTGTATTTTCTTCCTAATCTGAGGTTTTGTTGGAATCACACTTAGAGAAACACAGGAAAAGATAAAACAAAGTGCAACAGAAGATTAAATCAGCACAGAAAATGCTGTCCTCAAAATCTCACCGATGAAATACTTTTGAAAGTAAATATAAACTTACTCTGCTACTTAATTTCTGGATTAGATCCATTTGCTACCTCCTGTGTTTTGCATGTTATTTTTTATCATCTAAGGCTTTGATACCTTTCTGAATTATAAGCACAGGACAGTATAATTCACATCTTCCCCAGCTTTAGCAAAGTATTAATACTAAGCTGTACCTAGAAATAGGATCTTTGCATTGCAAACAGCTCATGTTTGGTGTCGACTACGTATGGCTTTCAAAGCAGGAAAGTAAAAATTCTCTGGTGTCGTAATGATGTGGTAAATACCATCACATCATGTAACATGTTACTGGAGCCATATCAGATGAAAGGAGAATCATTTCATGAGTTTATTGTGAAACCTTTCTGTTATTAATGCAATGGATCAGTAAATCCACTTCCACTCTGGTAGCATACGCAGGTTGTATGTGAACTGCACCATCAAAGACCAGCTAATTCTACCCTGCTGCAGTCCATGCATTTCTGTGCTTACACAGAAACTATGGGTGGCGTGGTCAGAACTGTCTCTTATTAACCAATATCCTGTCAGCTGTTTATAATTTGGATAAAATTTAACCTCCTGGACTGCAAGTTTCCCTATTTGGTGCCTCAAGTAAACCTGTGGTAAAAAGAAAGAAGGCTGGAATTTCAGCTGACAGAGTTCAGACGCTTTCAAGCCTATACTTGGGTGGTATCTACTGTCTTATTAATTTTTAGCTTTTTGCCATTCCCAGAATATTCTTCCCAAGTTTAAGCGAAAAATGTCATTTTGGACACAATTACAGAAGAAAGTGTCAAACATTTCACCAGGCACCGCTACCAGTCCTGACTACAGTTTATTTGCAGCCTGCTCCTTAAACACGCAGTCATTTTAACTCTGGACAGGAGCCTGTGAGCTGCTGCATTCTGTAAACATGATAGTAATGGCAAATACAGTATGCAAATATGTGCTGTCTACAGCTCTGCTGGGCACAATTGCATTTTGACCAATCCCCAAACCACATGCGTCACTACTGCCAGGGTAAGGAATACAGATCATTTGCATGGCCGATGTTTTGATGTGTCCAGCACCACATCAAGGAAAGATATCAAACTGATATCTGAACAAGATCAAAACATTCCACAAAAGGTTGAAAACAACAGAGAAAACCCAAGAAAGCCTTTCATAAAGATATCAGTGTTGACTTCAGCCTGAGAAGTCACACCAGGAGCTTATTTAAATACTTGCAATACTTTCAGACGCTCGCAGAGTGCCTTTCATAAAGGGATAACTGAAAACCTAATTAAAGAGTTGGAGAGAACGTTTCAGATTTTGCCATCTGCTGTGACTTCATGTACTTATCAAGATATAATTTTAACAAGCTAGAAACATATGAAAGGTGAAAGCAATGCCACAGCACCCAACTGGTTTATGCAGCCGTGCTGAAGCGCAGGGGGACGTGCGCTGCGCTCAGCCTCCTCCCTCGCTCGTGCTCCTGCTGCGCCCGGCCTGCGTGGCACAGCGAGCAAGCGCATGCCACTCATCCAGGCTTTGCCCAAACTAATGAGCTTGCACAAATAGCTGATAAGCACCCAGTCTCTAACCCTGATAATGGCAGGCAGAAAGACCTCCTGGAACACGACCTGCTGCGGGCAGCCTTCTCAGGATTCCGCCTGTACCGAGGGACCCACCACTCCCTCCTGCCGCATTCGGCAAAGTACCCAAGGTGAATCTCACGTATGCTTTGTCCCCCTGTCCTGGTTTCAGTTGCAATAGAGTTCATTTCTTTCTAGTAGAAGTAGTGGTTTGGATTTAGCATGAGAATAATGTTGATAACACCCTGATGTTTTAGCTGATGCTGAGCAATGCTCACACTAAGCCACGGATTCTTCACAGCGCCTTGTGCTCTACCAGTGAGCAGGTGCACAGGAAGCCAAGAGGGAACATGGCCAGAACTGCAAGCTGAACTGGCCAAAGGGACGTTCCACACCATAGAACATCATGCCCAGTTTATTAACCGGGGACAGTTGGCTGGGAGGGGCCAATCACTGCTTGGGGACAGGGCTGGGCATCTGTCCGTGGGTGGTGAGTAATGGTACTGCACAGCACTTGGTTTTCTTGTGGTTTTTCGTCTCTCTCTCTCTTTTTAATTACAATTGGGGTTTTTTTTGTTATTATTATTAGTTTTATATTTTACTTTGTTTCAATTACCAAACTTCTTATCTCAACCCACAAGTTTTTACTTTTTTTTTTTCTGATTTTCCTCCCCAGCCAGCCAGGGGATGAGGTGAAGGAGTGACTGTGTAGTATTTGGTTGGCAGCTGAAGTTAGACCATGACACATTCACATCTATGGACCTCTGTGGGCAAATCTGGGAGCTTTTCTACTTCCAAATGATGCCACAGTAGTCTCTGTGAACACATCTCCCCTTCATAATGCTCTGTGACACTGAAGCACATCCTCAAAAATATTCAACTCAACAGCTATTAGCTCTTTAAAATCTGTCAGTACTGCTATCAGCAATGTGCCATGTCAATTCTTCCAGCATCACCAGGTCACAAAGTAGTCCAAAGACAGAATTAAGTCCTGTACAGAAACAAATATGAAGCCTGAAACTCTTGAGCCCACTATGACCATGTATCTGCCCACATCTGGCCTATGGTGTCATGAAAAGCAATCTTGACATTTCTTCTGGTCTTTCCGCAGTCAGGATGGCCTTAAGAGGATTTCTCTGGACAAAGGGAGTCTTTGATCCACAGGATCATACAATCACCAAAAGTACTGGCTGGAAGGGACCTGTGGTGGTCTCCAAGTCCAGCTTAGACACTTGGAGCTGAACTGCCAACACAGGTCAGCTATGGCACTGCACAGCCAGCTCTGAACCCTTCAAGGTTGTAGTCAGTCCTCTCCTGATGCCACTTCCTGCTGTATTAGGTTCCAAATTTTCAGAGACTTATTGTACTCAGCTATCAGCCCTTACAGGACCGATTTTACTGTAGAAACAATGTAAGCCACTGTGCTATGGATCTCTGAGATGTCACAGCAAACCCTTCAGTCACATCCAGACTTTTTTACCTGGACCAGCTAACAAAAAGCTGTGTACATTTCCAGTAGTGCACAGCTAAGAAACTGAGAAGCAGGCAAACCTTCATGTTGTTAGCACAGCTCTTAATGCAATCTCCTCAGCCCTGTATTTTCATTAGTCCTGGCAATGCAAATATCTCCGGGTTAGTCTCCCAAGGGCAAATCATCTAAGCCTTCTGCACATGGGGCTAAACTTGGCCACATCCTGTAAGCCAGCATAAGGATACATGGATGGCTACAGTTTCCTTTTCTGCCTCCATATCTTAACAGATCTCTACAGCAGGCTCTGCTGACCCAGCCCTAGGTAAATGTCAAGAGACGGAAAACAAGCAGAGAGAGAAGCACACAAAAGACTGCAGGAAGTCACTGTGCCAGACACAGCATCTGTGGCAATACCTCCATGGACAGGAAGATGATCCACAAGGATATGCCCATTTTCCAAGTCTGTTCTCCCAGGCTTCTCCACGGATGACACAAAATCCATGGATTTCCTAAATAGTGAAGCACACTATGAGTTTCTGGTACGTAACATGTTCCATGATGGCCAGTGACTAATGGCTTTGGGCCCCAACTGTTCTATGCAAACACACTCAAACATTTTCTGATAAGGAACAGAGGTACTCAGTGCTAAAGCCTGAACCAGCCTTATCCTAGAAAATTTAAACAAGCTTTCAGAGGAAAATATTTCCACTGGCTGTAGAGAGGCATTCAAAAGCAGAGCGATGCTAAAGTGAGCTACTGTCATGCTCTCAGTGCAGTGATTGCAATGTGTCACAACATTGCTGTTAGAGCGCAATATACACAGTCTCTCCCCCCAATTACATGGTTTATAATTTTTTTCCTTCGTGTACTGATGAGGCACAGTTAATCATGTCTCAAGAACTGCACACAATTTATATTGCACTGTATATGATTATTAGCTATAGCTAAAATAAAGTGGTATAGAAAGTGATACAGACACATACTCATAATGTTGCACCAAAAGTGAATTAAAACCGTGAAGTTTTCCTGCAAATGTGTAATTTCCAAAGCAGTACTTCCATGCCTTTTTTTGTCTCCTTTTTAAGAATAATCCCTAAAAGAAGTGAAAACTTAGCAAGTTCCGGCTTTAAAGCATCCTATAAATTGTGCCTTCTGGGAGCGTAACTGTTCTTTGTCCAGGAAAAAGAAATCTGAGTACCAGCTGAGTAATTATTTATGCTCATTTGTCTGTGTGCAGCCTGGTGCCAGTAGCTCTTAATCGATACAAACGCTTACAGCCCCAATCTCCGTCTGACAGCTACACAGCACTGTGCTGCTCTTCCTCGCCTTTCCCGAAGTCAGCACCGAGCTGCCAGCATGATTTCAGCACAGATGAGGGTTAAGAAACTTCCTCTCTGCATTTTATGGGTGGGACAAACTCTGTGCTGGCAAAAGAATAAGAAAATTTGGGTCGCTGGCTACATTTCTGGCGCCTCAAGCATCTCCAGGGCTGAAGGTATGACAACACGATGGGCTTCTGTCAAAAGAGAGTCCCTGTCCCCTGCCACCAGAAGGGCACCTGTTAGTCTAGGTGACAGAGGGATGTTTTCTCTGCAATGTATTCTCAGTCTTTTGCTGAGCTCCCTGGACTACCTCTCTGTGGAATCAGGCACTGGCAGAGCTCCTGAGAAGGCTGGGAACATGACAGCAACTCTTTGCATAAGCCCACAGGTCCTCCACATCAGGAACCTGAAGTTACCCAAGTCAAACACAGTCACAGGTGTGAACCCAACTAAAGCAAAGCCAACTGTTCTTTGTGACAGGCTGTAAAGACAAAGGCACCACAACAATGTCTATTTTCACATTTCCGTAAGTTTTACAATGCTAAAACAAAAAAAAAGAACAAAACAGTAGTAAAAAGCAGGCTGCCTCTGGGAACATCTACTCGAGTTAAGCCCAAATTTAGTAAGATCACAAGTGGATGTGCTTTTCCCCTGCTATTTATATGAACATGCCAATCTCTTGACTGCAGTATGTTTCATACTGATACACATGGACATCTACTCAGAGAGCCCTCACTTCTGAGTGCTTTAAGCACATATCCTCAAACGACCTTTGGGAAGATGGTCGTCTGTACCTTACATGTGGGAAAGGGGAATATAGTGAAGTTATATGACTTGCCCATGACTGCACCTAAAGTCAGTGGCAAAACCTGGAAGCTAAACTCAGATCACCTCTTCTCAGGCTAAAAACAGGAGGTGAAACAACCTCCTCCCGCAAATACAGAACGCTTCAATGCTAGGCATATTTTAATGGAAATAATATTGTCAATTTGCAGAAAAATTAGTATTTATAGAAATTCATAGAAAATTTGAAAAATGAATAACATCAGTTTTTTCTGTCTAGTGATGCTTTGGGTTTTTCACAGGCATGTATTATGGAAACGAGCCCTATATACTGCAGCTGGGGGCTTGTTACCATTTGTAACACAAGCCTAGAAACAGGAGAAATACCTCATCATTCCACAGCTCATAAAGCCTGACTGTGACAAGCATCTGAGCTCCAGGCAATTTCATAACGCAGGCTTATGTCTTCCTTCCTTGAGTTTTTTTCACTCGTCTTTGAATGCAGGTTTGGGATTGTAACTGACTTGTAACTCTATCAAGGAGTCACTGCAGAAGTTCCATGGGTTTTGGAGTGCCTGTGCAGCAGAGGATTAAATCAATGAGGATCATCAATTTTAACAAAGAAAACGCACAAAATCATGAAGTAGATAACAAGACGTTTTCCAAGGACAGACTCTGCACGTGCATGAGGCAGGCATGCATCTGCCACGTGTGGCTGAGGATGGGCACACCTGATGTATCCTTCCTCAGTGCGACTTTTAATGGGAACGGGGCAAATCAGACTGGCACCTTGATCCTTTTTCAGAAGAGGAATCAGCTGAACATCTGAAGTGTGGTGCCCACTTACCAGTTCTGTGCACACTGGTAGGGACTACAAATTCATTTCCATCAAAGCACACCTACACTTTTCCCTAGCTCAGGCTCTTTCAATTTCCAGTGCAGTGCTCATTTCACTGCGAGCCAGGTTAGGTAACAGTATCACATCCTTCCTGTAAAGCTTGTCCTGAGACTTCCAGGATCTACTCAGTTACTGTTGTTTCCAGATGGAGTTAAAGGCCAACAGCAGGTAGTGCTCAGCACCCTCCAGAAATGAGCTGTGGAGTACGACTCACACCAGACCCCACACTTTCAAAAAATACAGTGATATCCAAGAGAAACCTGCTATTCCATTTACAAGTGCGACAACTGGATCCTGTGCACCTCACAGTTAAGACGCATTTCGAGCCATCCAGCCAGCATAACTACCACAGCATCCGAGGTTCTCCCAGCTTAACTGCAGAGGAATTGCACCCAGCAATCCTCCCACCGCCCACCCCCCTTCGCAATGAACGTCAGCATCACCTTTTTTGGCATTTACAGGAGAAAACTGGAAACTGCATGTGAGGGACTGAACACGTCAAGGAAAAGAAGAGCCCTTCACTGACTCGCCAGGCCAAAGGAGCTTAGATGGCAAGAAGAAAAGCAGCAAATATTATGTTACTTAACCACCGTCCCACTTTGTGAGAGCAGATGCCCACAGGGGGACATGTCTCGGATCATGCCTGGCAATCCGGCTCCTAGGATATGAGGAGCTGAATTACTGTGGAGTTACTAATCTTCAATCTGGAAGTATCCGGTCATGCATGGAAATCCCTGGGCATTGTGTGGATGCGAGGAAAGCCGCACATTTTCAACTCTAGCCTGTAAAAGGAAGAGTAAATCTTCCTCACAATAGAAAGTGGGTTATTTAGGTTACTCTTTCAGGACATCACCCTTCGTGACTAGGCTTTCTGCATTTGAAAAAATGCAGAAATTTTCAATAAAGTATCTGACAAAGCACCCCAATGCTTCATGGTTCCCTCTGCCTGAACACTTACGCCAAAGAAAATGAACACTTCTTATACAATTCAGGAAAGAAGAATCTTGCTCTTTTCAGCAAATTCAATTTTCTCACAAAATCCAAAGCCACAATTCTTTCAAATTCTTATTTAGGAGATCAGCTAAGTATTGCCAAGAAGAATTAGTTCTCCCTCCATAAAAGCATGTTTTAAAATTAGTAATTTGGTTCAATTTAGGGATTTAGTTTATTTGATGACTATTTTAACAGGAAGGAGGATAGCTGAAAGTCTTTTAAAATTTTCATTTTTATGCTTTGAAGGAGAAAAATGGAGATTATGTTCCCTCTGCTTTTTAAAAGAATTAAACCAACCTCCTATTTCAATGAATAGGAATTGGAATCCCTGTGTCTTCATTCCTTTCAGCAGAATATATTTGCATAATAACAGCGGACGGTCAGAACAGCAATATATCAGAGTACACATGAACAATTATTTTTTCCAGCCTGTTCATCAGGCCCAGCATCTCAACACACATGCTCCCACTTAAACTTCAGCTTCCAATTCTAGGTTTCTCAAATGAAATAAGAGACATCTTAGAAAGCCAATAGATCTTTTTTTCCCCTGTAGACAAACAATGTTGTTACCTCTTTGGCCCAGCATTTATACCTTTTCATGGGAGACAAGTCCCCTAACACAGTCTTTGTCTCCTCTGTCATCTTTGTATATGAGTCGATGTGTTTTTCACCCATGGACCTAAAGCAACATTTCCTCCCTTGAGGATAACCATCATCACTTGCTCAGGCAACTAATCAAAAGCAAAAAGCAAAACAGTTCTATTTTTTGAAGCCCTAATAGGACACAATGGCTCCAAATAATTCAGAGACCACTCTGTTCTCTGTACATTTCTGCAGCCTTTGAGATTAGCTGATTTATTCATGGCTACACTCCTCAAACCCAGCATCTGGAGTATGAAAACCCATGGATTTGCAATTAATTTCTGCTATACATATTTGAAAGACCTGGAGTCCGCTGACCTCCTGGACACCATGCAAGTCCCATCTGTTATCTGCTCGCTCACACTTTTGTTTGAAAGGACGAAGAGGGAGTAATTTAGACTATGATTAACAGCTACCTTCTGTAGCTGTTTTTCATAAAACAAGCCCATTTCTGCTGTTTTAATCTGGTAAAAGTCAGCTGGGATATTCAAATCTTTACAATGGAAAGATAAATCTGTTCAATAGTCATACAAGGCACACAACATTTGAAGCAAACAGGGTTCTACTGAGGTATTTCTAACGTCACAATGCGAGGGACCAAAGTACTAGACACCAACAACTTTCATTTGAATTCAGGAATTTTTCCCAATACAAAATTAAAGCTTAACTAGAAACTATATTTTGATTTTTATTTAAATCATTATATAGCAGCCCACAACAGCAAGAATACTCGGAATTAGGGGTTCCCTGTTCCTATTGTAATATGTCCTGCCAAAATTTTTATGTGTCTTCTATTCCCTGCAAGAATCCTGGAAAAATTTTTATGCTCCTCCCATTCACTGGAAGAATAAGGGAGTATTTCCCTCAAAACAAAGACCTTTTTACATGACAATCTGCAGAGCTGAGAGTTACCTGACAGCTGCCTTTGCCTGGCAGTTCTGTCCCCAGCTTCCATGGAGAGAACAAGGGACATAAAAAAAAGAGGACAAGGCACCTACAGGTCAGCACTACCACAAGCTTCCATCAAAAGTCCCCAGGGCATCAGGTGCAGCTCTGTTTGCTGCTCTCAAAAAAAAAAAAATCCTGATGCATTATTTGGACACTGGTATATATAGCTTTGTCCTCTTTTGAATGTCCACCAAACCAGCAGCAAATCATTCCAGTGAGAAACAACACATCTATTAGAAGACACAAAACCCTCTCCTACTTTTGGACAAAGTCTGCTCCTTTTCCTTTGGGACCACATCATCTACCATGTTTTCAAATGAGAGAGACAGCTCCTCCCTGAAACATGGGCATTGGTCTCATCCGTGTGTGTTGTCACTCAAGGAGAGCCACGGTGAACCTCCTGCTGTGACATCCCTCTCCTTCAACTGGTACCACTCCCCCTTCCTTCACTTATTAAAATTATTGTGACAATGACACCATTATCTGGGAGTGGAGAGCAACTGACTAATTTTTAAACCTCTCTCTGAAAATACCAATAAATCATTTTAAAAGGCTAAGAAGGAGTAACACTTCAAGGTCCACTTCCACGGCCTGGATAGACACAGCGACACAGAAACGGGAAGCTCTGCCTAGACAGACATGTCCAACAGTTGCCTCCAGGACGATAAACAACTGGTATTTAAATTATTTCATTAGCATCACCCCACCTCCTTGGCTGGCACCCCAGCTCCGCAGCGGCTCACAGTGACTGTGTCGCCGGTTCAGCGAGGCCAAGTTCTTGCCTGTGATGACAGGAGCCAGCAAGCAGCTGACTGTGCAGGAAGCAAGTACAAAGTCATCCCTTTAAAAGCAAGGCTACAGTTGAGTTAAGGACAACACTAAGTTTTTTAAAATAGGATTCTGGATCCCAGACAGATAAACAGTCTTCGGCCTTTGATGTACTGAGAATTCCCCTCAAGATACTGACTAGAGCTGTGTGAATAATTGATTTTCTCAGCTGAATAGCTGAAGCAACCAACCAAACAAACCCCAACTTGTTTGCTAATTAACATTTTTTCCCTGAAAACAGAGGGAAAAAAAAAAAGTTAAATTTGGGACTGCTGAATTGTTATATTCAAACAAAAGTCATTGCTCTTCCATTTAAAACATTTTTATTTACAGACAAAAAAAATCTAAAAATACAGTGCTAGATTCATGAAAGGAAGCCAGGTTTGCATCTGGTAAGGTGATGCAAAGTCACCTGAAGCATATGGTTCCTGCTTGGTGAAATCTAGGGAAACAGCCACCCTGCTTTAAAATCCAAGCCCTGGGAGACATGCTCAGGGTTTGGGAACTTGGACACAGGTTTCCCCACATACAATTGTAATGCTGAAAAGTAACAGGAAAGTGCCAACTCTAAATTTCTCTGCTGCACATTTAAGTCTCTGTACAGACACAACTCCCGAGTGACATCCCATGAGATGTCAGAATGACTTATCCCAATTTCTCTTCTACTCCGCTAAAAGGTCTGTGAAACCCAGGAAAAAAAATCTGAGTTTGTCAAGAATCTTAACTGCCTGAAAATATATTTTCAATGCTAATTTTATCTGCTTTTGGATCACTCTGTCAAAAAACAGGTCATACATGCTCACAGTTACTATTAGCTCTACCAGCAGACCAAGAAGTGCTGTTTCACTTTGAAGAACCAGCAGGGAATGACAGTGCCACAGCTGGCTCAGCAAAATGGGACTGACGAGAAATGCCTCACGAAATGAGCCACCTTGGCTCTATCCCTTGAATTGCCCCAAGGAGGAAGGTGTGCCAGCGGAACATCCAGCCCTGCCCACTCACACTGGCGCCCATGCCAGCCAGGCGCACTCTTGGATGCATCACAGGCTGGAGTATTCACGGTGACTTCATGCTAAATCATGGCGCTGGGAACCAGTGACATTTCTCTGGAAGGTCCCTTTGACTCACTGGTGGTGGCAGTGCCCCATCTCCCCCTCAGCCTGATGGCTGCTGCCATTTGCTCAGGCAGGTTCATTCTGAGGCGATGGAGAACGGCCCTCACCCTTCCAGCCTTGCTGATGAACAGCATCTTGAATATTTCATGCTATTGCAGGTTGCAGGCTGCTTACAGAAATTACACAATTAACCTGGTGACAGCCATGGCTGTTTGTTCAGGACGGCTCCTTGCAGGCACCAAGACTGCCCACGGCATGGCAGGAGTCACCCAAACCTGGCCACGCAGCACTGGGGAATGCAGCACCTCAGCCCTCGACGCTCCATCGGCTCCGTTTTTATTTTTTAAAACTAAATGGCCAAAAGTAGATCACCTGTAAAATGAAACGGGGATAGGGGAGCGCCAGTCGTATTTTGAGCCCTATTATGCAATGGAGTGGGGATTATATAACGAGGGGAGTGCAATTACAGAAACGTGGCTCCCATGACACAGAGCCCAGCTACGGTGACAGGCCGGCAAACCCATCACAGGCAACATCTCTCTAACCCAGAAAATAAATTGATTAACCGTACTGCCTAATAACCTTTCCACTTGGAATGAACAATCTGAGAGGTTGAAACGTGCCATGTTATATCTATTTAAATACCAAGTTGCCGTCAGCAGTGTATTTCTGCCTTTTTTTAAATCCCAGCTCTCTTTTTGTTGCAATTGACTTTGCAAACTTCCAGAAGAATGTTATTGAAACTCTTGCTTTTTAAATGTGTTTATTAATGATGCACACATAAACATCTTCTGGTAATCAAAAATTGCTACTACTTTCTGGAAATCCCTTAAGTGAAGAAGGGAAGAAAATCATCAGATTATATAGCTGAGAATTTATTACTAATAAAACAATTCAGTGCTTCTCCTCACTGAGCCATTTTAAGATCCCAGTAAATATTCATTTAACCCTTTTAAAATTCAACACTGCAGAAAGAGGCTTAATTGTTACAAAATGAGAGAATTTAGCATTGACCTTCTAAATTCTTGTAACAAATAACAAGAACTATGACCTCTCTAAAAAGAGAAAGGTTAACAAACACTGAGATGCAGCAAGAGCAGTTACAGGACTTCAACATACCCCAGGCTCCGTGTTAATTAAAATTCTTTTTTTTTTTTTCCTGGTATATGTTTTTTAATATCCCAAGGTGACCTAAGAAACCTGACCTCTTGAAATGAAGTGCAGAGAAAAATACTATCTGATTAAAAAAAGGAGCAGTAGGCCCAAACCAAACAGGTCAAAAGGAGGAAAAGCCACTTACAAAAGCGCCTGTTGAAAAATCAAAATTAATTTTCAGTCTTAAGAAGAAACAAGCCTTTACTTCTGCTCAGGCAAGCAGTTCCATAGATGCAAACAGGAGCAACCTTATTTTTAAGTGAATAAAAAGTATGTTATTATTTACTCTTTCCCCACCTCCTTGCCAAGATACAAATTTAAGAAGTAACTTAGACGTAAATTTAAGAAGTAACTTAATTTACTGACAGACACGGAGCTGTGCATGTTCCCCGAGTTCAAGGGCATTCACGAACAGAAAAACTACCCCGTCAGAGCCATGTGTGCACTGCCCACTACAATAACCACAAAGAGGTACTGCCTACCAGCATTATTTGCCTATTTACTAAAAACGGCTTATGAAATACTTCTCTTCTACAGATATTCTGCAGAACAAAAAGGGGAAAAAAAAAGCAGCATGAAATGCACCGATTCAGCCTAGACGAGACCCTCTGCCGGGAGAACCGATCACTTCCTTTGAAGAGGAAGAGTTGGCAGGAGCCGCCTGGCCGCTGCAGCTGCAGTACCTAGCCCAAATTACTTGTTCCTTTCGGGCCGGACGATTTGAAACCTGCACAAGTTTGCCAGCAGCTCGGGCAGCGATTCCCGGGGTGACCCCGCGACACACCTCAGCGCGGTGTGCCGAGCCCCAAAGCCAGGGTGGCCCCTTGTCCCCGGAGGGATGCTATGCGGGACAGCACAGACAAAGACCCGGGGGCAGCAGCTCCAGCGTCGCGCCCTCCGCCAGCACTGCACGCAAGAGACCAACGAGTATGGCCGACTGGTTGGTGAAAGGCAGGAGGCTCCAATCCCAAACCCCACTAGAGTCCTTTTGCTGTGGGGCGAAGGATGGGCCCATCCGGGGTAACGAGCACGGTATCTTGGTGTGCCACAGGCGGCAAAGCCAAGCACAGGGACAAAAGCCGGGCGGGAGGACGCGATGGATGCATGTGCTCCTCGTCCCTCCAAGCTGCCCCGCACCTCGGCCGCACCTGCCCGAGAAGGGACCCCGGAGCCAAACACGTGTGTCCCTGCCTTCGCCCCACCGGTGACACCAGGTCCTCGGGGAGACCGGGGCTGGCCGCCTTAGGGGCTCCCACCCGAACACCGCTCGGACCCGCACCCCAAGCGATGGATGCGTGTGCTCCTCCCCGAGCAAGGAGCCCTACCTGCCCCTTGACCAGGCTGGCGGCGAACTGCCTCATGACGGCCTCCACGGTGTAGGCGCTGGACCAGCCGCGGGGGGTGAGCAGCTCCATACAGATGGCCCCGCCGTCCAGGACGTAGCCGTTCTCCAGGCGGGGGCTGAGCACCCTCATGAAGGGCGGCGAGAAGGGGAAGTTGTCGGGGAAGGTGAGGTTGAGCAGGATGTACTCCGTGTTGGTCTCCTTCATGTCCTGCCACAGCACCGAGTCCTTGTCCACCTGGTGCAGCTTCACGTTCCAGTCGAAGAGGCTCTCGTCCACCAGCTCCACCGAGATGAAGCGGTCGCTGAGCCGCGCGATGTCCTGCAGCTCCTTCATCAGCCGCCGGGTCCGCACCTGCGTGCAGTGCTGCTGCCGGCCCGCGGNCCGCGGCTTCTCCCGGCCGACTCCCGAGCGCGCCTGCTGCGGGGGCTGCTTGGCCGGCTCCGGCGCCTTCTTATTCTTGTGGCCCCCGGGGCTG
>VXBT01002914.1:209579-314143 GCA_013400235.1 Oriolus oriolus
CGGCGGGGAGGGGCGCCGGGACAGACCCGCGGGTGCGTGGGCAGGTGTTGCACACGTACGTGTGTGTGTGCGCGCGTGTCGGCGCCCACACGGCCGGGAAGCGACACCGCGGCAGCTCCGTGCACGTGTGTGCACATGGACAGAGCCCGCACCTAACGCAGAGGCAGACCAGCTCTGTGGTCATGTGTAAGGGCACGATGGCATTTAAGTGCAGTGCGTGTATGTATTTACACCTACCTGCCTAAACACATATAATCACATATATAAGGCCTGTAAAAATCGATATATAAATATCGTTGAAAAATAGTTGTAAGTACATAACACGCGTATATATGTGTGTGTCTGTGTGTGTGTGTGTGTGTGTGTGTGTGTGCATTTCGGTGTTTATTATGGTGGGAATGATGTGACAATCTTGCTTTTTTCAGTACAGCAGATACACATATCCCATCCCTCTCACACCTGCTCCCCTCCAGACCAAGTAGGTCTGACCTCCTGGGACTTTGTGTAGCACAGGAAGGAACAGCTGCTTCCCAAAATCTCTGTTCCCACCACATTCTTTACCTTCCGAGACCGGAAAAGAAAAAAAATACAATAAATGCTTTGAATTGAGGAACAGTGAAAGCAGGGCCCAAACTGCGATTATGTCTGTTGTACGGAGGATGTAAAGCAATAGGCAGTGTGTGCACATAGCATCATTATATTCCATAACACATTTCCCAGTGGAGGATCTGGAGGTGGATCTCCTCTTGCTCCCTGAAGATTCCATAGAGCAATGTCAGGACATACTGGCAGAGTTGACCCATGTGTGACACCCAGTGCTTCTCCATCAGCCTGCTTTGAACAGGGAGAAGGTGAAGAGCTGTGAGCACACTGTCAGTGATGGCCTGGGAGGCCCAGGTGCCATAACGCTGTCCTCGTTTGCTCCTGCCCTCCATCCTGTTGACCTTGCCAGTCCAACAGTGTGATAACCCTTGGAGCTGCTCTCATCCTTTCCAGTGTGCAGATACCCAGCCCGGTCTGTTGCAGGAGAGGTGTTTGCTAAATTCCCTTCCCCTGAACAGATCTGTATTGTGAAGTACTGTTGATAGAGTGTTTTTCTGGAGGTCAGATATCCCGGGGAATGTGAAGTGGGTGGAGGCTGAAGTGTCAAAGATTGTTCTGTTCATTCCACATTCATCTCCTACCTCCTACATTTGCTTGAGCAGTTGAGGAACCTTCAGTTTATAGGTTATTGCAAGGTGTGTCCAAGCCTTCCCTTAGTAGCCTTCTGGTGTGGCCACTCCCCTGAACTACTGATGGCCTATCCATGGAGCTGGGAAATTTCTGGAGTGCAGACAAACTGCACCCAGACATCTCGTGGTGTGTGACGCTTCCAGGAAACAAGTAATCTGTGCTTAATCAGGAAAATGACTCCAGCAGGACTTGCAGGGGGAGAAGCTAAGGCAGACGTGGAAAATTCTCATCAGCATATGGAACAGGGCACTGAGAAACCTGATGGGAAAGGTTGGAAGACTATTCCTGCTCTGGTGCAAAAGCTGGAAGTCACAGAATCTTCACCTGCAGCTTCAGTCCCCATGGGCAGTCAGGTGGAACTGACTCAGTGGTCACCCCTGGATGAACACCTCGGGTAAGGCAGGGTGGTGCGGCACAGAGGCTGAACTGAACCACACTGCCAGCCAGCACCTTGAGCCTTTGTGTCGGCTACATTAATGCTTTAAACTGAAAGGTCTCTGCATGGTGTTCCTGTGGCAGGTGGCAGCAGGAGCTGCGATCATTAGTTTACCATTATGGAAGTTACTTACCTGTCTCACATAATTGAGGTATCTACCCAGTGGTGAAGCCAAAAGAAAAGAGCAAAGGGAGGCCAGAGCCAAGCAGCCCCTCCGTGGCCTTGCACCACTGCTCTGTGAAATGGTACAAGATTAGTGAAGGAAGTGATGAGAAAGCTGTTTCAGCGACGAGGAAGGTGTAGTAGGTGTGCCTGGCCAAACAGGGTTCTGCTGCCACAGGGAATTGCTCTGGTGGTGCTGAAAGCAGTGAAATTCATCACAGTCTGTGTCCTTACTGTCTGCAGGGTCAAAAAGCTGAAGTGATGGAGTGAACTCTTCTTTTTCATACCCAGGCTTGCTCAGCAAGCAAGTTATTTGGTTAGTCCAGTATGGACTCTGGATGGCTTGAAGTGAAGTCTTCAGGGAAAACAGCTTGCAGGGAGACTTCCCCCTGCATCTAGACTCTCCTTATCCACATATTCACTGACTGACAAAAAAATGAACAAATTTGGTCCATGATCTCTCTTTACACATTCCTAATAAATTCCTAATAAATAGTAGAAACATATCTATTAACTTTGTTCATTATTATACCATCTCACCAGTCTGCCAAGTGCAGGAGTCAAACTGAACTCACCTGCCATCTCCCAGACAAGGCTCTCATGTCCTTGTCTTGGAGCAGGACTGGTTGATCCACTTACAGTGCATAAAGTCATCCTAGAGTGATGCAATGACTTTCAAATCAGAGAGGCATGTGGGTATGAAAACCAGACTGACCTCTGGCAGATATTTCTCCTACATATTCAGCTGGAGAGCTGCTTTCAGGCTCAGCCACTTATTAGTGACACAGGACAGCCTTCAAAGCCCAGGTCTGGCAGCAGCCCTCAGCCCCATGTGGAGCAGGGTGCAGCTGATGAAGGGCATCTCAGACTCTTCTTGTGGTAGAGAAGCAGCTGGAGATTCAGAGCTCTGAAATTCCATTGCAGTGTCAATTTGATGTTGTTTGGGGATGGCAGGAAGGTGTTGGTTTTTTGTTTTGTTTTGTGTTTTTTTTTTCTAGTAGGATATTATTGGCCAGTGATTTTCTTGTTTTTACTGAGTTTGCAAAAAAGGAGTTACCTGTGGTTCAGCAAAAAGTTCATATGTGTACTGTTTACTTCCATTTAAATGCAGCAGAATTTTAATGCCAAGTGTGATAGAAAACATTACTTAAATGGAACAAGTGCACAGATGCATTTCTAGAATGATTAGGGGAACAAGAGTCATATCTTCATAGGAGAATTAAAAGATTTTTCCTTGTTTGGTATAGCTCAGCAAAGACTGAATAGGGCCTTGATAACACTTTATAAATATATTTGAGAAGTAAATGTCAGAGAGGGATATTGACTTCATCACATGATCAAATGGCAGTACAGTGAGTAATCCTGAATACATCTGCACTGGAAATCTAAAGGCTTCCAGGTATATGATGAAGGAAGTGTTTGAATACTCTCCTGAGCACTGGAAGGAGTAGCCTGCAGTCTGGTAGCAAGGAGCCTGAGAAGTTTATGGGCATAATTGTACAGCACAATAGAATAGGAAAATGCCTGAAGAGAGAAAATTAGGCTTATATTATGAGTCCCTGGGCATCTGGTGTGTCAGTATCCCCAAGTGTGTGAGAAAATAGATTAGATCACTGTCAATTTGCGTTGTAATAATTCCATGCCTCAGGGCTTCCAGTGGAGTTGGGAAGGATTTTATTTTATTCTTCCTGATGCATGATTTGTCCTCTGCTGCTCTTTTTTTTTGCCTTCCTCTGCAGGTCTGAAGATAGATGGCATTAAAATCTTAGGGTTCATATATCCTGCTGATATACTCAGGATTAGGCCAGCCTCTAGGCCTGGAACTCTTTTAAAGGAGTTATTTACCTAGGTCGGCTTGGTAGGCTCTATTGATTTCATTTATAGCATGGGACACAGTCTCCTTCCTAGAATCAAATGGAGTTATATTTAGCTAATTCTTTGCAAACGTGCAAACACACACTTTTTCAGCAAGCAAGCTATTTATCAATCTCTCCCTCTTTTGCCTGTCTTGAGTTGTCCCAGTACTTACTAGTATCTCACTGGGCACCTTTGACTGTTCATTTTTTGTTTGCCTCCTTTCATCCTCCAAAGTGACAACATATTTTATTTTTAGAAGGATATTCAGAAGAAAGGCATTTTCAGCAACAAACAGCAAGAATGAAGAAAGATACAAAAATGTTCACTCCTGGAACGTTAAAACCTATAGAGGTATGTGTGTGATTCCTACATTCCTGTTGACACATCCTCTGAAATTACCTTCTTGGTGTTGGAAGTCCATCTGGCAGTGCTAACCTCTTTTGCTAACATAGATACACAACATTCTTGAGGTGACCTCCACTCAACAGCTATGATAAGCCCAGGTAAATGCAAAGGATACCTGGGTAAATGAATAGCCATTGTATCATAGTGATAGCTTTTGAGAATGAGAGAGGTAAACAATATCCATGGAGAATAAGGCTGGCTGGCTGATTTTTAAGTCTGCACAGCACTGGAAATGCTCAGGAGAAGCTTTTTATGTTCATGGTGTTCATGTTCATGTATTGCTACTTACTGACGAAAAGACATTTGCATCGGCAGTTCTGAATCACGGAACTCTGTGTCAGAGGTGACCTTCTCATGTATGCACACAAGTATTTTTAAATTCTTGCACTGATACACAAATTCAAGATGCGGCCAGGACTGTAAAGAGCAGAAATCACTCACAAATTTCTCCTCAAATAAAGATATGATGCATCCTTTACCTTGTTCCACCCTCAGCCTTGGCATTGGGCCACATTTTTGTCCTACAGTTTCATCTTTGAAGTAATTCCATAGCTGCTCAGTGAGGAAGCTGTATCCCATGGAATGGTTGGAGGAATGGCAACTATATGATGGTTCAACTCCACTTTGGATGCAAAAATTTTTGTTTGAGTGACTCTCGGAATTCTGACTGGAATTTTTAATGGTCTGAGATCAAGAACTTTTCTAAGCTCTTGCATATACTTTTCCCGGCTCCTGCAGAAAGCCAGGGCCATCGGTGAGGCTTTGCAACAATCCTGCTTTTATCTGGGGGTAAACAACATGAATCTGAGCCCTAGGTATCCCCTTTTTTGCAGAGCATCCTGTTCATGGATGGCTCTTTACCTCAAGGAGAGTCTGAGTGGTCTCCTGCCTCAGCTGCAGTCCATTCCACGTGAAGCTCAGGGCTGCTGCCAGACCTGTCCCACTTGTCAGTGCCCAGCAGCTGAGCCAGAAAGCTGCACTCCAGGTGTTCCAGTACTTTGGTTCACAGCACAAAAAGGACACACTATTGTCTCTTATTACCTGCTCAGAACACCAGATTAACCCCTGGCTTGGCAAAAGCGCTGTAGGTCATCTAAGCAACAGATGGATATCAGTGTAAATCACACAAAATTAACACAGAGAGAGCAACTTTAGTTAAACTTTAAAGGCAGAATGCTGGAATTTCAGTAACTTAGTCTCAAAGACCTTATGGTGCCATGAAATAATTTTTGGATCCTGAAGTTTTTAAACTGCATCACAGACCTCTTGCTCCTCTGAAGTGACAGGAACATGATAAAGTTCAAGAGTACAAAGTACAAAGTGCTGAGGGGCCAATGATAAGCAGTTTATACATAAATCTGGAGAAGCAGACAAAGAAGAAAGAGATAAAGAAAGAAGAATGTGTTGGTAGAAGAGATTAAAAAGATGTGCTGCCAGAGTGATGCAGAAAAAGAACAGGTTGATGTGACTGAAGGTGGCACTCAGTGAGGTATTTTGAGTAAAGATGGCAAAGTATTAGAACTTTTGTATAAGATGACGATAAGATCACATTTGGACCCCAGAACAGCTCACAGTTCTCTCTGATGCCTGCTAAACACTTTTTCTTTGACCCCAGACAATCCTTTACCTTCATATTCCCTTAAATCTCACCATATTCTCTCATTTTCCACTTTACAGCACACAGGCATAAGAAAGGTCACTTGAAATGCATTTATGGGCAATGAACTCTTCCTCCTTTATCCTAAGATCTTAACATCAGCCCGGTCATCACAACAGTAAGAGACATACTTTAGCTTCTTGTTTCTCAGTGCCAATTATAAATCCCAAACTACTATGCAAAAAAATTCAAAAGGTGACAAAGGAATAGAGAAGATAAGTTCTTTTAAAATAGTTAGATTAGTTGCAAGATTACAGATAACAGCTCAGTTTCTTTAAAATGAGGAATGTATATTTGCATACTCATACAGTGTTGCCAGGAACTGAGATCAAGTCCTGACGTCGTGATCTTGGAGAAGCTGCTGCTGCCACCAGCTGGTAGTTCCCTGGTCCTTGGAGAGTTGAATACATAGCTTACACAAAGAACTCCCAGGGAGACAGGTGGGCCCTGAAGGAGGTCACATCTACAGAAAGCTACAGAAACATTGATCCAGTCCAAAAAACATTTTGGAATATGACAAAAGACCTGTATTATGTGTAGATGTGGCACTTAGGGACATGGTTTCGTGGTGGACTTGGCAGTGCTGGGTGAATGGTTGAACTCAATCATCTTGGAGGTTTTTTTCCAACCTAAATGATTCTATGGTTCTACGTTAACAGGGCCAACCGATGATAACGTTCCCAGTCAGCAGTTATTCACAGGCATGGCCACAACAGCAAGCCTACTGAATTCATAGCATCAGGCATGCAACACTGGCTCTTTCTATGATTAGATGGCATCATGTGCTTCATCACTTAGGTTCAAGAAATAAATTTTTTGAGTGGCAGCTCCATTTGAAGTAGAAATGACAGTTCCTTGCATGATTCACTGCTGCTGCTGCAGAACCAATATAAGGAAGGATCTAGTGAGTACTGAGTTATACACCATGTGAAGAACAAATGTGGCTACAATCATAGATGTAAAAGAAGGGATTTTGCCACACCTGTGGGATCAGTGCAGGTCAGTGGTCCTTTGTACACATGAAGAGGCACAGAGAGATGGTTTATTGTCAGAATCTGCACACAGTTGTAGATCAGCTGCTGGGTTTGTCAATAGCGAGCCAAAAAGATGGAGTCTTTGCTAGATTTAGGAACAATAAGCACTTCCTCCTGCAATATCATCTACAAGAGGATGGTAGGAGCAAACCTGTGCTTGAGTCTTGGAAGCACTGGAAGATACCCCAGCTGCTGGCTTGCTGTGCCATTCAGACAGGGTTTGTCAGGGCTGGAATGGTTGTACTGTAGAGCAAACCTCAGCTGGCTGTTTCATACTTGGTTGTTCCTGCGAAAACTAATTTGTTGCAATTAACTAAAGTAGAAGAATTTACTAAATTAGAAGAATCAGTAACTTCTTTTGTTTCTGAAGAATACTGCTATATCTAGATTTGTGAGACAGAGGATGACCCTGGACATCTTTGTTTCTAGACTGAAATATGAGAAATCAAAACAAAAAATCTTCTTGGGTTTAAGACATGCATTCATATCAAGTTAAATTAGGTCTGTTGTAGACCTAAACCGCAACTACAGCAGTGGTGATGGGTATTGCTAAACACAACCACTCAGCCATAGCTGGCTATTGCAGCAGAAACCCATGCAACAAGATTCATACATATTCTTGGACTCTGAGCCAGTGGTGGCATTTGCATACGGAATGCAAAAGCAGAAAAATATGTGAAAACTGGAAACAGAGGATCTATCCAGGCTTCTAGGTAGGGTGTGTTTGTTTTCAGCAGTGTCTCATGAGGCTTGGCCAAGGACTCATCCCTCTACCTGTGGTACTCATCCAAGGAGGCTGTAACCAGGTCTGACATTGTGGTTCTGGTTCTGGTGAAGGGAAGACAGAGAGGGGAAGGGCTGCTGTCAACCCAGTAGCACCAGGGCCTTGAGCAGGCAGGGGACCAAACACTTCCCGAATCAGTTTCACTTATTTGATTTCCTCCTGTTCTGAGAACAGATAGTCCCTTCCTCTTCCATCAGCCTTTCTCTGGCATCAGGGTAGGCTGTTCCCTACCTTTGCATGATCAGTCTTCTCTGCCATGGCCCCCAGGACCATGTGTCTTCTGTTTCTTCAGCAGATGCCTGCGAAGGTGAAAATCAGGGAAGATACATGGGGCCCCAGCCACAACACCATGGTGAACTGTGCTCATATGGATTTTCTTACCTCCATCTCTAGGTCACGTTTTGTCCCAGAGGTGTTTTGCCTGAACTTAGGGAAACCCCATCCCAGAAGAACTGCTGGGGCAGGAGGGCCAAGTGCCATTCCCCAGAGTGGTGCTCTGAGGTTGTGTCTGAAGACCTGTGCGGGGGGGCAGAAGGGAGGCAGTAGGCACGGAGAAGAGCCAAACTATGGGGTCTGTGAGGTGATCATTGCAAGAACAGGTTTTTCCTGCTCTAGCTTTTCATCCTTCACAGTACAGAAAGCAGTCTGTGCTACTATTTGTTTTGAAAAGTCAGGGACACTGAAGGACCATGAAAATAGTGTTTTTATTGTATGATGATAAGGCTGAGCCAGGGCTTGTGGAGACATGCAGGGACATGATGCCTGTTGGAATAGCATTGGGCTAGTGGCCTGAGCAAGGCAAATCTGACACAAACTCATCCATACAGTTTGTAAAAAGAGGACTCTGGGGAAATCCCTTATGCCAGACTTGACCTGGAATTTGCCTCACATCAGGCTGGTCTAATCACTTCAAATTCAGTTTTGGGAGCAATATGAGAGACCGGGTGATCTGTTTCCAAGTGGGACTTTTTTTGGCAATATTGCCAGCAGAATTCCCAGGGGCCTGCTACTGCCATAATTTAATAGTTGTATTGATGGTGATGATCTGGAGGTAACTAAAACCTTGCAAATAAAAGAAGAGTGAACAGAAAGGCCAGCAAAGCGATAAATAGTGTGGAGGCAGATGGAATTGAATAGCTGTGTTTGTGAAATAAATGTGTTTTAATAAAAACAATTCGTGAAGTCATCTTACCAGGAGCAAATCATGCAATTTTATGTGACTGCAGACCATATT
Source organism: Oriolus oriolus (assembly GCA_013400235.1). Taxonomy (NCBI): domain Eukaryota; kingdom Metazoa; phylum Chordata; class Aves; order Passeriformes; family Corvidae; genus Oriolus; species Oriolus oriolus. The sequence goes on from VXBT01002914.1 coordinate 218,382, forward strand.
CCCTGTAAAAGGAAACATTAAAGGAAATGAGGGGTCACTATGTACCAGATCATCAGAGTCTGGTGGCATAGAGGAATCTTGTGGCAGAGAGGAATTTTGCAGCCCTGTGGTGCATAAATACAAAGGGATACAGAAGAAGCACAAGGCATGGGGGAACAAGGACCAACACCATTGCAGGGACCAATGCTAGATTGCAATGTGCAGGTCACCTTCCCTTTTCTGCTGATATTAAAAAAAAAATAGAAACACTGAAAAAGCTGAAATTCATTAAAGAAAAAGGTGTAAAGAATTCAGTGTGTTTAATTTATCATATAGAAGTCTGAGAGATGATTCAATTATTTGATTAAAGCACAGAATAGATATGTATATTATCTATATCTAAACTAACTGGGCAATAAAGCAGTCCTTCATCAGTTAGACAGAGGTGTGGAAAGAATCAATAGCTATAAATTAGTCTTCCTGAGGCGACTTCTGCAAATAAAACCTATTTGAAGTCTGGATGCTGGGCATGAACAGTAAAGTATCTTTCACAGCGATGCAGGCAGATTGTGGAGACAGTGGGATATGAACATGCAAGAGTGTGAAGAATGAGTTTAAAATTGAAGAGTCACTTGAATGCCTTTCCCAAATAATAGTAGAGAGTCTTTAGTGCACTGTCTCCTAGTGCCTTCCAGGAAGGAATTCCTACTGACATGATAAAGTGTACTGGAGAGCAACTTTTTTACCCAGTGATGGTGATAGGACAAGGGGAAATGGTTTTAAACTAAAGAGGAGAGACTTAGATTAGATGTTAGGAAGAAATTCTTCACTGTGAGGGTGGTGAGACCCTGGAACAGGTTCCCCAGAGAAGTTGGGGGTGCCCCATCCCTGGAAGTGTTCAAGGCCAGGCTGGATGGGGCGTTGAGAAACCTGGTCCAGTGAAAGGTGTCATGCCCATGGAAGGGAAGTTGGAACTAGATAATCTTTAAGGTCCCTTCCAAACCATTCTATCCTTTTATATTCTATCCTTCTATGATACTCTAGCCCCAAGTCAGCAGTGCCAGTAGCTCCGTACCAGCTGTGATCATGGCTCTTCTCAACTTGCTTATCCAAACTCTTTTTGGGGGCATAACCCTGAATGCTCAGTAATTTTGCTGATTTTCTGATTTGTCCCTTGGTTTGAACCCATGTGGTCATTACTTCCTTTTTCTTGTACACTGTGACTAACAGATCTACCTTAGAAAAATGAGAAGTGACAGGGAAGGACACAAACACAGGAGCACAGGCGCCCACACTGTATAACAGTGACAAAGGGACGCAGACAGCTTTTTCACCTGGACCAGAATTCTTCCAGAATTGCTTTCAGGTACATTTCAGGATTTGGAATACAAATAAGGGCTGCTCCATGCCAGCTGGACTCAGTGCTGGAAAATGGTCCTAGGTCTTTTTCATTTGCTAGCACACATGTGGTCTGGGTGTCTTAGAAATTCTCACTGCCCAGGACATTCCTATCCCTTCTTTCCTGCATCTTTGGTAATGAAAAAAGCACCAGTTTTAAATACAGGGTGCTACTTATTCTGAGTTACAGAGGAAAAAATAAAAAGCGGTAATAGGCAAATCAACCTTACTTGTTAGAACTACATAATCAGAGGAGTATTTTTCTAGAAGTATGATTATATATACATATATATATATGTATTTCTCACACCTGTGTTAAAAAAAAGCTACTTGATAACTGTTGAAGGCAACTCTGCATTTCAGAAGAGTAGACCTTAATTTTGCTTTAAATGACATACGGCAGCAATACGGATGTAACATAAACTGAGTCTGATGTATAAGTTTAATATTCCAAGGGAAAAAACCCAGATAATTCCACTGATTTCTCAGCACAGTTTTGAAAAAAGAAATTAAGAATTAATTCTTTATGGGATATTAAAGGTACTATGAAATAAAAGGTTTCAGTATTGCACATCTAGATGAGTTATCACTACACTATGAAAATAATATTCCTGTCCTGAAACATATATGCAAGTCCTTTGCTGTGCCTTGCTGACCTCCTCGGAGACAGTGTTGTGAGAACAGACTGTCATCCAATGTCCTTTACCGTCAATAGAAAGAACCTCATGGATCTCACTTATCTTTGGATGAGCTCCCAGAACATTTCCAGATCTGCCAGACTTGGAAGACCACAAAATTGCCTTATGAAGAAAATCCTGATCCTGCTGCTTCTTAGATAAATAAATGTAGGTGATCTCAGTAAGACTGAGATCCAGCCATGATGCATAAATGCATCATCCTGCTAATTTGTGGTAAGATGTGTATTATTTCAAGTCATTAATGAGCACATTACTAAACACAAAATCTGTATGGAAATTATAATTACAGCTCTTATTCAGCTGCATAATTGATATTTAAAAATTGTTTATTTTATTGTATCACATTATTTTTATGCAGTAAAATGTGACAGTACCACATGCTTCTGAGTCAGTTGAAAAATATCCTAAACAAAATTACCATCAGCAGGTGAATGGTATCCTCTGTGCTGTTCACATCTATCTCCCCTGCTTCTCTTCTGCTTATTACCTGTTGTAATTAAAACAATGAAGCGTAGATGGCTTGTAGAATGGAATTCTTAGGCAGGTGATGCTCCCAGTTAATGACCTGAAATTTCAACCTCCATTTCTTGGTCTGCAGAATGAGGAAGGAGTGATTTAATCTTGCAGAAGAAAAGTGAGAAAGACAGGAGAGGAAACATGTGCCACTGGAACTTGATGTGCTTTACATTCTTTATTCATTTTCCTTTCCACTTTATACTGGCCAGCAGCAGAAAACAGGAGCTAGGAGGAGAGTCATAGTTCTAGAGATGGACAAACAGATAAATCATTTGTTGCTTTTTGTATTCATGAGAAGTTGACTGTCTCAGCACTTTCAGTAATGAATCTTAAACACCACATTGTGTCATATTATATTGGACAAGTCATTTATCTGGAGTATATGTACCACTAAATAAGGAACCAGCGAGCTGAGCCTTTTCCAGACTTGAAGGCTGTATGAACAGTCTCAAATCAATCTTTTTATGTTCTGCTTGGTAAGAAACCATTATGCAATCTGTCTGCATCCTTCACAGCACAGGTCATCATTTGACATTCCAAGCAGGGAGGATGTTACAGCAGTAACCCCCCAGATTCAGCTGAAGGCTCCATCTAGGTCAGTATCCAGTGCTCAGCACTAACCAGAAGTAAATGCTGAAGAGCAAAAACAAGAAAATCATCTATGAGACCTCTCCTGACTACCCTCCTGGCCTTGGGCTACCTTCAATTAATGGGATTTCCTGAGCCAGGTGTGGTTTACCTACGCCTCCCTGACTGTCCTATTTTCCCTTCAACATAGCTAAGCTTTTCCTGTCCGTAACATCCATTGGCAAATACTCCCACAGGGCTTATGAACTTTGTACGGCAAAAATCACTGCTTTTTGCATGTCTTGAAGTTGTTACTTCTTGGCTTTACTTTGATGGCCCCTATTTTTTGTGCTGAAAGACAGTCTAGGCTCCAGACCACTCATAGCTTTGTAAATATAGTGAAGTATTAGCCATAAGTTCATCAGTGGGCCCTCTCTCAAGCTGGAGAGTCCTTGTCTGTTCATGCTTTCCTATTACAGAAGCCATTTCATATCCACCAGTCATCTTGGCAGCCCTGCTCTGACTCCTTTCCAGGTCTACTCCAGGGAATGAGAACTGCAAACAGTATTCAAGACTGGGACAAACTGGGTTTATGCAGTAGCACAATGAAATTTTCTGCTTTATTCTCAAATTCCTTTCCTGACAATTCCTAACTCTCCACATGACTTCTGATCACTGCTGAGCACTGAGCTGATGTTTTCAAAGAACTTTCTATTCTGATCCTCAGGTCTTGCTCCTGTATGGTAATGGTCAAGAGGTTATACATCTTCATGTGAAGGGGGGGTTTTTGCTCGCTATGTGCATCGCTTTACGTGATCCATCTTAAAGTCTTTTCAGGTCCTTCTACAGTTTCCTACAAACTGCATTCATCTTTAGTCTGCCAAATGACTTTCTCATAAGCCAGTTTTCTCATTGTATCATCTGATCTCTTTTCTAGGTCATCTATGAACATACTAAACGGCACAATTTTCAGCCTAGTTCCCTGCTGAACTCTTCTGGGATCAATTCTCCCCTTGCAAGAATTAAATGTTTGCTCCTGTCCTGCATTTCCTATCTGGAATTCAGTTCTTTATTCAGTTTAGGATTTCTCCCCTTATTCCATTGTTTTACTTCCTTAAAAGATTTTTTTAAGGATTTCACTAAGAGCTGATGGGAAATCAAGTAGATTGTATCATTTAGATCACTCTTATCTACATGCTTGCTGACCTCTTGAAAAACTCATTAGGGGTTTGCAAAACAGGATTTTCTTTCATTTAATCTGTGCTACTCTTCCCAAATGGGTCATATTGATCCATATGGCCTCTCATTCCCTCCTTTATTACAAACCCTACTTGACTGTCAGTGCAGATGACCAGCTTCCAAGTCTCTAATTGCCCACTCCCTGTACGAAAATCAGGGTACGAGTGCAATATGGTCACTTACATCACGAGCCATGACATTTTCTTTTTAAATATTTCTCTCTATGTACCTATTGATCAGTTCAGTTATTTGTCAGACTGACTTTCTTCCTTTCTCTCTCTCTCTCTCTCTCTCTCTCTTTCTCACTGGAACACAAGTTTTTCGTTTTTAGTTTTTACCCCTGAACATGAAAATGATGCCCAAGGTGGTGATTATGAGAAAAATTTAACAACTGGTAATATATTCATAGCAACTTTTAACCTTAAATGCACTGTATACATTTATCTAACAAAATTCATTAATCTAGCCTAGCCAGGCTAGTAAATATAGATTTACAGCAAGCTGGATATCTCTGTATTTTATGTTAAACTTCCATTATTTTCTTCTGTTGAATACATTTCCTTAGATGTGATAATAGACATCTATAGGATTTATCCCAAGCAAGCTAGAAGTCATATTTGCTCAGTTCCAAGAATCGAAGGCTTTCACACAAAGAGGAAGGAGAGGAAGTTTTAACAGCACCTCATAGCCCTTGTTTAAGGCTATTTAAGGCTGAATTTAAAGCAAGTGGTTCTGCTCCGTACTTCCACTGGATGTGTTTGCCCATATGCAAAGATGGACGTAAAGCAATTCTTCTGTTTGAATCCCAGCCTCTTGTGCCTGCAGAGCCACATCTGACACAATCGTTTGTATTTACACTGTTCTTTCAAAACCTGACCCCCTGTTCCTCATGTTCAGATCTAACTTGGTAAGTGCACCCCGTTCTACATTCTTCCTTCCGGATATTGGAAAAAGTTATTCTTTCCCTCAGACCAAGATCTCTCATGTGCGAAGTACTTGTCTTAAAATCCCGTAACCCTGGGACTTCTGCTGTCCAGACAATACTCTGCCAACTATAGAAACAAGATGGTCAGCAACTGCTGATCAATAGGCAGTGGGATTATTTTATTGTAGGATGACAATTCTTGTTAAGGCCTAGAACTGATAAATTGTTTTCTGCATCCCAGGATTGTTTTTTAATTTCACATTTGCACAGTACTATATTTTCCTTCATGTTCCTTCAGTGCTCTTCACAGTCACATTCTTTTTAATTTTAGGTTAGCATACTTAAACCTATGAGCTCCCAAATAGTGCTTTATATTTTCCAAAGACCCAACTTTCTGCTACTGATCTAGTATGGTAACCCAGAACAGAAACTGACCATTTGATGGTGTTGTTGTCACATTATCATAAATTAAAAAAAAAAATACAGCCAAGAAATTAAGAATTGCAGATTTTGATGTTTCTCTGCTCATGGTGGAGTAGAAATCACCACAAGTTATAGTTACAAAATGCATAAAATACATTAAATCCCAGCTTGGGATTTTGAAAGGTATCATCCAGTTCCAACCCCGAGTCATGGGCAAGGACATCTTCTGCTGGACCAGGTTGCTCAGAGCCCCATCCAGCCTGGCCTTGAACACTTCCAGGGATAGGACATCCACAGATTCTCTGGGCAACCTGTTCCAGTGTCTCATCACCCTCACAGTAAAGAATTTATTTCTAATATCTAATCTACCCCTACTCTCTTTCAGTCTGAAGCCGCTCCCCCTTGTCCTGTCACTACAAGCTCTTGTAAAAAGTCCCTCTCCATCTTTTTTGTGGACTCCCATTAAGTACTGGAAGGCTGTAATTAGGTCACCCCTTCTCTTTTCCAGGCTGAACAATCCCAAGTCTCTCAGCCTTTCCTCACAGAAAGAGTTGCTCCATCCCTCTAATCAACTTGGTGGCCTCCTCTGCATTGTCTCCAATGGTCCATGTCCTTCCTGTGCCGGGGAACCCAGAGCTGGATGAGTTATCTCCTGACATTACTGGATGTAATTATCAGATCTGTAATGATCTGTAATTACAGATCATCATTACTGGATGATCTGTTCAGATTCAAACCAAAACAGACCTACTGGAAACAAGCTATTTGTAAAACATACAGTTATTGTGATGTGCCATTGGGGTTTAAGCACGTCAGATAACCTCCCCACAGGGATGAATGATAGCTCGATGAATGATGGATTATTTAACATAGACTAATTCATGATAGGACAAGAATTAATGGGTTCAAGCTGAGAGAGGGTGAGTTTAGATTGGATATTAGGAATAAATTCTTCAGTGTTGAGGGTGTGAGGCACTGGAACAGGCTGCCCAGAGAAGCTGTGGATGCCCCATCCCCAGAGGTGTTCAAGGCCAGCGTTGGATGGGGCTGTGAGCTCTAGTGGGGAGGTTTCTCTGCCCATGGCAGGGGATTGGAACTAGGTGATCCCTTCCATCCCAAACCGCTCTGCGATTCTGTGTTTCTACGTTTTGCCATTCTCCCGATGATTCCAGCGTGGGATTGATTACGAAGCAGAACCTCTGCCCGTCACCGCTTCTATTTCTTACGCAGACCCGAAGACCGCTCAGAGCTGGCCGGCACCAGACGCGTTCAAACACCCGATGGGGGGGTGTGGGTGCAGAGCCGCCGCCGTCCCCATTTCCCCTCACGCGCCGGCGGCCGGAGCCGGGACGGCGCCACCCGTCAGGCAGGGGGCGTGGCTTGGCAGAGGGGGTGTGGCCACCGCCCCCAGCGCCCTCCCGCGCAGGCGCCCGTGACCGGAAGTGGCGCGGGGCGGGGGAAGGCGGCCGCGGCGGGGGCGGCGATGGCGGAGAAGTTCGACTCCCTCGAGGAGCACCTGGAGAAGTTCGTGGAGAACATCCGGCAGCTCGGCATCATCGTCAGCGACTTCCAGCCCAGCAGTCAGACGGGGCTCAATCAGAAATTGTGAGGGGCCGCTGTCGGGGGCGGGCCGGGCTGCGGGGCCTTTCCCTTCCCCCCCACTCCAGGCCCCAGGGTGGTGCCTCAGGTCTCTCTCTCCCTGTCTGGGTGTCGCTGGCCTCGCACCCCCCCCGTCAGGGGCAGTGCAGCGACCCCTAAATCGGCTAAACCCAACCCATTTTTCTTTCCCACAGGAATTTCATGGTCACGGGCTTGCAGGATATCGACAAATGCCGGCAGCAGCTTCACGATATCAGCGTGCCCTTGGAAGTTTTTGAGTAAGTCTGTGTGTGCCCTGAAGGGAAGGTGCTGCAGTCGGTGACTCGAGATAGCCTGGCTTCGCAGCGTGGGTGCTTTGGCTGAGGGCTGCTTGTCTCTTAAACCTGGTCCTTCTGAATGTCTCATGAGAACGTGAGCTGGCAGGAGGTCAGAAGTACCACCTGCCTGTGTAAAGGGAGAAAGGCAGGAGAAGTGATAAAATAGACGCCTGTTTTCATAGAACCACAGGACGGTTTGAGTTGGCAGAGACCTTAAAAGTCATCTGGTTCCAACCCCCCACCGTAGGCAGGGGTGCCGCCTACTAGATGATTTGCTCAGAGCTCAGTCCAACCTGGCCTTTTAGATTTTTTTTTTTTTTTTACTTCTACGTATGTAGGCAGTAACACGAATTCTGGCAAATTTAGTCATTTCGTAGCATCACGGAATGGATTGGGTTGGAAAGGACCTTCAGCAATATCTGTTTCTAGCACCCCTGCCATGGGCAGGGAGACTGATTTAATAAGTAAGCTTTCATTTTGGAAAGGCGCTTTTACATAGCTTAGGATCAGGATTTAAAGTTGCAGGTGAAAATAAAGTAAGCCAGTACTCAGGTGTTTAGTTTCAGGAGTGGCAGTCTGTTGGCAGAGAATTAGAACATGAGAAGAAAAATGAACGTAGAGGAAGAGCTGTACTAGAGAGCTTTTGTGATATAGCTGACAGTTTAATTTACTAGTGTTTCTTGTAAGTCCACGTGTTGGTGGTCTGCTGTACAGTGTGTTACTGGCTGCATAGGGCTTTTTGCAGTTGGGCTTTTACTCCAGTTGTATATTTGTGGTGACTGTCTTAAATGTTCTTGGGTGCTTAATGCTCACCATATCTGACCTAGGCCACTTCCTGGTTAGTGCCCTTTCAGTTGCTTGGAAAAGGACCATCTTCCTTTGATCATCTGTGCTTATTGCCTCTGAGGAGCTGGTAGATATCTACATTTTTTGTATATGCTTTTAATACTACCTTCAAAGTTCTCCAGACTTTCTGGAAACAGAGGTTTGCTGGCCATGGCCTCGTCCTTGAGCTGTCTTTTGGAAATGGCTGAGCCTTACCGTGGTGGTTTTTAAAATGCACATTTCAGATAATAGTAGGAAGAAAAAGACAGCAAGGTGATTAATTCTGTACCGTGGAGAGCATCCTAGTAGGAATATGATCATTTAGTAGTGTCTTTTCTACTTTCAGATACATAGATCAAGGCCGCAACCCTCAGCTTTACACTAAAGAGTGTCTGGAGCGAGCTTTGGCTAAAAATGAGCAAGTAAAAGGAAAAATTGACACTATGAAGGTAAACCAGAATTAATGGAAGTATAATGCAATAATGTGTTTGATAAATTTTTATTTTTCTGTAAATACGTGGGCATTTTTCACTTGTGCAGTTACTAACTTCTATTATTATGTGATTTGTCTTAGAAGTTGCTCTGCATCTCTGTATCTTAATTGGGGCTGATACAGCCTGTTCAGGAAAGGAAACCTGTAGTTCATCCCACAGCTGGGGATGCAGCTTTCACTGTGATTTTGTATTGGTTAAAGCTATATGTAGCAGTAGAGATATTTTATTTGGTTTTCTCACAGGTGTATAATTCTGCTGTGTGCAAACTTAGAAATAAGCAAAACAAAAGGGGTATTTTTTCCAGTCTTGAATGGATACTAGAGGGTTAAAATGTCAAATATGCTCTATAATCATCAGTTAATCTTTATAAAATTAGTGAATGTGTGCCAGTGTTTAGGGTTTTCTGAACTAGTACTTTCATTTAGTATGAACCTAAACATTCTGTGATAGTGTTTAACTGCTGGAACTACTGCAGAAAAACACAGTCAGAAAAGGAAGTTTAGTGAGTTCTGAGAATGTTCTTTGGCTGAACTTAGTGTGGAGGATGACAAGTTGTGCTGCAGAATGTAGACATATGGAGATAAGTCCTAAGCTTCTCTTCCTTTCCTCTGTGCTTGTGAAATTATGTACTTCTGAGGCACGTGTAAGTTGCTTTTTGAAGGTGGAGTGGATTGCATATCAAATCAAGAGGACATGTCCTTAATCAGTTTTCCTTAATAAGGTCAGGCAGATATTGGTGCACCAGAGTTTACAAGGGAGGTCCAACAACTTTGTATTTCTTAGGAGAAAAGGCAAGCGAATTTCTGGGAATGCAAGGACATTTTAGTTTGCCTGGTGCATTCCTAGTGGATTTCACTTGGGCATTTCCTGTGGATTTTGTAAACTTAACTTTCTGTGTTCGTGTGGCTTTGGGGGGTTTTTGGGTACCATTCTCTTAAGTCACTGACAGGTGTGTTGGGTACAAACATTTCTGTTCATCGGGTAACACTGTTTGATGAAATCAAAATAAATCGTTCAGATGATGTATATGTATTTTTTTTTCTCTTTCCAGAAATTTAAAAGCCTGTTAATTCAAGAACTGACAAAGGTGTTCCCAGAAGATATGGCAAAGTACAAAGCTATTAGAGGAGAAGATCCTCCTCCATAAGCTGGTCTTTGATAGCTCTAAAAATCTCCCATAAACTGACACCACCTTATAAAAAACATTGATTGGAGAGAGAGGGAATCAGGCCTGTGCTAAACTGTGCTAAAAATGGCAGTAGTGGCTGTAAAGGAGCTTGATGGTTGTTCATGGTTCTGGTCTGAAGCTACTGAATCTTTCTGAAGACTTCTACTCAGTCCTTGTGATTGAAACTTCCTATGGTAATCTGCTTTTCTTTCCCGAAGGCTTTGAGAGATGTACAAGTCATTAATACAGAGCATTTCCCACAAAGTGCATTTCCATAGCTGAAAAACATGGTCTTTTGTGTTCTGAAAAGTGTGCCTGAGGATTGTGGGCTCATCTGTTTTTGAGAGAAATGCATTTATTACACTTGATTATTTTTCATTTGTAAACTTTAGGGTTTTTTTACTGCAGTACGAGCAGTTGACTGCTTTTGTCTTGCCAAATTCTGCTGAGCAGGAGCCTGTCGAGGGCTGCAGTTCTCGTGTGTCATAATTAGTTGCAGCCAGGAAAACCTTCAGCTCTTGTTTGGTTCTGGGAGCTGCAGTGCAGATGGCTGAGGATATAAAATGTGAGCATACCTGGGGACTAGCTCCTCGACAACTTTAATATTTTGTACAGTATTTAATGTAAGATTTTGTTTATTCATTTTCTGCAAGCAGGTTGTTGAATAAAAATATGAAAAAAAATCTAAATCCTGAAGTTTTCCTTTTGTATGCTTCTCTTTGGAGTGTGACCTGGCAGTCTAAGTTAATCTAATTGCTGCCTGATATTACTCTGCCCTGCCCTGCCCTGCCCTGCACACTTGCTTATTCTTATAATTGTTCCATCTCTAATCACTTTTACCTTCAGAATTTTACTATACGAACTTGCAAGAGAAGAGTGACAAGGAAAAGGCGCTCCTTGTTTGTGTTTGGCTTGGCCTGGATTCCCCCAGAGTCCCTAGGAGCTGTTGGAGCAAGGCCTGTGACTGCCACGTGGGATGTATATAGGACACAAGTAAAGAGGGTACAGATTATTTTTCATGTGTGTATAATGTAGTAGGAGAAGGAGCTTAAGAGCAAAATTGTTGACAGCAAAGAGATGAAACTATTTAAATGGTAGTTGAGAGAACATTTAGGAGGCAAGAGGCCTGTAGATACTGGTCTGGATACTGGAGTATTCTGGCACCTAGCACTGACACCAGGTTGTGTGTCAGATTTGGTGGAGTAGGACTCTTAAAAACTGGTGCTTCCAAGAAGTCTTATTTTTATCTCATAGATTCATAGAAAAACTGAATGGTTTGCCTTGGAAGGGACCTTAGAGATCTAGTTTCAACTCCCCTGCCGTGGGGGAGTTGCTCAAAGCCCTCTCCTACCTGGCCTTGAACACTTCCAGACATGGGCATGCACAGCTTCTCAGTACAACCCATTCCAGTGTCTCACCACCCTCATAGTGGAGAATTTCTTCCTAATACCTCACCTAAACCTGCCCACTTCTAGTTTGAAGCCATCACCCTTTGTCCTGGGATTAGCCTGGAGTTGGAGAGCCATGGAAGGACAAACAGCTCCACAGCCCAGAGGCCCTGAAAACGTGTGAAATGTCTGCTCTGTAAGTGTATTCATTTGTTGTTGTCTTTAGTTAATAAGTATCTAAAGCTGGCCACAGTGAAGATGGCTCCCCCCATGACACTGACATGCACACCTGCTGATGAGAAGAAGGTTCCAGGCTTCCCCAGCTCCAAAAGGTGATTTGCAGCCAAAGCATGGATCACATACTTTCCCTGGATATCTAGGTGGTTGTGGTAAACATGGTGACTGGGATAGTTAGTGGAGTTGGAGGATTAGGGAATAATGTTAGGTCACATCATCATGAGATCTCAGCAGCCTGTGTGAGGAATCTGTGTAAGAAAACATTTTTTGGGTGGGGGATATATACACGAGTAATGAAAATAAATTAAAAGAAACCAAACCAGAAAAAACTCTCTGTTGATTCATCAGGTTTCATGTTCTGCTCAGCTTCAGTTCCAACTTTTTGACACATTCTATTATTTTATGCTTGCTTCACTTACTGTTTCTGGGCTAGCCATGCAAAATATTCTGTATTTAGCATAATATTGAGGAGAGGTAAGTGTTGTAAATTATGTTTGTTTCAGAGAAGAAAGGGTGGCCAGAATGAGTGCACATGAGTTCATAATGTGGAATGAGAATTGCTAGAAACAATGGTGTCTTCCATTTCCAATTGCATATGGAACAGAAAAATCCAACCTCATTTTTCTCATTTGTTAACTTGTTCTCTGAGAAGGAGCACATGTCTGAATTATCCTGATGTATGCTTTGTTTGATGATAACCTTCAAGGCATTTGGTAAAGGAGACTGTTAGATCTTTCCCACTCTTTTACCCGGATTGCATGGTTGGAGGTGAGATGGAATTTTATTTAAAGGCAACATTAAAACAACACCAGCCAGGTAGCAAAGCTTCTAAAATAGATTTGTTTTGCCCTTTAATTGTCTCAAAGGAAAGTATGAAGCCATTCAGGTTTCAAGTGTATCCTTGAATTTGTAGTAATAAAAAGATTTAGGAAGATTTTGGAAATAATAGGGAATATGTAATTACAGGTAATTATTTTTTTAAACAATTATCTTTATTACATACATTGTGAGATGAGAAGATGCTAGATAATGCTGCTCAGTGCACAGTTCCTTAAGATGGACTGTGTGCTCCTATACTCCATTTAGGATAAACAAAGTCAGTGTAAAATTCTTTTGCTCAGGCACAAAAACAAATGGATCAAGAAGGTGCTAAGGATTTTGCTGCAACCTGTTAAGGTTCTGCATCCTCTCTGTCCCTTTTTTTACTGGAAGGTGAAGCAGCTGGGTGCCCAGCCTTCCCCTGTCCTTGAAACCTTTTTTGCTTAAACCTCCTTGTGAAGAACACATAATGCAGAGCTGTGCAGTCTGACAGGGACAGACATAGCTGCTACAGGAGCTGGATGCTGCAGCTGCTCAGCTGTTGGTTTATCCAACCTATAGCTCTTGTTAGTTTGGTTTTTTTTCATGCAGATCAAGGCACTGTCATCGTTAGCCAGTTCTCAGTGTAAGATGAATCACCAGTGTGCCTGAGACAATCTGTTTCTCTCATACCACTCAGAAGAGACTCTCTTGATGGCAAAAAAGTCATCCTAGGCAGAGCAGTTTGTGTTTCAGTGATTGACCTTTCTGATTCAGTTGGATGAACTGCTAAGTGGTGAGAATGGTTTGATGATTTCCCAAATATTTCATATTGTGATGTTTTTATAAACTGCTTTCTTCAATGAGTGCAGTTCCCAAGTGATTGAAAGTGCTTATTGTGTGATTCTAGTAGTTACTCCAGGTACTCTATAATCTAATCTCTGACTGTCCTCTGATCACAGAAATAGAGCAGATAAACCCTGCAATCCACTTCTTTTTGCCCTAAGTGATCTTTGAGATTTTAACTAAATCAGTTAGAAACTACTCACTGAACTTGTAGTTTTACTGAAACCTCACTAAATAAATATATTTTAAAGGTGAATTCTATAAACAAAGACTTAAAAAATGTGTAAGAAGTGTTCCAAACAGCTTAACAGCAAGTTCATAATAGAGAAATATCCCTGCCAAGAATATTTCTGGATACTCATGTTTCAACACAAAGTCATTTCTTACTCTTCTATGATTAACAGCTGCAGCATTTCTGGGCAGGTGCCAGATGTCCTTCCAGCTCTGCAGAGCAGAGAGCCAAGGTGACAGGAATATCTGCCCTGCTCTGAGAATACTGTGCTTGCTGCATGTATTTCAATTACTTCCATATGCTTCTGTATATTTTCTTAATTAAAGTAATGGAGGAGCACACATTACAGGATACTTCTGTAACAGCTCTTGTAATGCTCTTAAATCAGGAATCTGTATTTTCTGTATTGTGACATATATCATACTGAGAACTAGATTGTATTTAGTCTCAACAAGATGTAATGCAGACAGTAAAAAAGAAACATCTTTCTGCACAGTATGAAAATTTCCAAACCAATTCCTTTTCCTCTCCTGGGAGAAAAGTCCCTTAACATGCTATGGAATGGCACTTAAAATTTCCATTCCTGCAGACCTGAACTGAATCCACTTTGCTTGCTGTTTGCAGTTTCATTACATTAAACAAATCCATCCAAATATTCCTCAAAGGAAGACAAAGCTACTTTTATATATAATCTGAGAAAAGGTAATTCAGATTAGTGTTATGTTATTTAATAAATTACTTGGGTCATACTTAATGTCATTTCTGCAGCAAAAAAATTAGCATTTACTCTTCATGTTAATTGTTGACATTCATAAACTTTTATTTGGAATGTTACTCAAGATTCAAAATTCCTGTGTCTATATAAATGTAATGATATATACCAAGCCACTTCTGTACCATCATGGAAATTTTCAGTCCTTGTCAGTAAACAAACAGAAGCTTATAATTGTCTCTCAAATCACTGGTAGGTGCCATTTTTGTAGAGAAAATATTTTACCCTTAGTCGCCTTAGAAATGCACTGTTAAAGTAAGAGATTTTCATTTAAATATATGAGAAATTCCATCTTCAAGCTTATTATTTGTTTCAAAGTATTACTACCTTTTCAATAATAGACTCTTACCTACTATCTCACTACATTTGACCTATACTTTCTTGAGACATCCTCTGATTCGGTCAAAGCGTAAGACTCAAGAAGTTCCAGCAGATAAAAGTGGCTTTAAATAGATCTCTAATCAAACAGCAGATGTCACTTGGTCTAAGACTATTTAATATAATTTCCGGTTATCACATACTAGGTTACAACACTTAAATGAATAATTGAATAGGCATCTGCTACTCCATAAAACAAAAGATGGATTCAGTGATACAGCAAATCCTGTTTAAGAGAGGTATGTTAAAAGAACCCAACAACATTTCCTCTTTCAGAGATCTTAGCATAAATTATGTGTCATTGCTTTTTACCCAGCCTGGGAATTTCTCCTCTTATGCAGCACACTGCAGAAGATACATAGCTTCACAGATGCACTGTTTCCTTGGACAGACTTTCTGCTCTTATATAAATGGACTTCCTAAAGTTGCTCTGTGTATACATAACCTCTGTCATCTCTAGAGGTTGATACTCATGGTTGCAGAGCATTAGGATTCCAGGAAAAATCTAACTTATTGCTCAGCAATGATGCTCTATTTAGATTGAATGGAGGGGAAACAATTCTTAGGAGTACATGTTGGAACTCACTGAGATCATAGTGAAAGTAAAAGAAAGGAAGTAATTACTAAACCTCTTTTTTTCCTCATCTTTTTGGCTCAAAAATTTATCATAGAATCAGTTACAAAGCTTGCCATGGAAATATTGCTGTTGCTGTTACCTTTTATCATTATTTGAGGAACACAAACACCCTAAGGAAACAGCATAGGCATGTGAAGAGAGGATTTGCAGGCAGAGAAAATTGTGCCTCAGAACAATGTAGCAGTACACAGCTGACTGACTGGCTGTGCTCCCCCAGTCTCCGCTGATTTAGGATGTGTAGATGTGGCACTTGGGGACGTGGTTTAGCGCTGAACTTGGCAGTGCTGGGCTAATGGTTGGGATTGATGATCTTGAGGATCTTTTCCAACTGCAACAATTCTATGATTCTGTGACATCATCATCTTGATGTACATTACCTTTGAGATTTATAAGTCTCTGTATTTTTCCTCCATGAATTTTTTGGGCTGCCCTCTGAACACCTTTAAACTGCAACATCTACCAAAACTCACAGCAAGGAGTTCCATGGTTAGTATTTGCATTATGTGAAGAAGTCTCTGCTTCCATTTGTTTTGAATCAGCCATCCACTAATTTAATTCTTAGTGCTTGTGTTAGAAGATGTATGGAGAATGCATCTCCTTCTCTCTTCTTCACCTCACTTGTGATTGTATAGAATACTGCAATATTCCTTTCCCAATCATATTTTTTCCAGGCTTCAGGCCACTCTGTTTAGCTGTTCCTCATACAGAACTTTGTGTACTTCAGATCATACTTGCCACTCTTCTCTGAACTGTTTCCAATATTTACTTCAGTCTTTTTAAAACTTGAGATGCTCTAAGATTCTTTACAAGGTATCTTGTTGAAGGCCATCAGGAATCCAGAGTCTGTCTATGCATCTTTGATGTCCAACACTCACACACACTTTTAGGGAGCTCCAACAGCCCTCCCTGTATCTATGTTAGCCTTCCCTGCACCAAAAGCTGTGTTAGCTTTTCTCTAATACATACTTTCCTTAATATATAATCTTGCTTTTGCTGTTCCTCGATGATTGAAGTGTTCTTCCTTATCATTTCAGGATTACAAATGTAGCTGGCAAGTCAGATTCCTGACCTACAAAGATATCTGCACACACTGTATTTATCCAGAACCATGGCATTTAAGGCAAAGACAACGTACACAGCCTTTTAGCAAACATTTGCATAAAGTATATGTCAGTTTAGGTTCACATATAAAACCCTCCAGTATTTTTTCAGAGGATTTGTCAACATGGATAGAATGTTTAGAAATCCTCTTTTCTAAATGATGGCAAAGGACAAGGACCTTAGCCACCTGTGCATTTGCTGGATCAGGTACATGTGCTTTTTGAGAGTAAATATTAAACTGGGAGTTATAGAGACATCCTCCTTTGCACAACGACCCTCCAGCATAAAATAATACAGTTTTGCCTAAGACCTCTTGCCACTGATACAACATTAAGTTTACTTTCAAAACAGCTTAATAGAGTCAATGGAGCTGAGTTTTAATATTGTAGCATGTTAACTCACCCCTGTAAGCCATCTGGGAACTAGATCCAATGCATTTTGAAAAGTACAGAAAAAAAGAATTTCTGTCTCACAGCTTTGGCATTTCCTTTTCTTATCTTCTTATCTGCACTCTGGGGCTGGTCAAGTAAACACAGATACATTTAAATAACATGTAAAAGTTCAAACTGTCATAGCCTGCGGTTGTACAATCATTTAAATAGTCACAGATGCATGTTAGCAATTATATGTAAGCAGATATAAAAATGGTATTTAAATGTACAGCTATGCAGTCATCCAGCTCTAGACAGCCAGGGGCTGCATCTTTCAGGTTCTAATGGTTCCACACCACACTGTGCATATCATACTGACATTTCCTCAGGTAAGAATCCAGGAGTCTTTTTTTGAACTATAATTCTATATTTTCTACTAACTTAAATTTTTATAAGTGAATATATGTACTTTGTGTAGTATTGAACATTCTCCAAGAAGCCGTGGCCATATTGCAGCTCCATGAGCTGTAACAGCTGCTTTATTTACTCAGTGCTTTAGCAATTTCATACAGATTAAAGCCACAGCACAAGAGAGCCATTAAAAATTGAAAGGAATTATAGCAATTTTGCTGGTCTGTTTTCTCTAAGTGATCTGGTAAACTGCAGAGCTAGAAACCTGCATAACAAATTCCACGCAATTTTGTCCAGTTGTCAGTAGAATAAGAGGGGGTTGAAGTGGGTCTTAATAATCAAATTCATGGTTAATGGGATATGTATTCCCTTCAAAGAAGGCAACCTGAAGACTCATCAATAATTATAAATTGCTGCAAATTATTGAAGCTGGTTTATCTCCTGGGCATTGCAACAGAAAAAAGTATTGCAGAGGCAGCAGTATTTGGGGAGATGTGATGATGAGGCAAGAGGCTATTCTGATCCATTTTTATAGTAGTTAGTTGTCTTTGCAACAGTCCTGAGGCAGCCCCAGTAAGGGCAGGATGAAAGATTTAGATTTGCCTGAGGAATTGACAGTATTCTTCCATTCTTCCATTGGTCTGAGTTGACTTTGTTCACTAGAATAAAAATCTTGTTTGATTTTGCAGCTTTTGCAATAACTATGGAACCCAGGGACCTGAGGGCAGGGATCTATTTACTGCCTCTTTAGTGTTTGGGTGCACTGACCAACAAATTGCTTGCTAATTTCAAAGGACTGACGTATTTTAAAGGAAGATGCTGCCCTATTGTTGCAGAGAGAATATGCAAAATTGACTGGATTTTTTTATACAGTTGAAGCTCTTATACAACAGCAGCCTTTAGTGTTATTGCAGCTAAGATTTTAAAAAATTGCAAAACCAGAGTGACTGTAAATATTAAAGCCAGAGAATTCAAAACAAGATAAAGAAGCTTAATAAAATGCTTATGTATAAGGCTAGAAGAGACAAGATCATCTTACCAGCTCTGATACATTCCTGAGGAATTCTTAATATTGGAGAACATAAGGTTTCACTCAGGCATTCTTTGACTTAGTTAAAAAAGTTGAGCTAGGCTGAAATGTTTCACTAAAAAACAGGCAGAGTCCAAAAGTAGGTCTTAGACATGAAGGTTCTGATGTAACCTAAACCTTGTGACCCCCAAATTTATGAGCAAGCTCTGCAAGTTACGTGCCTGATCTGAGCTATCAAAGTGATGACTCACTGTTTTTCTCTCTGCAAGTAACTTATCCATGTTGCTCAAGGCAGACAGGAACAAAGCCAAAACCATAAGAGAATAAGTCTTGTTAATGGTGTGCTGGGATTAGTCTGTGAGGGACAGAGGTCCATCCTGAGGTCCTTGTCAACATTCCAGGTAAAAACTATCATAGAATTGTTTAGATTGGAAAAGACCTTTAAGACCATTGAGTCCAACTATTAACCCAGCACTGCCAAGTCCAACATTAAACCATATCCTAAGTGACACATCTACACAGCTTTTAAAGAGCCCCAGGGCTGCAAATATTCAGTAGCAAGGTCCTCTCCTTGCAGAGCTGCACAGGTAAAGCCGAGGTGCAGTGTGCAGGTGCATCAGGCTGCAATTACCTGAGGGGCCCCCAAAGTGCTCTTACAGTCCTGTCTGCAATTTCCCGTCCCCACAACATCTATACCCTCTATCAGGAATCAGCCCTGCTGTGGTCTGCGTCTAACACATATACATCCTGTGCAGCTTTTGAGGAGTGAAAGGGTCCTTGGTGCTCATTTATGTGAAGCAGCATTTCAAAACGGAGCCCGACCGTGTAAATAAACTACCAGCCCAGTGTCATCCGGAAAATAACAGGAGTGAGGGTGAGGCATCCCCACAGAGCAGTGCAAATACTAATTTTCACAATATTCCTGTGGCAAGTGTGGTTCAAGTTGCAGAATTATTAGGTGAATGAGAAACATAAACAGAGGCCAGAGGCAGAGGAGATGTAGGAACCAGACTGCAGCTGCCTTCAGATCTGTTCCTCAGATAGCCTAGAAATGTTTTACGTGTGCAGTACAGATAATCAGAAAGCATGCCATCCTCAAACTGAAGGAGTGCTAAACTGATCAATATGACAAAATGTTTTGAAGCAGCATTAGCTTGCAAAGCTGCTCAAATCTGTTTCGTTCAGGCTGTGTTAAAATTAATTTTAATGCATTTTAGCAAGTGTGTCAGAAGAATTCTGAGGGGAGAAGTCTATTGATACAGATCACTCACCAGACCCAGACTGAACGGTTTTACAGCCTGGCTCATAAAAACAACTTTTGTCTGTTTAGCAAGATGCCCCAGGAACCAATTTTCTAGAGCCATTGTAATTGCTCACCATGAAAATTGCAGGTTGTGTTCAAGAAAGGCTAAACACCAGCAGAACCTTTGTGCGTTTGCTCCACTTTCTGCCGAGCAGCTTTGGCTGCGGCTTTCTGAGCATCGTATCTCATTTACAAGGTGACCCAGAACACAAAACCTTGTAATTAGCCTGAAAACCCAACCTGCTTTCTCTCCCTGCCTGCCAGCCCCCTCGCCTTCTGCTGCCCTTGGTTGCGATGGCAGCATTTTCCCAACAAAGGGGGGTCTTGAGCAGAAGGAGAACAGAGGAGCCAAGATGCTCAGAGGTTTTGCATGCGGCCAGATAAATATTCATGATGCAACTGTGTGCTTAAGAGCTGCTTTTTGAATTAAGTTCTAAGGCCATTGTTCACCCTCAAATAACACTCAGAAGAAACTTTTCCTTATTTAAAAACAAACAAATTCCTAAATAGACTGCAAATGTGACATCACCTTCCTTCCCCAAGTAGCAATAGGCAAGTGCCAAGCGAGGAGATTGCTGTACAGCACAGGATGAATCAGGTGCTTGACCAGTGTAAATTGGGCTGTTGAGATCTGTAAAACCTGCCCAGTTTTTGCTAGATGACAATTATCATTTGGCCCATTGTGTTCATGGTACAGTCAAAAGCAGAATCATTCTGACTGATGATAAGTTATGCAATGGTCTGTGCATTACTCCTAAGTGTGTGGTACGAATTTCTTACAGGATACAAATCACAAAAGATCATAAGTAAATACTCACATCCGCAAATGTATTAAGCTGTTGATCTTCTTTTAAATGATTTCCCATCTTATCTTGTGTGGCTTTCTCTTTTTTTCATGTTACTGAATTTTTTTCTTTAGCTTGAGATGGTATAACAGCCAAAATGTCTGAGTATGCTTTGCCACCTATTTCGGCACTGAAAAAAAAAAAAAGGTTTAAAAAATAAAAAAAGTACTCTGGGATGATTTCAACAGCATTTTTTGAAATAGTTAACATCTATGCTGACCAGGGCTTATTTTAGCTCATGAATCTTATAAGCATCAAAAGAGATGCTGTACCTTCAGCAGAACACCGATTACTATAATATATCTTTCTGTCATAAACTCACAGAGATGCAGATACAAAAAAATAGAAGGACTTGAGTGGTAGAGACCAGCTTCAGGTTTGGTGACATTAAAGCATCTCAAGGAAAGGGGAAAAACTGAGGAAAGAAGGCTGCTTCTGTCTGGGTATCCACATTTGGATTAAGGATTTTGTATTTTTTAACCAGTGTAATGGATGTCATATGGATATGTTAGTGGCAGGCTGCTGTAAAGTGAAAGACTGAGAAGTACCCTATCACTACAAAGTACATTTTGGTTTCTTCTAAATAACACAAAATAGACAGTAATTCATTCTTGAAATAACAGAATTTACTTAATGTTGAAATTAATAACTTATGTAGTTGCTTAGCAACTCAGACAATACTAACATCCTTAGCCAGGTATCAAGTTCCTCTTCTGAATTTCTGACAGTATCTTTCCTTTCATTTAAAGCTTTGGAACAGCTTCCCTGCCTCTTCTTCTCTAAACCCCAGGCTCTCTGCTTCCTTTTCTCTCTGTACAAGAGGTAGCCTTGATTTAGGTGAAGTGATTCCACAGAGCTGGAAGCTGTGATGTATTTGATACAACTCTATGGCCTTTGAACCATTTATGAGGAAATGCAGCTGACTTTTGTTTTCATTAAGTAATTTGGTTAATTTTAATTGATTATTTTTAACCTGTTCTTTGTCCTGAACCGCACACATTGCTGATGTGACTGGGATAAATGGAAAAGTGGATTTCATAGGGCACAGAAGCAAACTTCCCTTTCATGCTGTAAAAAAGAACTTTGCACCAGACTTGGGTCAGATGTGCACAGTGAGATGATAAGAGGAAAATTTTCCAGCAACAAGGCATGGCAAGAGAAATGCCAGTGACATGTAAGGAAGGAATTATTCCATGGTGAGAGTGGTTAAGCACTGAAACAGGTTGACCAAAGAAGCAGTGAATTTCCTTCCTTGGCAATTCTCAAGACTCACCTGGATGACTTCCAGAAATCCTTTCCAATCATGTTTTCTGTGATTCCAGCTAGGGGACAAGTTATTTGTATTTTTCTGTGACTTCTGCACCAGGACACATTATGGATTACATTCCCCACCAAAATACATTATGAAGATGACTAGGCCCCGTGGTGAGGCATAGATAATGGAACAGGCCACGAGAAAATAGGGAACATAGCAAGAGAAGCTGCCAAACATAACAAACAGCAGAGTAAGCAGCTAGCAAACATTACAGTGTAACACCATGAGAAATGGCTGGATTTCACAGCTGGTTATGGGGAACTGTGTGAGAGAAGGACAAGTTCCCCAGGTAACTGTAAGAGAACTAGAGGGCACAAATACTGGAGTCTTTTTGGGGAGCACAATCTTGGAAAAAACCCCACAGTGTCCAGGTTACCATATCAATAAACCTTGTGGAGGTTTGGGAAAACTTCTTCACAGAAAAGGTTGTCAAGCATTGGAACATGAGGCTTCCATGGAAGTGGTAGAGTCACTATCCATGAAGGTATTTTAAAAATGTGTAAATGTGGCACTTGGGGACACGGTTTAGTGGTCAACTTGGCAGTGCTGGGTTAACAGTTGGACTGGATGGTCTTAGAGGTCTTTTCCAACCCTAGTGATTCTTTATCATGTAAGGCTGAGATGTGATAGCTAAAGGTATCAGAAATGCCAAATGTGGTTATGAATGTAGCAAAACTGGAACCAATGGGGAAAACGTAACTAAAGTTGTTTACTTGGGAGGAGACAAGGGTGGGAAAATAGGTGGGTCAAGGTGAGGGGCGGGAATTATAAGCGTAGGAAAATGGAGAAAAGTGTGGATAGATGAGGACAGCCATGTATAAGCAAGCTGCTGGTTGATACGGCTGTCTGATCAAGTCCTGCATCAACTGCAGTCTCTCTTACCTTCTTCTTGATCAGATGCTGTCTGATCAAGTCCTGCATCAACTGCAGTCTCTCTTACCTTCTTCCTATAGGATTCTTCCTATATCCTATTCTTTGCTGCTTTTTCCTTGTGCAGTCTTACTCCTTAGCCTGTGCGGAGAAGTCTAAGAGTCAGCAACCAGAGAAGGGGCCATGGGTCACAAGGGTTCATAGTGCCAACAGCAGGACAGCACAGGATGTAGACATCCCTCTGTGATGAGGGAAAGGAGATTAGGGCTGGGGCCTACGAGTTGCCAGTGTGAAGTGGAAGACTTGGCGGAGCTGCTTCTGGGAAGAGCTGATAGGTGATACCCAGTCATTATAGCACTCACTCCATAGTCCCTCCTCATTCCAGGTGGGACAGGATCAGTCTGAAAATCTTCAGCAGGAAGAACTTTCTGCAGAACTTTGAAGGGCTGGATATAAAATGTTTTGCCCTGTTCAGTCACATGACTTTTTTTAACCTTGACATTTCTGATCCAAACATCATAGTAGATACTCCTGGCAAACAACAAAAAGCCAGGAGGAGGGCTGAGGGAAAGAATATGCAGAAGTAGATGTTTGCTTATTCCTTTCTTAATTGCTTGGCTGCCATGGAGATGAGCGTAGTGCATAGTTCCAGCAGGAACTACTGTTATTCCTGCACATGCAATTCTATAGCTCTGTGTATGTCTATCAAACCTTAAAAACAGAGTATTTCAGGAGAGAGTGAATTTAGGAATTCTGAACCTCACATCTATGAACTGCATTGCCTTTCAATAGTCTCTCAAAGACTTGAGACTAAGGAGTGTCTCTCCATATCTGAGGTTTTGAAATGAGTTTTGAAGAAAAGGAATTTTGTTTGTGAGTTATTATAATGATTTATTTAACTCTATGGGCTTTGTTCTGTGGTTTTTTTTCTTGTATTTCAGTAAGGCTTAAGCAGCTGAGCAAAAAGGGGGAGATGGCGGCAAACTATTGACATTTTATTTGATATTTGATTCATCTTTCCATAGGGGACTCTTCCAGAAGGAGGATTTCTGCAGCTGACATCTCTGGTCTGGTTCCACAGCTGGGGGGAGTATATCTGCATACACAGACTGCTGTTCCTGTTTAAGTTAGTGCTTCTGGAAGGCTTCACGGGAATACACTTGTCCCATCCTTGCATTCTGATGCCTGTGGATAAGAGAGAAGACAGCCCAGCACCTTGAGAGCCTCTCCAGCTCATAAGAAAGACTGAGGCAAGGCATGTGCTTTAAGCCCCGCTCTCAAAGTCTGTCATGCCTTCAGCCAGGCTGGAGGAAAACATCTAACCCACAGTCAAAGAACAGGAATACACAGACTGAGATGGCATGTAACGAACAGAAACAGAGCTGCATGAAAGCACCCCAAGAAGCACTAGAGCACAGGTTGGAAGAATGGCCAGCACCAATGGCCAATGATGTATGTGACAGAAATAAAATCAGTAGCAACTAAGGAAGGTGCTGCTTGCACCAGGGCAGCAGGACAACTGCCTGGACAGCAGAAGACCGGCACTCTGACAGCAAGAGAGTGGCTGCACAGCTATATCATGTGGGTTGTGTCCCTCTCATCCTGAAATTCCAATAGGAGGAAAGACTACAGCCACAAGACACACAAAATGAGGAAATAACAGAAAATGGCCAGCCACCTTGCCTGACATTTTTGGAGGCTGTTGTAAGTGAACTCCTGAGGTGAAAGATTATGCTTCAATAACTGGGGACTCCTGAGTGGTACAAAATAATTGGTCCAAAGCAGCTACCAGCAAGGAGATTTCAGAATACGCAGCAAGGGTTCAGCAGCTAGCACCTCTCATTCTTCATGTTATGCAGAAATGATCCATCCCATACTACCAGGGTACATGTTTATATGAGGAAAGCTGAGGAAAGAATGATAGGATGGGTGGAGAATAAGTTTTGTTTAATATCACCTTCCCTTCCCACAGGGTCTTGTATTGATTTTCATTACTTTAATTTGAAAGGGTTCCAGTCCTTGTTTTTTGAATATATCATTGTCATGTTGGATATTCAGCAGCTTCCAGGCAAGTGTTCTAAAATTTGAGCTACAGTTGCCATAAATCTCTGATTCAATAATCAATAATTATTCCATACAAAGTAGGACAGGTTGGGATGCTGAGGGCTTTTCCTCTCAGACTTCCTCTCAGACCTGCTGGTATCAAGAATATTCCATCCTTTTATTTGTGAGAGTAAGGTCTGACAAATTAAAGGAAGGTGAATATGCACATGCAAAGGGTTGGATTGAGGGAGCAAGGATTGAGCAGTGGTACTCCAGTTCTATTTACTCTTACTGCAAAAGCCTAAAAGTGATCTCTGGCCCTTCCCTCATTCACACACATTTTTCTCATCCTGTGAAGTTTGGTGCAGAGAAAGTCTCCTGCTATCAGCAGGATACTTGTTGGTTGCTTGCAAGTTCAAATTAGCCTGTGAGGTGCCACTTGAGAAACTGCAATACAGTTTCATGGTGAGAGTGTTCAAAAAGAGCTTTAGATCCTGATTTCCACAGGCAGAGAAACACCGTCTCTGCAGCATTGTCTCTAATGTCAACCTCAGGGTTCTTTTATAAAAGAGATGACAGCGCTGCTTTCTCTACTGACTGTATTCTCCTTCCTCCCTAGCTCCTGTCTGTGTACTAGGTGAGACCATCCTCTGCAGGACTTCACAGAATGTGAATTGTTAGCATATAAACTGACACTTCTAGCCAAATTTTTTAGGGCTTAGGCACCAAGCAAAATTGAACTTTTGAGAATCTAAAATTTGAATCAGGAGCGATAACTAGACAACACTTGAGTGCATAATTCCTGTAAATCTTGCCTTGCTAGAATTATCAATACCACTTCTTCCTTCCTGCACTTTGACCTTCTCAGAAGGTCATCTGGTTATTCCCAGACCAGTTCCATTTTTGAAACAAAGAGAAGCCAAGGTGATACATATGTTCATACTTAACACGAATGCAGTGCTACTAACCCTGTAAATCAGAATACAGGTGGCAATGATTTGATTCCCTCCTTCTAATGATATAACTCATTCTTACTTTTACTTGAACACAAAGAGGCTTAAACAGCAGCTCTAGCTCCAATGGTCACCTTTTTCATTACACTTTCCCTCTGTAAGTAAGCGTGCAAAGGGAACACCAGAGGCTGTAGCTGTAGAAATCACTGAATGGAACACAGTAACTTATTCTACTGCTAAATATTTATAACTTTATGAATCCCTAGCTCACCTTTGTGACACTCACCAGTTTTGTTGTAAATAATAATTTGCTGGGAGCATGTCTCTGCTTTGTGATAGAAGCCAAATGTGGATTATAATTGTAAGCATTTTAATCAAATGTGTATAGAAACAGTAAAACAATCCAAGCAAGGAATATTATGTACAGACAAGCAAATACACAAGCAAAATGTAAACATGGAAAAAGTAACACATGGAAAAAAGACAATGATTCTAATGGAAAATGGGTAGAGATCCCAGATCAAAAGCTGTCAGTGGAGGCTCTCAATACAGACAGATTCAAATCCACTCATGTGATGTTGCATTCAAGTCTATGTGCAAAGAAGAAGCACACCTTGTGTGCAAAGGCCAAGAAGTTATTGTTAGCAAAGGTAAAATCTTAAGTCTAATTCAGAAATCATTATTGGTCGAGATCCAATTATTACAGAAAAAAAAAATAAGAACAATGCAGGTAGAATATTTATGTACAGATAAAAAGCCATAGTAATAGCAGTAATACAACTGTAACTGTAATGCACACACCTTTTAGTTTCTGCCATTTTCCTAGTATTATCCTCACCCTTCCACTGCTCTTCTGTGTCCAAAGGTCAGCAGTTTCATGCTGGTGTCGGCAGGGGAGGGAATATTATGGCAAGTGGACAACGTGTGGAATTCTTTCCCAGGTGAAATATGCTGTTCATTTTGACAGTATGATGTATACATAATACTGTGTACACACAAATTGTATGTTTGCTAACATGCTTGCACACCTTTCTCTTTCATCCTTGGTCTGCAGCTCCAGGTTACGTAGCATCATTTATATTAAATTTAGATTTATGTATGTTATATACTATTTCTTTGCTCTTCTTCCTGGCCCTAACCACAGTTTTGTCCAGCTCCAGGTCTGCAGGTTAATTGGTCATGACTGATCTTTTTACAACATGGGGTCTTCAGTGCCAGTCCTGTGCCCCATCTCTTCTCATCCCACAGCTGTAATCCTGTCTGCCACATCTTGTGGTTGTTATTGCAGACCTGTATTTCTCTACTCAATAGCATTTTATTAAAGTTGTAAAATTCCCAGTCTACCGGAACAACCGCTTGTTACTGTCACCTGTAGCAAACAGTGCTTCTATCACACAAAGATAAACCGAACATATAGTTACATCAGTTAAAAAAATTGCTGCCACATCCAAACCACATAAAATGAAGCTGCAGGCAGGTCACAAGAAACTAAGAGCAGAGAAGCCTCAGTTCTGAGCCCTTACCAGGCTTATGGCATGTTACTAGTGGTGAAAATATCACATTACAGGGCTATAGTTACACTGTCATGGTGATGAATGGACAAAGCAATTAGGCAAAAGCAACACCAAGGCACTACCTGAACTCCTATCACAGTTATGGAGCTTCACACCTGTGGCAGGAGGATGGCTTTGTGCCACAGGGGGCAAGAAGTGTGAGGGAGCAACAAGAAGAAGGCTTCTCCGCAAGAGGTGACTCAGGAGCTGAGGATGACCACATCACAAGCAGGAACAGTGCCCTCTTCAATCAGAACAGATTTGCAGCACCCAGTGGGTGGTGGTTTTCCTTCTTGCCATTGACCTCCCCTTCTCAGGTCTTTTGCTTCTACTCCTTTGAAGCCATTCTTTATCCTGGCTTAATGACACTCTTGTTTGTGGGAAATGCCTGTTCTGGTGTGCTTAGACTCTGAGAAGATTTTATCCTTTTCTTAGGTGTGTGGAGGGTGTTTCTAAGGGCAGAAATTGAGTTATGATGAGCTGAAAACTTCGCTCTTCTTCAAAAATTGTTGGAAGTAGTGATGGAGAGCATCATGGCAGAGAGCTGGTAGAGAAATAGGTCAGCATTCAGAGGTGATAGAGTTAAGAGACAAAGGTGTGGATGGTCCGCCAGCATGGGGAGAGGGCTGTTCTGTGGCTGTGTTTCTTGCTGTTGTCTTCAGGAGTTGGACAGCTGGGGAGCTTTTGCCCCAGATGAGGGAATATTTTCCATATGCTGATGACAGGGTAGGTCTTGCCATGCAGAAAGCAAATACCTGTGCCCTATTCCCACATCCAGCATCTCACCGCTGTCAAAATGCTCCCTGAAGTTGGGCGCTGTTTCTGGAAGAAGCTGCTTCGCAGAAACAGGAATGGTCTGTTCAGGCCCTGTGAGGGTGCCTGAGGGCAGAGTGGAGTGGCTTTGGTGCCCTTCAGGGATGAGCATGCTGCACCACCTATAGAGATCTGCAGCAGAAGGCTTCAGATGAGCTTGCCTAGAAAGGGAAGACCTTAAAAAGCGGTGAAGGTCAAGAAGAATGATTAAGTGTTGATGGCATGTGACAGAGCAGGTTCTCAAGATGTCAGCACATCTCCATGCTATGCTTTTAGTTACCCAGATGGGGAAAGTAAAGGAAAGACAAAGGGAAGGGGAACCTGCTCTCGGCCAAGGAGCAAGGACAGTCTGCAGTCTCCAGACAAATGCTTTAAACCTGCAGGTGCAATGTTGTTGGTGATTCCAGAGATGTGACTGGTTATTGTCAGGGTGAACAGAGGCTCAGGAAGTTTCTTCTACAACTACTGCTCTGATATCTTCAGTTTCATGTCCTGTTGTTGACACTTTACTTGTTTTTCCTATCCTCATTTGTGGCATTACCCCAGGTGCTGTGCCAGCCCTTATCCACTCAGCAGGACTTCAGAGCTCCACCAAGAGATCTGGGTGTGCACCATTGCTTCTCTGTATCTGTCAATACAATGAAAATCTGTATTGTTTTTTTTTCATGAAAATAAATATGAGAACATCTGCCCCATATCTGCAGCATGGCAAAGGCATAAGTTGACTCGCATAACTACTTGTGTGAGTTCTTCTTCCACTTCAAGTCACTGTGGTCAGAAGCTGCTGAGAACCCATCTGTTAACTGGTAGAGATACTACAGAACTTTGTCGGTTGTAATTTGTATTTTTTTAAGTCAAGAGAAGGAAGAGTGTTTAAAAAAGGGCTGACAAGTGCTAAAGGCAAGGTCAAAGTCATCCACTGTTCTCCCTTTGTCCACAAGTCCAGTCATTTTATCATAGACAGCAATCAGATTGTTCAAGCGTGACTGACCCTTGGTAAACCCACGTTGATTTTTCCTAATCCCTTCCTTCTGCATAGGCCCAGAAATGTGCTCCAAGGGGCCTTGGTCCAGGATTTTTGCAGGCTGGCCAGCCTATAATTCCTGATCCTCGCTCTCAGATCCTTGCAGGCACTCTTGACCCCTCTGATCTGCTCAGGCAGTGTCATTGGTGCCCATGTGGATAAGCAGCAGGGAATGATAGCCCAAGATCCTTGGTTGTTCCTCTGCTACATCTTGGATCTGAGCCCCTGGCAAGCCATTAATCGATCTAGATAGCAAGCCAAGGAGGCAGATGGGGGCTTCTGTCCACCACAAATGGAAACCTACCACTACTGTCCCCTGCCATTGCCTCCTGTCAGTTGTGTGTGGTTTATGCATGGACAGCTTAGATGCTTCCTCGGGTGCAACATTCTGCTTCTCTCCTGCTACCAGGTCACCAAACCTGTTCTGCAACTGTCCTGCAAGTGGAGAAGGAGCCACCTTCCACGTGCCAGAAGTCAGGTTAGGAAAATCCATTGTATTTAATTCAGTAAAAATTATTTCCTAATTATCTTTCCCTTTGATGTTTCATATTACAAAGACTAACTCATGCATTAATGCCTCACTGCTACTTGTGGCCGGCCTTGATTCTTCAGTCAAATAATAACAGGGAAGTCTGTCTACAGTTTCCAAAAATGCATGCAAATCCTTGAATACCTGAATGTTTTACTGTCTCTTGCATTAGAATGGTGGAGGAGGAAGATTATTCCAGATAATACAGGGTCTAAACCCAATGGTTTGTTTTCTCCTGCAGTAAGAAGGCTCTGAATACTTGTCAGAATGCAAGCCTAGTACCCCAAAGTGCTAAAGATACTGCAGAGCATGTTTCAAATTTGGATGCTCTTGCTACTGTACTTTTCCATTAAAATGAGTTTGTGAAGTTTGGGGATTATTTTTGCTGTTTACCTGCTTCTAATTTAGTTGCTGTACGCTAACTGCATAATATTCTCCACACTGAAATATTTGTGGATTATTGCATTCATTTTCTATGTTAAACCTGCTTTTAGGGGCTTTTCACACATTTATGTTCTTCACTAAATGAATAAGATGGGAAGATTTTAATTTGCATCCCAGGATGTGGGAATGGCCATGAATAAGTCTTGCAAGAAAATCTTCTGAAACTGGAAAAACAAGAGAGAAACTTATAGCAAATAGATTTGTTCTTGAAATTTCCTGGCTTATTACACAAGTCTTATCTTCCCATTTTATAATACCACACGAACAAAAAGCTCAACCTCATGCTGCCTAGCTTATACTGAGTGTTTTACTATTTTTAAAACCACAAGATGAGATTCACGGACCTTAAGCGTCCTGATCGTGAAAACAAAGCATTCGAAACCCCAAACATTCTCCCCCCACTGGAACAGGCAGTCTTTTTTATGGAGGGAGTGGGGCTGGTGCAGTCATGCCCTGTGCACAGCAGCCACATCCAGCTCTGCTCCTGGCAACCTACAGATGCAGCAGCTAGCATTATAATTCCTTTTTTTTTTTTAAGAGACCTGAGATAGCAAACAAAGGTTTTGTGAAAAAGCCATGACCAGTGCCTCACCAGCACAGTCCATCCTGTCTTCCCCATAAATTCCATTTCTGTTTTCCTGGTCGTGGGGCTCCCTGTTCTGTGTGTGTTTGTGGGGTTCTGTGTGCAGCAGCTGGGGAACAGCCGTGGGTCACAGGGGCCCCTGCGTGCTTCAGGCAGCATCCAGAGCAAGTGAGAGCATGTGTCGGTGTTCTTCCTTCCAGCTGCCTCCCAGGCAGTCTGAAATTCCATTTCAAATAGCTCATGGTGCCAAAAGGTAAAGAGGGGATGTGGCATTTCTAATCCAAACCTTTTCTCTTTGTCCCTGTCTCCCAGCTGCTCTGTCCCAAACAGCCCATGGCCTAATGACTGGGAAACATTTTGAGGAGACAAGAAGACACAGTCCCCATTCTTGCACTCTAAGGCAGAAGAATGAATGAGCCAGAGTGGTGAATTACGAGGGAAATTTTCTGCCCACCGTTACAGAAGAATGATGGAACACTTTTCAGTGGCTGAAGATCTGCCCTGGAATCCTGCAGAGAAGACTCACACTTGAGAGTCATATGTGTACTGAATATTCTTCAACAGCTTACTTTAGGCAGACTGTGGCTGT
Source organism: Oriolus oriolus (assembly GCA_013400235.1). Lineage (NCBI taxonomy): Eukaryota > Metazoa > Chordata > Aves > Passeriformes > Corvidae > Oriolus > Oriolus oriolus. The sequence continues at coordinate 249,595 of VXBT01002914.1, forward strand.
TCCAGGTAACATTCATTTGACTAAAAGAGAAGGTTTATCATTTACATATTTACATTCGAGCCAGTCACATCAGGCTCCATGTCTAACCAGCAGAGAGATGGGTTTGTGTTAGCTGGAAGCAAATACTCACAACAGGTTGTCTGTCTGAGCTGGCTTTTTAGAGTCACATTTGGATGCACCTTAACACTCCTCATGTTCTCCGTAGGGAGCTCAGACAGGTCAAAACCTGCTCCTCTGAGTTCTGGGTTGGAAATTAGATAGTTTTACTTGACTTGCTCAACTACTTTGGGGAATTTACCCATGCTTTTGTGTTCTGAAATCAGGCTGGTGTCACTTGTGGCCTCTTTGGGAAGGTGGAATGTCTGAAAATATTCAAGGCTGTGAGGAACTCAAATGTACAGTTGTGTTTTAAATAGCAGGCTAGAGAATCACTCTTTGGCCTGTAAAACTCAAGTAATTCTTGTCTAACAACTAGAAAAATGTAGTATCGTGCTGCTGTAGTAGTTTCTCTTCCATCTCCTCTTTCCTTATTGCCTCCTCCCCCTGCCCACCCCCAAAATAATTCAGTTTGTAACTGCAAATGCTTTTCAGTGTTGAAGGAGGTGAATGGATCAAATCTATAACTGTCTGTGTTGTTTTCTGATATATATGTAGCTGTGGAAGAAGCTGTTCTGCTGTTTCTTCAGAAATGTCCTTGTTTTTACAATTTATCTGCTTCTGCATTGGAAGGCAAGAAAACAATTCTTTTTTTAAACTAAGGTTTCAAAATATTATTCCATAAGATTGTTTGAAACATGGCATGTTACTGGACTGTGAGACCCTGTATCTTTAACCTTGTATTTCAAGAGAATGTAATGATTCAGAAGTATGAAGAAAATGTAAATACAAAGAATATGAACAACTTCAAATTTTTAATAACAGATGTGGAACAGAGGCAGTGGCTGAGAAGGCTATATCTAAAATCATAATGAAGTATAAAATTGGCTTCTTTCCATACAGTTCAGGTTCCTGTCTTCTTGCATCTATCTCCGTCTCTGTACTGTGGTTGCACATTGCTGTAACTTTCACACTCTATGAATTCTGTAAGCTCTTCCAAGAAGACGTCACCCTCAATTGCTTGAGCAATAAAAGTGCTTAAATAATACTGCTATGCTGAAGCAGATTTGCATTTCTGGAGAAAGCTAATTCTGCAGTGGATTAATTCTTTTTTGAATTGCTGCTGAGAGGAAATGAACCTGCAGAGAGACAGCTGAGTCATAAATTTCTTGTCTAAGGTTACTTAAGGTCTTAATGTTCATTCCATACAACTGGCTTGTATTGGACAGATCAATATTTTCTTAACTGAGAATACAATAAGCTAAGTTACTATGATTTTACTAAACTGGCAATGCATTAACAAGCACAATAACCAAATTCAGGTTAAAATTTAAATGTAATCCATAAATCAGCAGTTTCAGTTAGTCCAACACCATACAAATGCAGCAAACTCAACCTCTGAACCATAGAGATTGCAGTATGCAGACTTGTCTTGGGTAATTGTAGATAGATTTCTTTCAGTACCTAGACACACAGTCTTGGTTGATTTATGTCAGTAAACAGCTGTGCTACTGTCCAAAGTGTGTGGCTCACCTCGGAAATAATGCTATGTGTAGAACTTAGTCATAGAGCAGCATCACAGAATGGTTTAGGCTGGAAGGGACCTTTTGAGCGCATCTAGTTCAACACCCCTGCAATGGGCAGGGATAGCTTCCACTACAAGACATTTCTCAAAGCTCCATCCAAGTGGCCTTAGCTGTTTTCAGGGATGGGACATTTACCATCTTTCTGGGCAATCTGTTCCAGTGTGTCACTATCCTCATTGCAAAAACCATCACCCTTATAGCTAGTCTAAATCTACCCTTTTCTAGTTTAAAGCCATTGACCCTTGTCCTGTCGCTACATGTGCCTGTGAAAGCCTGTCCCCATCTTTCTTATAGGCCCCCTTTAAGTACTGAAAAGCTGCTCTAAGTTCTCCCTGGAGCCTTCTCTTCTCCAGGCTGAACAACCCCCCCTCTCTCAGCCTGCCCTCATAGGAGAGTGCTCCAGCCCTCTGATCTTCATGTCCTTGTCATCTTGGCTCTGCACATTTAGCACTAACCTTCAAGAAATGATTCGTTTCTGCACACATAACCCAGGCATAATCTACTGAAACAGCTTTCAAATAGAACTGCTTTTGAATCAATGGCTACATTGACTTTTTAAACAGCTTTAGACTCACCTTCAGAAAATTGTTAAATTCTGTGCCATTCCTCTACTTTTAATTCATTACCTTCAGCAAGTGGAAAGTACTTCACCACAGCCTTTAAGGGTATCAGGGTGCTCTGGCCTGTTGAGCTTCTGTCTGTTGAAGCACGTGTCTCCAACAAATCTAGTCTTTCTTCTCCAGACTCTCACAGGCAGGGAAAGATTTGGGGCTTCATAGGTCTGTGCAGAAGAGCAAGAAAGCTACTTCTCTTCTGCAGGATCTTTGTTTCTTCTTTGAGTGCTAGTGTTTATTTTCATAAAGGAGTGACACCTCTGTGCAAATGGTATTATAAATGTAACTTTTTATTTCAATGCTGCAGTATACTAGCTCACCTTCTTAACCTTAAAAAAATGGGCTCAGAGTACTCTTACTTCTCAACACTTTTTTTCTACTTGAGTTCTGCTCATCTCAGATTGCCTTGTCTCAGAGTTTTAATTTGTTTTCCACTCCCTCTCTCTGGATGCCTTTGCAAGCAATCTCTATGAATCTTTGACTTCAGTTTTAAGGCAGCCATTTAACTTGTGTGTTGCTGATATCTCTTCAGTCTTCCCACCTGCTTTCAGACTGCTTATATCTAGATTGTGTGGGGCAGCTTGGATAAGAAAACCATCTGTGCTAGTTTGGGCTGGGGTAGAGTTAATTTTCTTCACAGTGGCTGGTGTGGGGCTGTGTTGTGGATTTGTGCTGAACACAGGGCTGATAATACAGAGATGTTTTTGTTATTGCTGAGCAGGGCTTACACAGAGCCAAGGCCTTTGCTGCTTCTTATACTGCTACGATGGTGAGAGGGGTGGGGATGCATGGGAAGGTGGAAGGAGGCACAGCCAGGACAGCTGACCACAGCTGATGAAAGGGATACTGCAGACCATATGACATGCTCAGTATATAAAGCTGGAGGAAGAAGGACAAATAGACAGATATTTGGAGTGATGGTGTTTGTCTTCCCAAATCACTATATAAGCATCCCCTGCTTTCCTGGGCATGGCTGAGCACCTGTCTGACTATGGGAGGGGTGAATGAATGACTTGTTTTGCTTTACCTTTTAAACCATCTTTATCTCAGCTCACGAGTTTTCTCACTTTTGCCCTTCCAGTTCTCTGATCTCACTGTGGGGAAGGGAGCAAGTGGATGCGTGGTACTTTATCGCTGGTTGGTTTTAAACACTGAGACCGTCCTAAAACGGTAAAAAATGTTGTTTGGAAGGGAATTCCTGGGGTCTCTACTCCAGCCTTCTGGTTGAAACAGGGCGGTGACTGCAGCAGATTAGGTCAGTCATGTTTATGTTTAAAAAGTCTTGAAAACCTCCAGAATCATAGATTCTGGCTGCCTCATGAATAACTGTTTCAGTGCTGCACTGCCTTCCTGGTGAGTGTATCTTTTCCTAATGCCCACCCTAAGCCTCCCAAGCTGCAACTCAAGTCCATCTCAAGCTTCTGCAAAGATGGGTGACAACCATCAGCTTTTAGCTGCCATTTGCACAGACGTGGGCTGATCACCCCTCTGCAAGCCCAGCCCCTCTGATAACCTCTTCACAAGACCAAAGTCCAGCTCCTCACATACGTTCTGTGTCCCAAACCATCTTAGCTTTTCTCTGCTGGACCCTCTCCAGTTTCTCCATGGCCCTATCTAATTTAAGGACCCCTATCTGCACATACATGGGGATTCATCAATAATACTAAGAGAAGGAAGCTAAGAACTTCCCTCAGTCTGCTCGCTGTGATCCTAGCATGGGACAATCCATAACCTGCCCTGTTTAAAGCAGTACCACACTGTCAGCTTGTACTCAGCCTGGCATTCCCTGTTGTCTCTGGGTTCTCTTCAGCAGGGCTGCTGTTCATGCAGTCAGTTTCAATGCTGATTCAGTATTTTGCACTTCTTATTGAATTTCATGTCTCTGTTCTCCCTAATGATTAGTTCAGTGCTGGATTGCTAGGCGTTTGTCTCAGTCAGCAGAAGACTGCTTTTATAAAAAATATCTAATGACTTGCTGAACACATTCACTTTATTATGCCCTCTTTTATGACATGCATACAAGCGTTGCTCAACTTTCTGGACTTCTAGCAATACAGCTTTTGGGATGCTAATAGAAATTCATGACTTGTCCTATTGGCTTGTACCTAAAAGACCCTGGACAACCCTGATTTTATATTCTGTCAGAATAAATCCTATGTACAATAACATCACTTTGTCTTGGTCTACCTCAAATCTGTGCTCCTGACTGAACACAATCTTCCCTATTCTATTTTATTATCATGAAACACAGTGTTTCTGTTCATCTCAAATACCAGTGGACTATGCAGAAAAAATTGTGATGTACTGTACCTGCACTGATACACTTCCAAAGAACCAACTAAACAGCTCCCTGCTGACCCTTGTAGACAGCAGCAATTTTCTGATGGTTACCAAAGACTTTCTGTCCTCGGCCCCAAGTGTGTCTTCGTGACACAACTGCATTTCAAACACATTAAATTTATTTTGAGCCCCATCTGCTACTTGCCTAGATGTGTCTATAGGGGCCATAGAAGTGGCTCCCTGTGACAATTTAGAAATATCTGCTCCGTTCTGTTTAGCAGATGGTCATGTGAGTTTCAAAAGTTTTATTGAAGTGATGTCACATAAACTACTCACTTCATCATAGCAAACTGGTATGAAAGTTTTCATTTAGTAGAGATGAACAAAACCTGCTCTTCACAAGTCCAGCAATTATGCAAGAATTCTGGTTTGTAAAAGCAGTTGTGAATGTAAATACGTTATCAAACTCTGATTGTGACTATTTAATGAATTGCAAATATTTAGCGAAGGCATAAACAGAAAACAGGTGTTCTGTGCTGCCTAGACTTCATTTCCCACTTTCCTGAATCCTGTTTTGTTTGCTTTATGGTTATTATAATGGCTGCCACCAAGTGCTGCCACTTCAGTGTGCTAACCGTGACTCACAGAAGTGCCTCATAAATTACATCAATGGGAAAGCAGATGAGCACATGAAGAGGAGGTGCAAAACTCATTAGTCATGCAGTCTCCTTTTCTGGGGACTGAACTGCCTGACAGAAAAGCATTGTGAGCGCCTCGTGCATCTGTCAAGTCCACCAGATGCCAATCTTACTCTTGCAGTTTTTGTGAAAGCTATGAATCGATATGCATTATTCAGTATTGTAAAACAGGACCTCAATTAAGCAGCCAACTAAAGCAGAAGGAAAAAGGTAATCACTCAATACACAGCGAGTTTCTTCAGACAAAGGGAATAACGTAGATTTTGCCACTTGAAGCAATATCTGGATCACAGTGCATTTATTTCCTTTTCATATATTAGCTTGCATAGTGACTCAGTTGAGGACAGGTACTCTGGAACAACAAAATGAAATGAAGAATCTGTGAGCTAGACATTGATTTTGATCAATCTGCATGAAATGAAGTGCATCAGTGTACTAGATCAAAATCAGAAAAGGACACAGCATAACACTCTCTCGGTGTTTTTGGGGATGAGCCAGCATCTTCATTATAATCTGCGTGATTTCAGGGGTTTATAGCATACCTATAATAATTCACCTAAGGCTGAAACTGTGCAAGACCTTCAAACAGCTGTCCAGGATTTTTTTTCTTGGTTTATTTTCACAGAAGGATCCTAGTACATTTACATAGGAGCACAGCACATTTAAAAAAAAAAAGGTACAATTTTTTAATCTTAGCAGCTGCAAAGGTGTTACCTTTGTGAAAGAGTCTCACTAAGCTTGACAGCAGAAAGGACTGCAATCTTCTACAGCCATTCTCATAAACTGATCTGACAGTCAGATCAAGCTCCCATTGAGTGATCAAGTAAACTTGAAGGCTTTACCAAAACTAGCGAATGTCAAAATGAATCCACACTATCCCTTAGCCTGAAAAAAAGAATGTAAGAGACCACTTATGACAACCTGAAGAAATAAAATAATGACCATGAAAGCTTTAAAGGAACAGTAGATAGAGTACAGAGAAAAACCTCACCAAGAGAACAGCTGAGCCCCATGAGGAGGCATGGCACAGGGGTTTGTCTATCCTGAAAATATTTGTCTCTCTGAACAGAGTGCAATACAGGTTTTTGATCCCAGAAAAAGACTAAAAAAATGACCTTTTTTTCTACATGAGGATGCATTGAGTCAGAACTGTGTTTAATATGCCCAAATGATCTTATATTATAACCTAATATAAACCTGCCTCTCCTTCTCCCAGTTCTTCTCTGCATTCAATAAAAACACAAATATAAACATGCTGAATCTGGTCTCTGCAGCTGGTCCCTGAATCAGGTCCCTGCAGAAGCTTCAGGAGTTCTCTGGTACTAATTTTTCCAGCTATCTGACTCTGGTTTGTAGCTGACAAGTGTGTCTCATTTACAGCTAAGAGGGGTATGTCAGTACTTCTTGGCAGTAGAGCAGATGTACCCAAAAGGACAAAGCCATTTGAGTCTACTTTTGAGTACTCATTGTTCAGGTGAAGCTCTAACCAGCTTAAATGGACTGCAGCACTTAGGCAGAGCAAGAAAAGACGGAAATAATCAGGAAGTGGTGTTTGCTTCTGGCATCTTTTGATTCTCCCCAGTTTTCACTTTACTTTGCTTTTGCCTCTTGGACATTAATACACTCTTAAATTTTTTTGTGTAAGTCAAGAACAGGATGTGCACAGAAACTTTTGCAGGTCAATATGCCTCTCTGTAAACCAGCCTATTCTTGCATTCATTCCACTTTTTTTTTTTCCAATGACGATAGCAATTTATCTCCAAAAATTTGCCATGATTCTACTCCTCATTGTAAGAAACGTTATATAAAAAAATCCAGTGGTTGACCTGCACACATCTGATTGTACCATTAGGACCACTGAAGAGAAATGCACCAGTAAAACAGAGCACTGATCAAGGCAATGTTACTATCACAATAATAATGATACTAAGAAAAATCATGTTCACGAGCAGGGGACTTCTTTATTAATAGTCCACAAACTATACGCATATTCTGCATACTTTATGAGAGTGCTTTTGCCAAGTTGATATGTTGACTGCTTTATATGCCACAACAATTAATGATATATAGATTAACAACTGCCATCTTTAGGAGCTAAAAATGTAAAGTAAACTCAGCTGCCGGCTAAAATCCTGTCTTGGGAGGTGGGATGTGTTGCTGTGAAAATGTTCACATTATATGTTGTTTACAGCCCTTTTATGAAAAATACTCTTCCTCGTGGTAACTGAAACTTGTAAGAAATTTTCAATGACTAAGGCAGGCTGCAGAAGGAGCATTGCTGTGAATGGATGAATCTCTGCCTTCAAAGCATTAAACAATGTGAAAGCTTGACAAACACACACACTTTAGGAGAGCTCAAACCTGGCGGAGCTGGGAGATAAGCTGGGGCCTGCTAAGCCCAAAAGCATCTTGTGCTGCTTTAGGAGCAGCATCATCAGCAGTCAAGAGAGATGACCTTTCGTCTCTGCTTGGCATTGGTGAGACATATCTGGACTGCTGTGTTTAGCTCCAGGCTCCTGAGGACAAAAAAAGATGTGGGCTTATTGGAGCAAGTCCAGCATGAGGTCACAGAGATGATGAAGTGTCTTCAGCACAAGGAAAGGCTGAGAGAGCTGGGGCTGTTCATCCTGAATAAGAGAAGGCTCTGGGGAGTCCTTACAGCAGCCTCCCAGTGGCTGAAACTGACTAAATGGCTTTGCCTTCATCCATGACATTGTCCTTCACGTGTCCTTCAAATGCCCATTCATTTCACCTCCCTGCCTGACCTGGCTTGTGTAAATGGAAATGAGCAAGGCTGAGCAAGGCTCCATGCAGCTGAGAGCAGGAGGACTGGTTGCATGAACTCCACACAGTCTTTGTAGACCAAAGGAGACTCAGGCCAAGCCCACGGCCCCAGGATACAGCTATTAGGTGTTGTGGGCTTTTCATTCAAAGCCTTTGGGACACCATGAAGGGCTCTGTCACAGCCCATCAGAATGGGTGTTTCTGTAACATCGGTATAATGTGTGCCCGTGTGCTCTGTGCCCTAGGTCCTTGTGTCAAGATGGTTGAGTTTGGCAGAAAGAGCCCGTTCTGCCATGCACTTACCCTTATTTCCTGTTTCAAGTGGTGATGGGAATTCAATTTGCATTTTTCTCAGAGAAAACTAGTTGGACTTACTCTGAGGTAGTGCTCAGAAACAAATAAACCTACATGTGTGTATGTATTTTGAACAACCAGGGAACTGGCTTGGGGGAAACCCTTAAGTTACTTGATTGGACAGATGTTCCCAGAGAATATACTGGATTATCCAGAGTCATGATTTGACATACACTGGATCAGAGATTTGGGACAAAAGAAATTCCTGAAACACCACGAAAGTGGTTGATAATTTTGCCAATGGAGCAAATCTATTTAGCACAGTGTATTTGAACAATGGGTAGCACATTTACCTCAGTGAAGTTGTCATTTCTGACAGTCTTTCAAGGGTTGATGTATGGCGACAAGCAGCAAAATGTTTAAATGCACATGAGAAGTCAGACCCTTTTTATACCAAATGTGAAAGAAAACCTCAGACTATGCCCTGCATACAAGTCAAGCACAGGCTCCCTTAGATCTATTAAGAAAAGCACAAACTGACTCTAAAGCTGTTCAGATTTCTCTTCGGCTGTAGACTTCTGCCTCCATGCTGTCACTTATTTCTCCTGCATGCCACACCCAGTTCTTCCCTAGGGAAGGAACAGTCTCCAGTTCCTACCACGAGATCCTTGCACTCGTTCTTATAAGATGACAGTCAAAAACCAAGGTCACACTAAAAATCTAGATATTGTTGTCATATCTTCTCCAAAGGGACAATCCAGACATGCATATAGCTCATTTCATGAGTTTAAAAATGTGTCTGAAAGTTGCTCAGAGCAATTTCTCTTTCTCAGGACTTTGGACTTTTTGCTTACAATCAGAAAACTACTTTTTGAAGATTGGTTTGGTTTTTTTTTGTTTTGGTTGGCTTTGGTTTGGTTTTCTTTTTTGTTGTTGTTGTTGTTTTCCTGAAGAAAGGAGCAGTGAGTGCACTAGCCTTTGCACATGTTTTCAGTGAGGTACTTGTTATAGCTGTAATGCCTGATGTAACTTTGCCTGGACAGTCAGCACTGGTAAAGTTGTTTACAAAGGTTGTTTACAGTTGTTCTGAATTACCTCTCCCCAAATACATGAATTTTCATTGTCAGCAAAATAACCGTACTCTAGTTTGTGTTCTCATGAGACCTAACTTTAGGGATGGAAAGATCTTTGGATATTTTTGGTAGGGTTTATTTTAGAAAAGGTGCCAAAAGATCTACCCCAAGGTTCTGGTCAATGTGGTACCCCATCATTAAGGGGAATTTCTTGTAACAGGAGCTCAGAGACCAGGGCATGCAAAGAAAACCAGATTAGATCTTCATCCAAGGGCTGGTGAATGGGTTCTAAGAGAAAGGATATGAGCACTTCAGAAGGAATGACATACAGAGAGGGACAGCCAAAATAAGGTAGGCCAGAAAAAAAAGAAAAAAACCCTTTATTCATCCATTGTAAAAGAAAAGCAGTGATTACTGCAATAGACCAAAGCAATAGAAAGGTGGAATAAAATTGCTTGGTTTTCCATGTAAAAAGGAAGAAGCAGAAAAGCTTAGCAAGATAAAAATGTAAGAAAAAATTTCAGGTAGATGCCATCATTGACAAAAACCATTGTGGTAAACAACTGTGTTCCATGGGTATGTTTATAAAATAATTCTGGATACCTATAATGGTCTGAGCTTCCTATTTTGCTGTCTAAGCATCAGCTCTTCATCAGCAAATTTATGTAAGGGAGAAGAAAATAAGATGAGTTTAGAAGGTGATACCCAAGTAGATGATTCTGTGGTGGATATGCTTTACCCTGTTTAGTTTTCATTTACTGAAAGAAAAACAAGGCATTTGCTGTACCTGCAACGCTAAATGAAGGCCACAATCATTCCAAGCTGTTACAATGCTGGAAATTAAATTCCTGGTACTAATTGACCTACCTTGACACACACAAGTTCGTAGTGCCGAGTAACTTTCACTCTTTGCAGAAGTCTGAGATCCTTGCAGTGTTCCTGGAAACCAAAAGGTTCGGACTCGGTGTGCTGAAATGAGAAAGAACATTCTTATAAGCTACTGAAATACAGATACTGTCTATACAGAGGTTATATACCAATTATATGTATATGTATAGATGGAGGTTATATACCGAAGCGTGAACCACTGTTCTCACCTGTGTCCTGCCTTGCAGTCCAACCACTGCTATTCCCATTTTGTTGGCAGTTGTTACAGACTTCAAGTGTTTTCCAGGTTTGTGTCAGTCATTTGTGAATCCAGACGCAAAACACGCGTCTCCAGCTTGTGGCTTCCTATCGCAACCAAGAAAGAGCGTGTGGGATACGAACTCCTATGAGAAGTTAGGAAAACCAGCAGGACTTTTGTCCATGAACTTCCTGTGTCTAATTGCAGCACACAGGCAAGTAACCTACACACACATCAGGAAAGGTGAAGGGAAGGTGCTCACACACCAAAGTACTAGAGCAGCCTGACAGATTCCAGTGGTTGACTGGAGAGAGTCACTAAAGGCAGCCAGCAAATGTAATTTTCATTTGCAGAGTAGATACAGACTACATTTCAGGTTCTAGTGCTTGAAGAATTACAGCTTATTAGTATCAAAAGTGAGAAGAAAATGTTGGTTTATTTCACAAAAAGCTGTATTATGGAGGTTAGATGAAGCTCTGAGGTATTAATAGATTGTGACACAGTGAAGCTGTGGCAATAACATGAAGTAAATCAACAGCAATCTGTTTTGATAAATTCAAACTGAATTGCTAGAATGTGTTTAACAGTGGACCCATCTCATACTCTTCCTGTTTGTGAAATCTTTTCTTTGGGATAATGCCAGCCTTAAACATTTCCCATTCATTGATGTCATCTGCTGTCAGAAAGGGCCTGGGGATTTTCATGAACACAGCATGATGAGTCAACCATGCACCCCTGTGATAAAGCACAAAGAATACTCGAACTGCATAAGCAAGAGTGAAGCCAGCAGGTAGAGAAGTGTTTTCCCCTCTCTATTCAGCGCTGCTGAAATTCTGTCAAGAGAACAGTGCCCAGTTTTGTCACCCCACTACTATTTATGGGAAGGATAGGAGAAGGATCTTGTTGCTTTCTTCAACTACTTAAAGAGAAGGTTTAGAAAAAATGGAGACAGATCCTTTTTAGGGATAAAAATGATAGAGTGAGAGGAAATGGACAGACATTGTGAAGTGTGAAATTCTAATTAATTGTTAGGGGGAAAAATTACAATTAATGAGACTGCTGAGAGACTTTCATTAAATGTCAAGCTTCAGAATTATTTAAAATTTAACTGGCCAATGGCCTGAATAATGTGATCTAAGTTGGTTCTGTTTAGAGGTACAGTTTGGGCCAGATAGATGATCCTTATGGGTGCCTTCCAACCTATGAAATTCTATAATCCTATGATCCTGTTGATGCCTGCAGAAAAAATAAAATCCTTTCTCATCTCAACAGAGCCAGATTATTTAGAAATCAGTTTTTTAAAAAACAGTAGGTTAAATTCCCTAGTGATATTGCTGCATCAAAGAAGGGAATTGCATTGAATGTTCCTGAATTCTAAGTAAACAAAGTACCAATTTTAAAAGAAGGTAGCTATTATATTGGAAGAGTGTCTGTCCAGGACAATATGATATGACACAGTTTCTTGTTTAAAGATAGTGTTTTAATCCCAGATTTTTTTAATCCTGGGGGTTTTTTTTGCCAAACAATGTTTATTTGCAAAGTTGTGTTTAACCTGCTCTTGAATATAATTTCTTATGTTATTGCAGTAAGTCTGGATTGTGATATGTCAGAAAATGCTTTCAGAATTCAGGATGCACGGAAACCTAATCTTCAACTCAGCCTGAAGCTCTGAAACAATAATATGCACATTTTTATCTCAATTGTTCTTCCATAATTTATAGTGAATGTAATTGGACTGGGACTCTCATAATAATGTGAACAGATGTCTTCACTTGTAATATGTTGTTCCATATTAGATTCTATTTTTATTACCATTGAAATGGGCCTTTAATGCACATCTCCTTCCTGTGAAGCATGAAACAATTTAGAAGTCCAGGAGCAGTGTCTAACAGATAAAAGAGATACAGATGGGAACCAGAAAAATTTTGTATCACCTGTTAGAGAGAAAAGCCATAACTTTATGAATGAAGTGTTTTACACTGGAGAGTGAAGATATCACCTCAACCTTTCTTGGACATTCCTATTACAAAATTAACAGTCCATTATGAGATAAAACAACCAAACCAACAAGGGTTATAATTGTCCACTGGGTATTTCCCATTCTCTGTCATAGAAGCTTTAGTGAAAAGGACTAGATAAACAGTCATTCAAAAATTTTAATACAACTTGAACACACACCTAAACAAATTCAGTATTGCTCGTATCAGTAGAGGAATACCTTGGGAACACATGAGTCTATTTTCGAAGATGTCTGCAAAAGAGAAGGGCAAAGAAGTAACTTCAGACTCTGCCTTCTGTAGTGATGCATAGATTTGCCTAAACCAGCCAGGATTTGGTACCTGCTCCCCACTTCATAATTGCAGTTCATCTCAGTGTAATTAGTACTTCACTTGGTAGGTCCATAGAGGCGCTCCATAGGCATTCTGCATCAGGTAGAATGAGAACTCTGGATGCAGATGTATCATAGAACCATTGAATAGAATATGCTGAGTCAGAAGGAACCCATCAGGATCACTGAATCCAACTCCTGGCCCTGCACAGGACACACCAAGAATCACACCATGTGCCTGAGAGTGTTTGTCCAAATGTAGATCCTTCCCAAAGCAACACTGCAACACGCACTCCTGAGCTGTCCATAGCACTGCCGAAAACCAGTGCACTCTCCATCTCCATGGGACGCCATTGTACATCATTCCAGTGCAGCTGGCAAATTCTGCCTTGCAATGCATTGCAAGAGGAGGAATTTATTGGCACACAGCGAGCCGCTGGCAGAAGGAAAGTCGCAAAATCATTATTAGGTTTTTCATAGGGAAACCTTTTAGGTATTGTTTTCAGGCAGATAAGAAGTTCAATTTAATGACTTAAATTGCTTGTCCAAAACATGTTCCTACTTGTAGCACAGCAGAACTTTTTCACTTCACTTCAGTGAATTGGAACGATCAGTCTCCCTGGTCTCCATTCCTGTATCTACTATCCATCCCCAAAGGTGCCGCAACAAATTGACAGTGAAGAGACTGGGGCAGTTTCAGAGGAGATTGAGAGGGCTAGAAGGATGGCTGTTTGGGCAAGGCACCCCAACTACTGCAAGCAGGACAATGAATGGTGCTGATCCTGAGAAAGCATGATGAGCGTGCATGTGGAGAGCCACCACCAGCGCTCTGGGCAGGTAAAATGCCTTCCAGAAATGACAGGCCCTCTGCCTCTTCTCACTATACCTGTGATCTAGAAGAGTGTTAGTGCTTCTTGTTTCAGAAGTAGGTTAATCACAAGTAAATCACAAGTATGTGATTCATGCAGATGTTTTGAAAAGGTATTAGCTAGAGTTTGTTCAGTACTTTGAATCTGTGCAGTCAACAGTTCTGCTTTGATCCATTAACAGTACAATTTAGTGGGAACAAGGAAGAAACATCTTGAGTAGTGTTGCCCTAGAGCTGGCAGAAGCACTCATCACTATCTATGAACAGATGGCAAACTCAATAAATAATATTAAAGCCAATTCAAGAGAATGCAAGATTTTTAGGACAAGGGTGTTGCACTCCCCTGCCCTTTTTTCAGCTTTACTTTTTTGACTCCCTCTTCCTTCCTGTGCTTTAATTTTCTATCTCTCATGCTAGTTTTATTTGCTTATTTGTTATATTTTTTTCTCCTCAGTCTCCTTTTCCTTTGCATATTTTTCCTTTTGGAGACGGGGGATGATGGCACGTCTTGATATAAGTGAGTGAAAAAGCCAGTAAAGACAGTGGCAAATTGCACATGCTTAGAGAACACTCTTACATGTCTTCAAATAAGAGTTATCTATTAAAAAAAAAATTAGAAAGCTACCCGACTGAGTGGTGAATAAAAATTATAACAAGGCACTGTGGCTGTTCACAAACAACAGCTATTCCCATTTTATTGCACTGGGAGTCCTTCCAGGTTGCTCCTGCAGATGGTTATTTTCCCCCTGAGTTGCACAACAACAAGAAGAGAGGGTTAAATTGACTTTGCCCAGGTATCCTTGCCGTTCAGCAATATAGAGTCTGAAAGAGACTAGGCAATGACAATAAATTAGCAGGAGTGCAGCATGTTTTGCCAAGTTTTGTTTGGCACATGAAGAAGAACAACATCTCACACTAGGAGAAGAATAGGCACTCTAAGCGATTGTTAAACAACAAAGACTCTGTGTGCTATCTTGTTTGGCTGGTCTTGTTACCAAGTATCGACACCCCGGAGAGATCTGAAAGCAGAGTCAAAATTATCTCAATTCTGAGAAGATACATGACAAAGTAAAGTTATAACTGCCTGTATCTCCTATGGAAAACTCATGACTTTATTCTATAAGTAGTTAAAACTCATTAACACCAAAAAAGAGAAACATTAATAAGGATAAAGATGATGAAATCACAATTAAAGAAGAGAAATTTAGATTGCAGTGCAGGAAACCTTTCTAGCAGTGAGATATAGTATTGGCTGACATATTTGAACTCTGATAGAATTTGTATAAGTATATAACCAGAGCTGGGGGGTTTTTTAAGGGGTCTAAAGACATTTAGCTACATTCTAGCACTATATTCAATTAGACAAATTGATTTTTAGTGCACTCTCTTTAAGCAATGAACTGTGAAATACTCAATATTCCATCTCCTTTAATAGGGGTCTGTGTGCACTCTTCTCCTTCTTCAAAAATAACAGAATTACTTTGGGATAAAGAATGCCTGAGCTTACATTAACTTTTTTTTTTTCCTCAAAAAGCAAAATAAAGACATTTAGAATAATAAATAGCAAAAAAAAAAAAAAAAAGGGAAATATAATCAGGGATTTCTGTGCTCATCTTTGAATGCTGAAAATTGTAAATGAAGGATGGGTAGCTGATGATAGAATCATCTACCTTATACAGGGAAGTTACTAGATAGTACTTCAAGCTGAACAACCATCTGTCAGAAATATTTAGGCATATCATTGCAAAAAACCACCAAAAAACCCACATGATTTTTATTTAATATATGATATTTATTGAATAATGATATTATCTGGTTGATCTGTTCCCAATAATTTTTGAAGATATGGGTAAGAGTTCATAGATTTTTAATATTTGAGAAAGGGGGCGGGGGTGTTGTATTAGATGAAGCTATACTATTTTTTCCTTGAATAAACTATATCAACTTTAACATTGTTATCTCTTTGTCCATAGTACAAGGTTTTTAATCTCTGACCAACCATCCTAAATTTAAATGGGGGCTGAATGTGTTCAGCTTTGCCCAGCATCAAAGCATACGGTGAAATTCTTATGCTTTTCTGATTGTCCATCTCATCGCATGAACAGATGGAAAATACTGCATGCTTTTAAAAATTATCAATAAATCCAATCTATACTATATACTACTGAAGTTTGAATGCTCATTATCTCATCAGAACAAACAAAAATGTGTTTTTACCATGCCTATGGTATTTACTTCTTATTTATTGCAACTGTTTTGGTCTTTCTGGCTCCCCAAGACCCTTTGCCACCTTACCAGGGTGACTGCATTATTCTGTCCTTCTTTGATCCTTGAAAATGGGAAGTAAATACTCTATTAACAAGCTTACCAAAAAAAAAAAAAAAAAAGGTTGAGTTGAGTTTTTTCCCTTTCCCTTTTTAACATTCAGACTACAAGATAAACAAGCAAGGACAAAATTACTGTAGAAATATGTCCTGACCAGAATGTTTAGTAATGCAGTCTTGCAGTATTAATGATGTTCCACATGCATGTGTGCATTTTCATGTGTGGTATGAAAAGCCACAGATTTATTTTTGAAATCTCCATTCTTGTTTCACAGAATGGAAATTCAAACACTCACACAGGTGGGAATTCTTATTATGGCCATAATCTGATTTATCTCATTAGGATGCTACTTTAGCTGTAATAGCATTAATACCTTGTGCCACTATTAAATTAACAGGAAAAGCAAGTTAAATGAAAATATAATGTAATTTATATCAACAAAGTTGAGACTCAGCCTCCATTGCTGAATTATCCAGATCAGCTGTACTCCATCGATTATACCATCAATCACAGTCTGGCACATTTTTGTTTTGTTATCTCAGGACAAGGTCCTTCTTTTAACCTCATGAATTTTTATTCTAGGAATTTTTCTGCTGGTTCATTTGCAGCATTCCTATCTTTTTAGAACAATTTTAGAACAATTTTGTATCCCTGAATTGGTTTTGTGTTACAATATATTGATACTACATGTATCCTGTAAGATGGAAATGGTAGAGAAATAATAAATTGGTGATAAGTATTTTTTCTACATTTGAGTTATTTTTTCTCTGTCTCTTCTGTATCATCTTCTCTTTTTATTTCTGCTGATTGTCTCTCTGGCTTCCATCTCCTGAAGCATTTAAAAAGGATTTATTCTTAATTTTCATGCCTGGACAGTCTTAGGATACTTTTACCTTTAATCCAGCAGTATTGATCATCCTTCCTCTTTCCCCATTACTGAAGGATTGTTATGGTCCTTGCTCTTGTTTCTTTTACACCACCATTCAACCATTATAATTCCTTTCTGGCCTTTCTGAAGTTCTCCCCAGTAAATGGAATGTATTCTGGATTTCCAACGTGATGGATGATCAGAATGGTCTCTCTGCTACCTGGGAGAGTGGTTTATTTACTTGACAGCTTCTTTTTAAAAAATCACAGACTCAGAGAAGGGTTTAGGCTGGAAGCTCATCTTCTAGTTACCTGCTCCAAGCAGAGCTAACTACAAAGCTGGATCAGGTTGGCCAAGGCCTCATTCTGGACAGTTTTAAAAACTTCCAAGGACAGTGATTATGTCACTTCTCTGGGCAGTGTTTAAACCTGCTTTAGTAAAGATTTCTCTGCCCCATTCAAAATGTCCCCTGCTACTTGTTGTGGCTGTTGACTCCCATCCTTTGAGAAGCTGATGGAGTCCCTCTCAAAACTGAATGGATGCAGGGACTGTCTGTTGCTCCCACACTCTGCATGTGCTACAATCACTCTCACAGGATGACTCTGCAACAGCAATATCCTCAATCAGCTCTTCATGCACTGCTCAGAACCAGGCCAACAGATGTTGATAGCATCTAAATATTGGTCATAATCCATGCCATTTAAGTAGGCTGTATGGTCTATTGTGTTTCTGGAGGGGGCTAATGACCATTAGTGTGCCTATGTCAATACATATTCAGATACTTCAATCCTCCCTTCAAGTAATACAAGCCCACAGCTCTTAAAATAGTTTCATTTCACAGAAAAAGCACTAATTCCTTTAAAGTGACCTTTACCCCCACCTATTTTTGAAAATGCAAGTGTATTTTTTGCTGTACTGAAGGTGGTAAGAGTATCTGAAGAGAAGAACAACAGACCATATTTTAAATATCCAGAAATAAATAAGCTGGATCAATATACTGTAACAGATTGTTTTGCTCATTAGAAGGTAAAAATAAAAAGGAAACTTGTCAATCTACCAAAAATCTAGCCTTTCAATAAGGATATAATTGGAACAAGCTGTCAAAAACAACTTTGAAATTAAATTCACAGCAGCTGGTACTCAATACATTTCATGACAGGTCATCAAAGATAAAAATTTACCTCTACATGTTACTTCTTTCATCTCTGTCAGATATTTCAAAATGTCCAGGATTTTTAGAGCAATATTAACTATTTCATGTTAGAATAACACACAAATTGTGCCTTTATCTTAATTGGAAGCTTTTTCTTTATAGGAATACTTCACTGTAACTTTTGCTACTCTTAATCCTTTCCTAACCCATCCCTTGCAGCCTTGACTAGTCCTTTATCTCCTCTATAAATAATAGGCAATATTTTCTATCAATCAACAGACTGTGGATACCATCTTACTTGTGAATACTTCTTAGGCACCCAAACATACAAATCCAGAGGTATTTAGAAAGACAGAGGATAGTATTGACAGTTAAATCTGATAAAGATCACCGCAATGCTGCTCTTCAGCTCACTACTAAAAAAACCCCTCACCTTTTTTATAATACCCTCATTTTAAAGGAACAATGAATGATTGTTTCTTTTCCACATGGAAAAGCCTCTTTGATATTTCCTATCCCTCCAGAAGTGCCCCCCCAAATAGTTTAAAATTCCCTAGGTGACTAGTTTCCTCATTTGAGCTAATCCATCCATTCGGACAAAATCCTGTCTCAAGTGTGGTGTATCTGCACTGCAAGGAACTATCAGTGGTGATTGTAAAGCAGAGTGTGACCTCTGACAGTGCCTGCACATTCCTAGGCCATCTCTTGAACTTGGGAAGCTGGAGCTAGAGAATAAAGAAGCCTTGCTCCCCATGGGTAGCTGCCATGCACTGGTTAGAAGGTTGCTAGAAATCCAGCTCATTGGCTGGTTTTCACACATTCCACTCTTCTGTCATCAAGGCTGGTGAATGATTAAATGCTGGTTACCTATTTTTGTATTCATTGTGCTTTGTACCCATCTCCACTTTGCCCTGCATCACCTTTATTGATCCCTTTTGTCATTTGCAAAAAGCTGTAGTGGTGGGGAGGATGTGCTACAAAAGTGGTAAATGGATGAGAGCTAGCAACTGGGGTCTGCTTGGGCCAGGGGACTGTCCTAGACCTCAAGAGGTCCCTTTAGCAAAACTCTTCCTACAGTTTTAAGGAAGTGTGTAAAACTGTTTCAAAGAGCAAGCTCAGGCCAGGGCTCCAGACTGAACTTGCTGCAAGCTGTCACATAATAGTGTGGGTGGTATTACTTCTAGGGCTGGCATGATGCTGTCTTTGGGGTTTTTTTGACTCCTGAAAAATTCAGCTGATTGCTCCTGTCACTGCTGCCCCAGTGTGTGAGAGAGAGAGAAGGAATGGGTAGGGTTGAAAAAAATTCATT
This sequence comes from Oriolus oriolus, assembly GCA_013400235.1. Lineage (NCBI taxonomy): Eukaryota > Metazoa > Chordata > Aves > Passeriformes > Corvidae > Oriolus > Oriolus oriolus. Next base: position 268,998 of record VXBT01002914.1, read on the forward strand.
GCATCTGCATCCCTTGCACTCTTATTCTACAGCCATGCCAAGGCATCAAGAGTCATAAGGGAAGGTGTAATCTCAAAGAATTACTGTAGACCTGTAAGCCTTCAGTAAAACAGAATTCTTTACTAGGGAACTGGGGTCCCACCATTCAAGCTGGTTTTATGAGGAAATTAGCAAAACCACAGTGCTTGTGGAAGTTTGAGGTCACTACAGCAAATATCATCTTGTGAAGTCACCACTTGAGCTATCTTAGCAGTATTAGTTTCACTAATAAAGGATCCTGAACTGATTAAATTACCATTTAAATTTTTTGTTTGAAAAATACAGACTACTTGAGAATTAAGGAAACTTTTTGTCTTTATCTAATGTTATAGGAATAAGACTGCATTTTATGGAATCATAGAATAATTTAGGTTGGAAAAGACCTCTAAGATCATGAAGTCCATAATTATCATAATTATCACACGATTCATCTAGCAGTCGGGTAACATTTTATGGGAAGGTCTGTTGCCTCAGTATTGAAAGTGAAATATAATTTTCGGAGAACCAGTGCAATATTTAATTTTGGCCAGTTTCAGTTTATTAAATCTCTGTGCAACAGAATAAGATCTCCTCTTAGTTTTCCCCATAAGTCTCTTTGCAGCGTTTTGCAGACTGCCTTAGATATACAAAATAAAATACTGAGCTGTGTTCTTTTGACCTGAAATCTTTGACCTGTGAGATAAAGTGACATTGTTTCTGCTTGAGGACCAGTTCAGCTAATTGCTGAATGATGGCTGTGACACAGCTGGTACACGATTTTGTTCCCAAGGTAACTCCGCCATACAAAGTGATTCAGAATCAATCATTTGTTTTATAGGGAGACAGCAGGTGTTACGTGCTGCACATGGGGAAAATGGGCATTTTTACTGAGAGGGTCATCCTTTTATTAAAATATCCTTTCATGTCCCTTTGTGTAGTAGAAGGCACATTTTCAGTGTTATAGCTGAAAGGAGCATAATGTTTTCAATAGGAAGGATACTCAGGAATTTCTCCTTTGCTTAACACGAGTTCCCTGGGACTAACACGAACCTAAGAACCTGTAATAAAACTGCAAAGAAATACTTTTATATTTTCTCTTACCTTCAGCAAAACCACAGAGCCTTTCCCAGTGCCCCTCACCTAAAAAAATTGCCTCACAACAACAGTCGATAAGCATCTTTACATTTAAAATCCACAGCAGAGACCATCTCATTAAATACCAATGTTTGGCAGTTAAGACTGAGTTCATCTCCCAACAAAGTCTAATGGATTTCTGTGTTTACAGTCAGAGGCGCTGGACTGCATTTGCTGTGCTGAAATTGTTGCTGGGGAAAGCAAAAACTTCTACACAAACAATTATATATGCCTTCTTGTTCTTGAGACAACATCAGAAAAATAAAATGTAGAATTTGCTCCCCTCCTTCTGAGTGAAAGAAGACTAATTTTTCATGTGTTCAAACAAGAAAAAATTTTAACACAGACCCTAGCCCCAGATCAGCATTTATTAGAATAAAAGAAAGAAATATTATTGTCTTCAGAGCATTGAACTATCTCTAAGACTGAAACGAGGACATGGGTTTTGAATTACCGATCACTTTTTGTAGCTGCACAAAACAGTCCTTGATTTCCATCAGGTTTTACATGCAGGCAAACCCCCGAGAATCTGGCCTATATTTCTAAGGAAAAACATAAAATATTGAAGATGACACAAAAGAAGAATGCCTGAGTTTGGTGAAAAAAATATTTTAAAGAGCTGCACAAAGAGGTACTCTCTCCATTATTTTCTAAATGTTTTCTGGGTTCTGTTTGTTTGTTTAAGAAAATCACAAAAGGTTTCTTCAATAATATTAAACCAGGGTTTCTTAGCTAAGAGCTGTGAAGAAAATCTGTGATTGAATTTCAATAAATTGACTTTTCTCTTAAAGCTGGTTCCTTTTTAATCCAACCACAAACCAGCATTAGCATAAATTCCTGTGAAACAAGAGAAGATCCTGTCAGATTAATTTAAAGCTATGGGAAATCCCTTTTCAGGTTTATTATAATTTTACAAGTTTAAAAATTTAGTGATTTTTTTTTGGACTGTTGTATTGCTTGGAAATATTTCTTATAAATTCAATAGCTTCCTTGACATTATTTTTTTCCCTGAAGGAACACCTTTCTTGCATGAAGGCTTCTGAAAGCAGTGTAGGGTGGGTTACCCTTGGCCAACAGCCAAACTCCCACCCGGCCACTCACTCTGCTCACAGTGGAAGGGAGGGTGGAGGGAAATGGGAAGAACAGGAATGAGAAATCTTGTGGGTGGAGAAGACAAGGAGACCACTTACTAATTACCTTCTTGGGCAGACCAGATTCAATTTGTGGGAAATTAGTTTAATTTCTCGGCAGTTAAAACACAAAGGTAATCACTGATTTGGTAGTGGGAAATAAAAGGAGAAACAGTACAACAGCACCTTTCCTCTCCCCTTTCCCAGGCTCAGCTTCACTCATCCAACTCTGAGCCCTCTTCCCAGAGTGGAACATGAAGATGGGGAATGGGACTTGCCATCAGCCTAAAAGAGTTCCTCTCTGCTGGTCCTTTCTCATTGTGCTGTTCTCTTGATCCCGTCTGGGTCCTTCCCAGGCTGTGGTCCTTCCCAGACTGCTCAAGCACGAGTCATACCCACGGGCTCCAGACCTTCAGAATAATCCTGCTCCCATGTTGGTCCTTCATGGACTCTCATGCATTTCTACTATTCTGTTGATACAGGCACTATGATTTTTTGTGAAAGTCCTAGCCTTTTGCAAAACACCTACCTTAAACCAAAAGATCAAAGCATCTAACCTCTCATCTATTCCAGACAGAGCTGTATGTTCAATTACTTCCGTCAGTTTTTGTCTTGGGTCAGTCACTTAGAGGCTGTCTTGCATTAGAATTAAATAGTTATTTTCTGGGATCTTTTTTTTGTAGTGGTGTCTCTATGATCCTGACTACATTTTGGTTATGCTGCAGAGATCTAAAGATGCATTGTAGCTGTCTTTTGAACTATTAGAACATGAAGCATAGGCAAATCAAAGAGACAGGTGAATTGAAATTCAGGAAAGAACTGTGTTTCTATCATAAGCCCACAGCCTCAATAGAAAAACTAAACAATTTTTTGACTGAAAAAAGTAAGTGTTGGCTGACTTTTGCCCTCTTTCCCTTATAGGGCTCATAATGTTGAGATTAAATCTCTGATTCTGCAAAACCACCTTGTGAATTAAGTATATCAGTAATCAAATCAGAAGTTGAAAGTGCATTCTCTAAAAACAAGCCCTTCAATACAGACTGAAACCTATTGAGCTGCACACATTAGGGATGGCTTAAATAAATCTGTAGAGATGTTACTACATAAATAAGGCCTGGCTCCAATGGGACTCTGATTGACTGGTTTATGACAGTGGAAGACAAAGCCTGTTACCAATACATTTCTCCCCACACAGAAGGCTAAGTTTTAAAAATAATGAAGATAAGATTTTCGGTGCATTTTTATAGATCCTTATTTCCTATTTCTTGAAAAGGACAACATTTTAATATTATTTACAAGTTCCAGAATATATTGATTGGTGAAAGTTGGATTTTTTTATGGAAGAAACAACTCTAGCTGTATAGAAGCATTGATACTGCCATTATAATCTCCTCAGGATCCCTCGTATAAGGAACAAACTTTCTCAATGCGTCACTCACAAGAAACGTCAATTTTTTGACTCTCTTGATGGTTTAAATGCCTTACTACTATTTTGTCCTGTCTTTTTCATCTCCAAGAATGTGTCATTACCTGTAGGTCCTACTGTTAATTTCCATTGTTTTTCTACTTTCGATTCTTCCCGCTCATATTTATTTGCTTTTTTATTTCTAGTAAATCTCACCTGTCCTGATTTTGCATGGCAAGAGCCAGCAGTTCCAGCGATTTCTTAATCACTTCCCTCTGCCTCTGCCCTTCTTTACTGATGTTGACAGGATGCTTGTAGGTATTTTAAAAATAAATTTCTTTTTAAAAATTATTTTTAAAATCTTTTCAGTCAAAATGTTTTATTTTCAAATATTTGTCCTTAAAAGAAGTTCTATTTTCATTCCTTCCTAGAAAGGAGCCACAAAGTCAAACCCTTCTATTAAACACAGTGATGAATTAATAGTAACATTACGTGTTTCAGACATCATAGATGCACATAATATTTACTGTAGTAGTAGTATTCCCCTAAATAAGACAATGGCCTTGAGAAACTGGTGGTCATTAGCAAGCAATTCGAGCCTTATGTGTTTTTGGGTTTTGCTTTTTTTTCTTTTGTTAATGGAACATATATCTTTTTACAAAGCTGATGAAAATTGAAATGTGGGCAATTTTCTGTGGTGTGTTCAATCTTTTTAAAGATTGATGACCAGATGTGCAAATGGTCATGGATGGCTATAAAAAGCAGGAATAAAAACAACAAATGTATCTGTCTGATCAGCTATGTGGAAATTAAAATGCCATCACCCTATGCAATGTCAATTGCACTATTTTGATCAAGCCATCACTACACCACCAGATTGAAAAAGAAATTACAGTATCTTCAATTAAATTGAATTTCCATACATGCCTGCTGCAAAGGCTGCTCCTTCTTTCTTTTCTTTTAGTGCTTCTGGCTTCTTTGCTCCAAAACAAATATCTGGTTTCGTGCTTGGGCCTTCATTTTACCTTTATCTTTCTCTGCTCTCTCCTTGTCTTTGTTTAACAAAAAAATCCAAGCAAATCAATGCATTGATTTTCTGCAAAAGACTGCGTTTCTACCTGATGTTTCAGATGCTTTTGATCTGAGAACTGTAGCACTTTACTTTTTCATGTAAATAAATTATAGCAGCCTCTGATGGTCTTAACTGTAAGGCAATGCAAGCAGCATCCTTATCTGACCAGGGGATGAGGTTATATAAGGTCATAAGGATGTTCCTTGAGCTAACAAAATCAGCACTTGTGGGTGCATCCCATCAGGTCACATGGACTCATATCTGTTCAGTTTCTTTAAACATTCCCTAATTTAATAACTCAAATGATGGTGAAGTCTTTCTTGCCCTAGACTGTTCCACTGCTCCCAGGGGCCTGGTGCCCTCCTGAAGGCTGGTCTTGCTGGTAAAATCTGAGCCAAGATGCCTTGAGCGTTTGTTCTTTCCTGACTTGCCCCATGCAGCACTGGGCCCTGTTTTCCTATGTCCATCAGTGCTGGGCTGTGCCTTTCTCAGGCTTAGCCCGTGGCTGTGGGTTTCAAAGCCCGCAGCAGCGACTGAGAGTTTGAGGCAGCTGAGGTTTGCGTGCACCTCAGCCCCTCTGGCCCGAGAGCCGTCTGCTGGGCAGTCACAAGGCCGCAGTGAAGGTGAAGAGGAAAGATTTAGGAAACTCTGTGGCTGCAATCCAAGTTTATTTCACTGCCCTGTGGGGGCAGGGAGATAACAGCTTGAAGAGGGGCCAGCAGAGAGACAAAGGCTTACTCTCTGGGTGCTTGTTTTAAGGGGTTACAAAGTGAGGGAGGTATAACAGAACAAACCAATTAAAAGGTGATGACACATGACAGGACACCAACAGGGACATCTCAGGGGAGGAACAAATTTAAACTGACTAATAACAAAATCTCTGGAGGGAATTTCAAACCACGCTGGTATCTCTGAGTGGGGAGGAGACATGGTGTGAGTGGCACTCAAGGGGTACAAGTTTCTATGCCTCAGACTTCTCCATCGATCTGCCCTCAGGGACAGGGTCTTGTGAGGGAAAATCAATCCACTCGGTGTCTCCTACACCGAAGATGGGCTGCACCATGGCAACACATCAGTAGAAGCTCTCTTTGTTTTCCTACATGTCCCTTGCCAGATTCAGCGTTAGATGGGCTTTGGCCTTCCCAGCCCAACCCTTGTGGGCTCAGACTGTGTCTCTTCTGGTTGATATCTCCCTGCTTCCACTTCTTGCACACTATTTATTAGATGTGACTTCAGTCAGGAACTCCTTGTACTATGTATCTGTTTTAGTTAGAAGGTCCATGAAAGTTACTGGCTACTTTTACTTGAATTTCTGCATGTCAGGATGAACGATTCTTGAGCTTGAAGCCAAGGGTTGTTATTCAGCAACATGTCTTGTTCCCTCCTCTCACAATCCTGAACTCCACCATCTCATGATCATGGCACCTAAGGCTGTCCCTGACCTCCCAATCCACAAGACTGTGAAGCTTTCAAAAGCCTGAAAGGCTCAGACTGCTCCTCCTCTGGAATAGAAAGATGTAAATGCTGGTACAAATGGCCTATACACAAGAAAGGGCCTAACGTGTTTTGCAATTATTGTAAAATCATGGTTTTACTTCTTGATCAGTCTTGAGATGCTATCACTTTTGGGACTGCCAAGTAGATATAATCTTCAAGAAGATTACAAGTTGTCTGTTGCAGACAAGTGTTCTGGCTGCATAATTAGAACCAACAGACGATTTTCATTTAAGTACTTGCTGTAAGATGTGCTAATATTTTGATTTTCATTGTGCTGATATTGTTACTAGGAGCTACATTTCATTCTCCCTTATTTGTGTTTATTCGACCGAGTTCAGAGTTCAGCTTTAAGACTTATTACTATAGCATTAAGAAGGTTTTGCCTCACAAGATACAATGCCTGGTTCTATTACAGAATCATTGTGCCAAATCCAATTAGCAAAGATTTTTTGATGAATTAACCTTGTCACGGCATAATATATACACTGCACCTGCTGTTGTGCTTTAGAGCCAGACTTCAGCCCTCCTACAGTTAAGTCCTTGGTTGTTTTGCTGATCCCTTTCAGTTCACTTTTTCCTCCTTGTGTTCAGACGTCACTACCTCCAGATGTCCAAGATCTTCTGCCTCATTTATATGTATGATTTCCCTCTTCAGTTTGTTCTTTCATCATTCTCAGTACTCTCTTGTTGCAGAAGTCTGCAGCAGATGTTTGATTTTTTGTTTGTACCTTGCCTTATCTCCAAGGAGCCTTGCAAATTCTGCTGCTACAGACAGGAAAGCAAGGCTGATCACTGGAGTCCATGAATAGCTGAAAGAGAAGGTTATTTCACAATGTAGCTGGGGAAATAGCATTAACAATTTTTTTTATGTGCTTAAGGGAATCTGACCCCCAGGGTAGCACGAACCTCCATTTTGGCAAATGGAAAAGTGGCTTTCTGGTGTGGTGGGAATTCATGTTCTCTCCACTTCTGGCAGTTCCCCGTTGTTGTGGTTTGGCACGGCCGGGTTTTGGGTAGCAGGGGGGCTGCAGAGATGGCTCCTGTGAGAAGCTGCTGGAAGCTTCCCACCATGTCTGGCAGAGCCAATGGCTGATGGCTCTGAAGATGGACATGCTGCTGGCCAGAGCCAGGCCAGTGAGAGAGGCTGGTAACGCCTCTGTGGTGACATATTGAGAATTGTCATCAAAACAAAAATCACAAGATTTTGCTCCTAGTCAGAGAAGAGGAGGAGGAGGTGAGAATATGTGAGGGAACAACATGGCGGCACCAAGGTCAGTGGAGAAGGAGGGGGAGGAGATGCTCCAGGCGCCGGAGCCGAGATTCCTCTGTGGGCCATGGTGAAGACCATGGTGAAGCAGCTGTGCCCCTGCAGCCCAAGGGTCCACGGGGAAAGCAGAGATCCACCCGCAGCCCGTGGGGGAGGTGCCCGCGCCGGAGCGGGTGGATGCCTGGAGGAGGCTGTGATCCAGTGGGAGACCCGGTGGAGAGAGAGGGCCCTTGCTTCCAGTCTGGAGCAGCCTGTCCTTGGAGGACTGCACCCCGTGGAAAGAGACTCACGTTGCAGCAGGTGCGGTTCGGCTGCTGCTCGTGAGAGTGGACCCACGGCGGGACGTTCACGGAGAACTGTCTCCCGTGGGAGGGACCCCACGGCCTCATAGTGAAGGACTCTTCTCCCGGAGTGGCGGAAGAAAATCTTGGTGATGGACTGACCAAAACCCCCCTGCCCTGCCTCCCTGCATTGTCGGTGGGAAGGAGGGAGGGCCTGGGGGGGAAGAAGGTGTTTTAAGGGCTTGTTTTACTTCTCATTATCTTACTCTGATTCTGTTAGTAATAAATTTCACTCAGTAATTAAGATTGAGCCTGTTTTGCCCCTGAAATATTTTCTCCTGCTCTCCTTATCTCACTCATGAAGTCTCCGTTAACCCTTTCTCCTCTGCTCCCTCCGTTTGCCCAGCTGGGGTAAGGGAGGGTGAGCCAGCGACTCTCGTGGGTGCCTGGCGTTGGGCCAGTGTCAAACCACGACACCCGTGAAGAAAAAGTGCAGGACAGGGTAGGAGTTTGCCTTTGCTGTGTCTCCCTCTCTGTCTGAAAGGACCCAGAGTGACAGTGTGAGGAATACAGACTGAGAGGCAGGGTCAGAGTAAATTTAAGAACTCCATAAGGGATTCCAGGCAGGATGAGACCCGAATGGCTGATCCGCTGTAACCAGTCATGGCTGACCCCCCTCTGCTAATCTCACCAGATGTTCGACTGTGACACTGTACCCAGCCTCTGTGTACTAAGACCCTATAAAACCTCCTATCCTCCTCAGCTTCCATGGTCTTTAGCCAGAATCCTGGCCTGCAGCATCCCAGGCTGCCTCTTTTGGGGCCATTCCCAGGTGGTCTACTTTTGATGCTGGATTAGCCACAGATCTCCTGCTTCACCAACACCATCCGCGGCATCTGCCTTGAGAACAGAGACAGGTATGAGGAGTATCCTTCTCCCTCTGGCTGGTGAGGGAGGCAAAAGGAGAAAACTTGGACTTTTTGCTGGAATCAGATGCTTCATGACCCTGGGCAGCAAACACAGAGGTCTGCACTGTGGGCCATCTGTCATCTCCTCAGCTGACAGCCTGACTTGAAAACAAACCAAAGGATCAGTCACTGGAGAGCAGGCTTGCATGGCCAGCATCCCTGTCAGATGGACTGCTGTCTTTCAAGTACAAGGAAGATGGATGCAACTAGCACAGCAGGGCACACACGCTTCCTGACAGGGATCAGCTCTGGAGCAATACTCATCTGATGTTCAGAAAGCCCAGCTCCTCCTCCTGCTCCCAGTCTCTCTCCATCTCCAGCCACCGACACTGGCTGGCCAGAACAATCTGAGCAGAGCCCAGTGGGCCTGACGTGCCAAGGAGGTGAAGGGACAGGTGTGGTACCTCCTCTACCTGCCTGGGAAAGAAAAAAGGAATCATGGCCTTAGATGGCAGGAGGAGAAATCTTTCAGCAGTAACTAGGACAAAAAAAATTACTTGGCAGGATTTTGGGCTTCTCATGGAGCACAGCATAACGCCCAGACTCTCCACTGGGATGAGATGTACTTCTGCACGAAGAACTCTGGTGTTGGTGCCCTGGTGAGGGCAGCCAGTGGCCACCATTACACCCTTTGCTGGCTCACTCCTGGGTCTGCCCAGACACCAGCACTGAATAAATATGCCCACAGCAAATAGGTACAACCTTCCCCCATTTCCAAGACACCCTCTATTCTGGCATCTGTGTTATAAACACTCCTGATCCCAAGATATCTCCCTGACAGCGAAGCCCTGGACAGCATCCACCAGGTATGCTCTGAGATGGTGGGGGCAGTGCAGCCTGTGCAGTGTGCTCAGTGACCACAAGGCATCACTGACCAGCAGTGGGCAGACAGGGCTGGTCAAGAGCTGATGTGGGCACTGTATGGTGAAGAGGAAGGTGCTCCATTCCTTGAGGTGGAAAGGGAGGAGACAGAGGAGCCTGCAGTGGAGTCATGGCTAGCACTAGGTGTGGGCAGGGAGCTGTTGCCATGATCACTGCTTCATCCCACTGGTACTGTGCAAATCCAGCAGCATTAGTTGTTTTCCAGAGGACCTTTCTGAGGTCAGCATGTATGATACTCCATCCTCCTCCAGGGCAGGGAAGTAGAATCTTTTAGGTGCTGTGCCTACAAAGCTTGATCTTGTTTGGGAGATGCATGTATCTAATCAAACTCTTCTGTAACAGTAGCATGCATGCATGAGGAGGGGGTGTGAGACCTTTGGTATGACATAGCTGGTTGCTATGCAGCTGTCTGCCTCTGCAGCTACTGCTTTTACTGCTGCAGTTGCCATAGGAGACTATCTGATGAAGTGATGAAAGATTTCTCCCCTCACTCTCGATGGCATATTGCCCAGCTTTGTGTACACTGCATACCAAGCATCCGATCCCTGCAAAAATCTATCCCTGTTTTCTTCCTTCTCCCCCGCTGGAAACCATGGAAACCAAGCTGACTTGATTCTGCCATGGACAAAGAATAGAGGGGTGGCCCAGAGACGTGGCCCTTGTCAGTGCCACTGAGCTATCTCCATTCTTTGCCTACAGGAAAGAGTTAGGGCTTTATTTAATCAGAGCTGAAACTCAGTGACACTAGTGTTTAATTTAAGATATTATTTGATCTACTACTAGATATCCTTTGACATGTTACTAGTTTCTGTATACTCACTTCCTTCATATCAGGCCTCTCTAGCCATGAGGGAAAATTATGTAGAGTAAGAACACTCAGATTCATCGCATTCCTTGAGGTTTTCAAGGTGTTGTTTGTTTGTTAAACAGCCAGGTGTTAGGCAGAGCCACACATACATCTCCCGGTTGGTCCATCATTTGGCAGGGGGTTGCAAGACTGGTACTTTCTGACTCACAGAACGATTTGTTGAGCTGAAATATTTTCAGGGTTGCAGATGGGCACACACAATTAGTTTTCCAGTGAGGAGTGAGGACCCTCCATCTGCCTGGTCAAGAATAAAATAATGCCCTGCATGCAGTCACTCACTCTCAAGGGAATAGCGCAAGCCCCTCTCATGCACACCCTCTGGAGAGGTCAGTTGAGTGGTAGCAGCCCTCTATGGCACCCTCAGCCTCTTTTTTCCCCTTCCAGCACACTAGGCCAAGAGGCCTAGCTGAAAAATGGGACCTTGAAAGGTAGCCACTGCATTCCAGCCGGAGTTGCCAGTGACCAAAAGCTCTATATGATCAAAGAACTAGGATTCATGCTGAGCTACTCCAGAACATGGACTGCAGTCTTCATCCTGTGTATGCCCTGTCTTAAACATTTATATTTTTGTCATGGCTGCCCATCTGTGTGTGGCTTATCTGTCCCATCTGCTGTGTTAACTCTTCGAGTGGCAAGAGGCACGACAGCTGATATCCAAACCTTCTTCAAACCCTCAGTCCTCTAGGATATCATAACAAATAGAGGCAATAGTTGCCATCTCCTTGGTCTACATAGCTGTTGTCCTTAGATATAATGAGAACTAAGAAGCTCTTTTCCCTTGAGCTGACATTATAGGAAGGAAGGGAAACAGGTATTTATCTTGTAGTAGAGAAAGGGCTAGGGCTCATGTGGCCCTGAGGGACAACCCCAACACAAGCTGGGGATGAACAGATCAGAGCAGCCCTGACCAGAAGGCTTTGGGGGTGCTGGTGGGTGAGAGGCTGGACATGACCCAGCCATGGGCACTCCCAGCCCAGAGAGCCAAACGTGTCCTGGGCTGCATCCAAAGCAGCGTGGGCAGCAGGGGAGGGAGGGGATTCTGCCCCTCTGCTCTGCTCTGGTGAGACCCCACCTGCAGTGCTGCATCCAGCTCCTGGGGGCCCAGAAAAGGAAGGACATGGAACTGTGGGAGTGAGTCCAGAGGAGACCACCAAGACGATCAGAGGCATGGAGCACCTCTCCTACGAGCAAAGCCTGAGAGAATTAGGATTATTCAACTTGAAGAAGGGATGGTTTAGGGGTGACCTAATTGCAGCCTTCCTGTACCTGAAGTTGAAGGGAGCCTACAAGAAGGCTGGAGAAGGACTTTTACAACGGCATGCAGTGAGAGGGCAAAAGGGAATGGATCCAAACTGAAAGAGACTGGGTTTAGATCAGCTATGAGAAAGAAATTCTTTAGTTTGAGAGTGGTGAGACTGGCTCTGGAACAGGTTTCCCAGAGAAGTTGTGGATGCCCCATTCCTGAAGATGTTTCAGGCTAGGTTGGATGGGGCTCTGAGCACCCTGGTCTAATGAAAGGTATGCCTTTCAGGGGGATTGGAGCTTTAAGGCCCCCTCCCTTCTAACCCAAGTCTTTCTGTGATTCTCTGATTCTCTGAAGTATAAACATGGAAGAGAGGTTACTGTGTCAAGGTCAGCTGGGATAGGGCTCTAAGACTGCCAGAGTGATCATGACAGAGGGGCATGACATTGTCCATACCGCCTGCTGGGATTGTTCCCACATCCAGACCATGCCCAGACATAGCTGATGACTGTGCCAGTTGGAGAGGCTAAACACTTGCCACAGGGGCTTATTAAATGTTAATCAGCCTGGAGAATTCTGTATCACTATTAGATTATGTGCTTGGCACAGTTTGACTCGTATTATGTCAATACACATAACCCCAGAGTACATGGGCTATGTGAACACTGGCCAGAAGATTACAGAAGAGACAGTAGAGGGGATCTGCTAAGCTAACAGATTTTCACGCAGAGACAGAATGAAAATGCTGTGCAATTATCCTACATAACACAAATTGACTGACTTCATAAGTGGTATAAAAATGTTTGCATTGCTGAAGCAAAACCACATAGCAGCAGGGTCCTGTTCCTGGTCTCAGTAATCCTAGTTGCAACAAACAATTATTTTTTTGAAAAGGAGTCAGGTAGGGCACATCAAAAAGCAGCAATGGGTTGCTGCTCCCTAAAGGACAGAGAGACAAGAATCAAGAGCAATAGCTCAGATGACAGGGCAGAGGTCTCAGCCAGAGCCCACTCCCACAGCCCCTAAGCAAGGTGAGCAGGGCAGGACCAGGGACAGTGACTGGGTTCAGCCAAGGGTCCAGACCCCCAGGCATGTTCATGTTATTGTGGCAGGTCCCAGGTCAAGCCAGAAATTTACTCTGCAGGACAGGGACTGGGTCAATGGGGACTAGAGCTGAACTGGAGACCAACACTCCAGTGACTTGGCTCAGGGAGGAACTGAACATCCAGAGCTGAGCTTAAACGGAGCTCCTGGTCCTTGGGACAGGGTGTTAGGTGGAGGTCCCAGGCAGCACCTGGTCAGGGCTGTCGAGGCTTCTTTGTACCCTCAGACCTTTGTCAGGGCAGATGGTGCCTGGACAAAAAGCACACAGGCAGAGAGCAGGCAGAGCCAGGCAGTCTGCACAAAGGCAGTCATCCATGGGCAAAAGGACTTCACACAGGGAACAAAGATCACAGAAGAAACAGCAGCAAGAGCTCCCTGTAGAAATAATCAAAGGACAGCATGGGAAAGGAGTATTACACTGAACCCTAACAAGTGTTTCTACCAGAAAATTGGATGTGCCTGGTAGCAAACATACCCAGGCACTGAGGCCAGCTGGCATGAAGTGGCCTGTGTGTGTAAGCTGCCTTGGCTTTTAGGTATTAAACCACAAGCAGCTCAGGAAATTCCCCATGGAGCACACAGAAGGCAGGGCAGTACTCTGGGCATTTTTGGAGCTTTGTCTATCTGGCAAGAAGAGAGCTATTTTTCCTGTCCCAAAGGTGTCAAGTGTCAAGAAAGTAGCTGGCTGGTAGGACATGAGACAGTAAAAGTATGTGACAAAAAGATGCTTGGATCTCCTGCCCAGGAGAGTGCCTGTTCACCAGAGTGGGTTGCCATTCTGTGTTCCAGCAGTGGGGCACGTTACGAGTTATGGGAGCAGCCAGAGCTTGCTCCTGCTCTGCCTGAGCTCTGGCAAAAGCCTCGGCAGCACGTGTGCTGATAAAGTCTGATAATCTCTGCTGATGAACTCTGGGCTGTCCCAGGCCAATGGCAGAGATCGTTCTGGGACATCCTCAGCCTCTACTTTTCTACTATTCAAGCTGAGTCTTTGGGCTGTGGAGAGCTACCAGCCAGGCTGTGATGGCTTTGTTGCTGAGGAGAGACCTTCAAAATGAGAACAGACACAAACCACAGAATGATATTTCACTTTTTTGAGACCACTTGGGATTTTCCATTTTCTGATTTTCTGCTCACTGTTGTTTATTCCTCCCTACCTCTAAGTTGTGACTCATCCTTTTAAGACTGTGCAGCCAAACCGGCAAACAGTATCCTGGGATGGACTGTGGATGTGCACAGTAAAATAATATTTTTCTTCTCTAAGTCCTAATTTACATTTTTTTTTCCTTCCTTGGGCACTAGTGTTCACCAAGAATGATTGTCAACAGCCTCTAGATTCCTGTCAGGAGCACCAATGGCTCATTGCTGTACCTGGCCAGTCAGGGCTGTTTCCTGCTGCCTTTTCCACAGCTCTGTGATTAGTAACACTAAATTCCCTCTGGCATTTGATCTCATGGTCTTTTAAATTCTAAGATATTTTTCAAATCTTTGAGATCAATTTTAGTTTTGTCAACTTTGAATAATTTCGACTTCTCATTATTCAACAGCATTTCTAGGTGAATTTGTGAACATATTGAGCATACATCCCAGGGTATATTCCTATTAATGTAAGAGATCTGTGGTGAGAGCTGGCCATTTAGCCTCATCCTTTATTCTCTCCCTTTTAATGAGCAATTTTTCTTTTCTTTTCTTTTCTTTTCTTTTCTTTTCTTTTCTTTTCTTTTCTTTTCTTTTCTTTTCTTTTCTTTTCTTTTCTTTTCTTTTCTTTTCTTTTCTTTTCTTTTCTTTTCTTTTCATTCCTTTTCTTTTCATTCCTTTTCTTTCCTTTTCTTTCCTTTACTTTTCTTTTTTCTTTCTTTTTTTCTTTTTTTAAATGAGACCACTTTTGAGGAGACATCTTGACTGGATTTTTTTCTTTTTAAAAATCCAAATATATTTATCCATTTCCTTGTGCACTGCCTACAAGAATAAGTCATCAATTTGTGAGGGATAACTTCTCTCTACAAAAACTGTGTTGAATTTTTCTTGCTTCATCATTGATCACAGATCTATTCATTCTTTCTTTCATTCCACTTTCACTCAATTTTTCTTGCATCAAAGACAGACTTCCTGACTTGTACACCCAGGGGCACTTTTCAAAAATTTCCATGACATTTACTTTACATTTTACTGGTAGCAAAATAGGTTTAAGCAATAGATTACATACTTGGCTGTTTGGCAATCTGTTTTACAATCTGTCCAAATACAAACCACTGATTTTGAAATAGTTTTACTGTTTTTCACTTCTTATTTGTGTTTTCCAAGATGTTTTTCTTTCTTCACCTTTCTAAGGAATACTGTGTTTTAGTTCCCAGTTTCTAAAGCCCTTTGTGCTTGTTGAAAGTGATAAAGAAGCATTATGAAGAATGACCTTGAAAATTCCTGATTCATAAAAATCTGTGTGAAGAGCATTCCAGGGAGAGTTTGACCCATCTCTTCCATTTAATTTTGTTTTGATCCACATGTGTATAACCTTTCTACCGGCTACTGATGATAACCAAAAGAGTTGGGTTCAATACACAATGAGTGATATTAGATAGTCTATCCCTAGACAGTCTACGCCTTTCCAAGCAGAAGTTTTAAAACTAGTAAAGACATATGGCTTTTTCGGTCAGAGCTTTCTTAAAATCAAAATATAGATGCAAGGGTAGGTAACATGTAAGAGTAGTGTGTGTGTGTGTGTATATATATGTATAAAGATGTATTGATACATACACAGCTATATATATATAGCTGATCAGGAAATTAGTTTTGCTATGACATTAACCAAGTGTTTATCCCTGGTTTTTGGTTATGATGTCTGGTACATAAAAAAAAGTATTTAGCTAACAAAAGAATTACTAAAGATGTCTTGATCCTTGAAAAGGTCTATCTTGAACAAAATGAAGACATGCTGTAAATTTCCATTAATCTAGACCACACAAGCCTAATCAAATTACTTTATATATGGGCTTCTGATTAAATCTAATGTAAATACAGAAATTTCAGTCAAGGATCTTCCCTCCCTTACATTACTAAGAGGAGCAAAACTCTTACAAATTTACTACATCCTATGATACAAGAGCGGCCTATTTGGGGATTTTTTTGAGAAATCTAGATAAGTCTAGTATTGTGAAATGCTCTTTCAACATTCATAAGGAGCACTTTATAGGAAAGTTGTCACTAACTCCATCACACCATTGCAAACGTCTCTTTTCTACACAGAATGTTCATACTGAAAAATTATTTAGTCTTCAGTATTACAGCTATTCTTTGAGAAGTCTGAATTCCTTCACTAAAAGTCATGTTGCTTGATCGTATTGTTATGTTGATCACTCCGGGTTTGGTTTATCTTTTAGGTGGACAACAGTACAGAGTATTCTATAAAGCACTCATTGCAAAAAATGCTTAATTGCTGTGAGAGCCGTAGGTTTTCTAGGACAAATATACAGACAGTTTCTTTCCTCGTCATAGGTTCAAAGTAGGGTGTGGGTTTGAAGGGACATCCTAAAGTCTGAAGGGATATCCTAAAGTCATCTAGTTTAGTGCCTCAATTGAAATCAGGACTAACCTCTAAATTAATCCTCTGTTCCTACTGGTGTACAGAAAACTTAGGGCTAAATGACAACCAGAAAATAAGGTAGAGATGAGTAATCCTTGAGCCTAAGCTGTAAGCAGACTGCTCACTACTCAGGTGTGACTTCCATAGTATGGGTTTGTTTTGAATGTAGGAGGCAGTGAACTGTGAATGTTCCTGGGCCCAGAATCAGCAGCACACGAGATGTGCACCACACCACAGGGGAGTAGCGGGAGCCCTTTTCCCAGCTGAAGCGTTTCAGCTTTGCAAAATTGTGAGTGGAGAATATTTAGGCCTGAGAACTGAGCTTCATTACAGGTAGGTTTATAAATAGAGCTCTTGCTTAGATGGAGAGGTCACAGTGACCTTGTTTATTGAAGAAAAAAAAGAGATTTTATATTTTTATTACTATGAGATTGTTCTTTGGCTGGGAATGACATGCTGGCTAAACTATAATAGTAATGTAACCATGGTAATGAGGGCTTAGTGAAAGTGATTTGGTTAACTAATTTTATTGAATGTATTAACTAAGGAGAACAGTAAAACTTTGAGTGCAAGTCCTTCTGTCTTTTCCTAATACAGGGTTTCCAGAGAGCACACTTCTCTGCTTCCACCGGCATAGGACACGAAGAAGGAGGCAGGCTACTGCTTTGGCACTAGCCACAGTGGTTGTGTGGCAGAGTGCCTTAGTTTAGGCCATGAGGACACTCCTCAAGCAAGTGTCCTGATCACCCCCATTCCCCTGCTGCGGTGCACGTTGCGGAGGGGTGTCACAGGATGGGGACTGAATTCTTTTGCCGTGAAACTAAACTAGAAGGTGTGTGTCAACAGCACACCTGAGGTGCTCCAGCTCCACATGACCATTTAAAATGTGAGACCAGGCCAAGGCCTGATCACAATAAAGCTCCCAGAAGCCTATCTATGTCCAGTGTCACTATTGTATCAGGGAATAACTACACAAAGTCCAGAGTCCAGGAAGAACGAAACAATGGAATTATTTATTAATATACAGACAGGTTTATATGTGTTAGTTCGCTTGAAGTTTACTTGAATGGCAAAAGGCTAATGGACCTCTGGCTAGCCACCTACCAGACCCATTGGTCAGTGCATCCAACACCCATTTCAAAATATATCCCTAGGCAAAATCGTAACAAAACTATATAACAACAGCAGGTGTTGTACTAACAACAATAGCAAAGTTGGTTTACAAAAAAACATAGAGTTGCTTTTAATAGTTTGCATGGGAAAAGGAGAGCTCTCATGAAATGCTGGGAAAGCTAGAAGATTTCTCTGCTGACAGCCTTTCAGCATTCACAGTCCAGCATGCCTGGACATTGCTTCCTCAGCAGTAGGTGTTTCATTCTACCTACGTGTATTGCTCTTTAAAGCAGACATAGTCAAAAGACGTTAACTCTTGTTTCTTGATACCTATTTAAGAGAGCCTTTGACTTCCTGCAAGGATTTAAATGTTAGATCAGCAACGGAACCCAACAAGAGATCTAAGTGTGAGTTAATCCTACCCTTTACAACAAAGTCTGATGGTTGGCAACCACAGGGGTCTTTAATATAATCTTGATTGTTTTTAATCTCCTAGTCTCTAAGATTTCTTTCTTTTGAGGTCTGTTGTTGGTATTTTATACCTCTCAGCCTTGCACAGATTTTCCAGTGTGGATTATGTGGTGGAAAAGTGGCCTGCAGAAGAGAGCAAAAAGCAGGATTACAGACTAAAGTATCATAGTTTACTTCTTTGGCGTTGCTTATACAGAAGGTAAGAAAGGGGAGAAAGGCCTTGAAAAGAGAAGAGAATGTGTTTAGTACAGAACACAGAAACAAATATTATTCAGGAAGCGCTTGCTCCAGCGTAGTTTGAGCACAGACACCTCACAGTCATGAGCTAAAATGATTCCATGGTTTGCAGGAATGGGATCACAGGGTATCCACAATCTTATCGTATCAATATTGCTTCAAATTTAAATGGGTTTATCTAAGTTACACCTCCTGCAGAAGATCAAAATCAGGAAAAAAGTGCCAAACCACCAAAGGTAAGGAAAACAGTAGAAATAATGCATTCATTAGTGGCATGTCTGAGTTAGCAAAGCACTGGGCTGGGTGTTTGCCATTTGACTTGAAATGACGGAATCTGGACATCACCTACAGCTGCTGTAATGCTGCGTAATCTGATGTGTCACTTCTGCATTTAAGCACCGAGTTCTTGCTGACTAAGACTGATTGCAGAATTGTGGATCCACAGTTAAATTATAACTTTAAATCTTTTTATCAGATAATGTAAATGAAAGGTATTGCTTTTTTAATCTTCAGCTGTTTAATTTCATGTGACCATTCACATGGAATATAGAGATATGACTGAAGGACTGGTACAAACCCATCATTTGTTCCTGATCTTAGAAGTCATTAAGCCATAGCATTTCCTCCCTTAGGAATGCAAATGGCCTTTATTGATCCTATTATCATAAAACATTCACCTCTTTATGCTGTAGTGTGAGATTTTTCTCAAATGAAGAGCTCAAATCGTTAAGTAATTCATAGTATCATCTTGCTCATGTACTCAGGAGAAACACAGACAAAGACTATTGATTAATATTAAAGCTAATAATGTATTTTTTTACATCTGTGTTTTATGCCCATCTATCATCTTCTTTTACACTGTTGCCTCATTTTTAGTTTACCAATTTTTCTATCCACACTCCACTTCTCATCTCTTTCTCCTCATTGTTTTGCTCCAGAATTCTGATTTACTTTACATTACTCACATAAAGCAATCGGGTAGGACAGGGGCTCTCACTGGCTTGTTGCATCATGCATTGCTCTTCCAGGTCACTTCTTAATGCTTACACCTGCTCTGAACCAATATGGGGGCAAGGATGGTACTCAGATCCTTAAAGAAGCCTGTGTTATGAACTTAGCAGTAGCCCAGTTTGCAGACCCACAAACACCAGAGAGGTGTTCTCATTCCATTGTATGTCAAAAGCCCAGTACAACAGGAGAGAAGAAGCAAAAAAATGGCTCATGAGGAACTGCAGAAATCACTGATATTTCCGGATCTGGAAACCAAAGAACTCAGCAAAGGGTAGAAGGGGTAATAATTGGTGGGGTACTACACTGATAAAGGTGGGTAGCAAATATCAGTAAAGCAATAAAAGAGGCACATATTTAAAATAAAAGGACATAAACACAGGGTTGAAAGGAGAACCAAAATCTCTTTTCAAATGTCAAAATCATCTTCTATCTCCTTTCATTTGGACAGTAAAATGCTAATAGCAGATTGAAGTAGACTCAGGCTTCCAATAAGCATTTTAATACTTAAGGTAAAAGGAGAAAGTTAGATATAACTGAAGAGATGAGGAAGAGAAAACTTTAAAAACCTAAAGGGGCTTTAGGAAAGTTTGAAGTTAAATACAGCTTAAACAATAGCTCTTTACAAACTTACTAACTGATGGACTGGGGAACTGAAATGGGGCTCACAGGAGAATATTGGAAAATAATTCCCCACAATACATTTTGTGTGAGAAAGAAAGTTCATAGAAAAAGCGAAGAGCAAAAATGTGATCCAGCATTGCTTCAAAGTCTTATGGGGCCACAAGACAGAAAACTGAGACAAACAGAGCCAAAAATGTACCAATCTGGACAATGAGTCATGATCCAGAGTCATGCTCCTTGAGTCATGATCCAAGATTGGCAGAAGAAGAAGACAGACTGCAGCCACCAGATACCCAAAATGAGTAAACAAAAGAAAATATAAGCCTAAGATTTACAGAGTATGAAGCAGGCTTTATTAGGAGGTAAAAGATAATGCCTGCTTTGTGAAAGCTGTAAGCAACAGCTTCTGCATGGTGCGGTTGGAGGGCATGGGTTAACACACACTTGGTATTCAGACTGGTGGTGTTTTTCCTTGGTGGAAGAAAACCTGGGCTGTCTGCATGACATGAAGACTCCTGTGATCCTCAGATTCCATTCTTTCCACACTTACTCATCTCTTTTCATCTTCTTCACTCTTGCCAGCAGAGGGTATCAAATTATCTAAAAATAACCACGCTTTCTGGCATCTGGAAATCAGCCAAAGGATATCCTTTCACAGAAAAAAAATGAACAAGAATCTGCCAAGCAATCCTTTGTACAGAAGTTAAAGTAACTGCAACAGTGCACAGTATTTTTGAGGATGGCAACACAGCAGACAACATCCGCACCATGTTCTTATTTTCTTTTTTTTTTTCCTGTTGTTCACTGTAGCCATTCTAAGTTTTAAAAGTAAATCAGAGAGAACAGGTGTTTCTAATGTAAATTTGTTTTCTAAAACAGCTGGTGAGAAATCCTTTTCTGTGGTAACCAACCTTTCTGGTTAGGTATTTAAGGGTTATTTTCCTCATTTACCCCTGTTTTTTTTTTTTTTCTTCTGCATGGCTAATAGACTTGTTGCATCTCTTTTTTCCCAGTCACAGTACAGCTGGGGACCACCAGCTCTTTGTATATAGTCAAAGCAGATTTATTTACCCCTTCAGTTTCTAGCACTCTGAATAATCCCTCTGACTCTCATGCAGGCCTCCTACCCTTCCACCAAGCTGGAATTTCTTGGGCGTGTAAACACAAACATGATGTGCCGGTGGCACCAGGTTCTACAAAAGGGGTGTCTCTTAAAACACCTTCTGAGGAAGGTTCCATTAACCCCCTGCATCAGAAATGCCACAGAAGCTGAGCCAAACAAATAAAAGGGCAGGAAAATAGTCTCCTAAAACATGCGTATTTCTGACAGATGCGTAATAATCTTTGGCGTACTTCCTTCCAAGCTGCCATTTCACCACTGATTAAGTCAGAGGATGAAACCAGTTGTTCTGTGAGGAAAAGTGACAGTAAAAAAAATTAAACAATTGAGGATTTCTCATGGCACTGAGATGGTAAAGATTTGTTCCTTTAATAAGTTTGCCACACAGATTTAACAACGTTTTTCCTCGGGGAAAATTCATTCAGTACTATGTGCTGCAATGAGGGTAAGCACAGGATTGTTCCTGTCCTACATGGTACTATTCTGTACGTATTTTGTGCCACAGAAATACACACCTCACTTTTGGTGGAGTTTCTCTTTTCCCCTATCATCCCAAGCACTGTATTTTACAGGAAATTCAAAACCCCCTTTTTCCCATCTGAGATGTAATTTTACCTAGTCAGAAAAAGGAAGGACAACTTTCTCTCCAAGCAGTGTTGACCATGCTCACACTCCTCCTCTTTTACACCCATCATGATCTGTGACCCAAGGCTAGGAACATTTTGGGGCAGTGTGGCTGTGCATCCCCTCCTGATGGTTTTTCCCACCTGAGGGGCGCAGAGAGCTGAAATGCCTTGAGCAAAGCTCTCCACCCAGCTCCAGCAGAGCCTTTCTGTCATATTCCCAACAGGTCCTTCAGTGAACTTGTATCTAATTAAGATATTCAATCTTGTTTTATATCTGGTAATAAAGAAAATAGGTTTTTTTTCTTATTAGGCACTCCCCTGTGTTTCACAATAGCAAAAATCTTGGAAGAACAGTCTTTTTACTCGAAGGTGTTCTGTCAACAACTGCGTAACTTCAGAAGAGTAAGAGCCTTCTTTTAATTCCACTCCCATGATCTATAACAAATCTTAAGGTTTCCTTTGCAAGGTATCTGTCCACCACTGTATCAACAAGACTGGATATCTCCCTGACTGTAACAGCTGCCTGGAGGTGCAAATCCTGTGCCGTGTGCCTTAATTACACAAACCTCTGTACAGCAAAGCAGCTGGCAGGTTACTTGGAAAGACCTGTGCACTGTTTCTCTTTCTCACTTTTATTCCCTCTTTGTGAAGGTGGCCCGCTCTGCCATCTCTTTCCCATAGAGAATTCAGGTTGACCTTAAAATTTTAGCATCTCACAGCAATAACTATAAATACTTCTTCTGAAGGGTAAAAATCTCAGTCATGTTCTGATGTTTTTTATTCAAAACTCCAGCTTGTTCCTGGACTTCATTTCATCATTGTCTTCTGGAACGGTCAACAAAATGCATATTTTTAAGCACATCATTAATTAAAAAAAAACAGAAAAAGAAAAAAGTAAAAAAGAAAAAAGAAAAAATTCTTTAGAAATTTTAAACCCCATAGGGTGGTGCAGTTTGTTAAATCTTATAGTAAACAAAAATGCAAGGAAATGGTTAGTCCAGAAGCTTCACTTTTACACATATCAGGACCCGAGTGGTCAGACTTACCTTTTCCTTCAGCAGCTAGTTGTTATAAAATAGACCTTCCAATCTGTGAAACAGTTTTCTGCATCCCCATGTTCTGTGCCCATAGGTCTCCTAACTGGCTTTTCTTTACTTTTAAGTTCTTAAGATTTCACCAGCTCCAGGCTCATCCCAGAACTGCATTTGGTTATATGCCTTCCTGTCTCAAACATGGACTCAGAATTATTGCAAAAGTTACTTCTTTGAGTCTTCCAGGTCTGCAATTTGTAGACTGACAAGCAAAAAACCTTTTGTGACAAAAAGCAGAAAATAACACTCATTGCACTGCTTTATTTTGCCTTGGTGATTGCTGCCCACATCAGAGTGGCACTAGCACGCACACCATGTTTTAAATTGGCCCTCAGCTCTGACTGGCACACAGCTGCCTGTGTGTTTAAGTGCTTTTCTGAACAAATACACTGCAATTAGGCCAATTCAAAGACCACTCACCCGAAGTCATCTGCACATATTGCACTCAAATAAACAGCACCGGGGCCAGCAAGAGGGCTATGACCACCTGATGTCTAGCCAGAAATTTCTCTCTCTGACAAGTTATTCACATACAGAACACCATGGCAACACCAACCTGTAGCACGGCAAAATACATCGGAATACACTGGAGTCTCATCCGTTTTGAACACATCCCAGACTTTTGCTCACTGCCTGGAAGCCCCTTAGTAACAACTGGCAAAAGTTTTTAGAAAATCATTTGGTCAGACCATGTCATACCTTGGTTTTTGGCCCTGCTGGTAGTTTTGTATCTGTGCTGTCTCCGGTGAAGATGAAGTCAGCTGCAGAACAGTTATTGTTTACATCAAACACACCTAAAATTATAACTCTGCATGCCCACACTCCGTGTACTTCAACTGCATGCTCACTGTGTCTGTGTGTTTGCTATAGGAGCCAGAGAGCACTAAAATAAATTTTGGAGACAAGAAAGCTGGGGAAGGACTTTTTAAAGGCCATTTATTGACAGGCCAAGGGTAAATGGCTTTAAACTGAAAGAGGGTAAGTTTACATTAGATATTAGGAAGAAATTCTTCACTGTGAGGCAGGTGAGGCACAGGAACAGGTTGCCCACAGAGGCTGTGGATGCCCCATCCCTGAAAGTGTTTCAGGCCAAGCTGGATGGGCTTTGAGCAGCCTGGTCTGGTGGAAGATATCCCTGTCCATGGCAAGGAGGCTGGGACTAGATGATCTTCAAGATTCTTTCCAACCCAAACCATCCTGGGATTCTGTGATAGGGGATGCAGGCCAGTCCTCCTTCCTGCCTTGTGAGGGCTGGGACCTTGGGTATTTCTCCAACCCCAAGTGGTGGTGCTCAACGGGGGTGATTCAGTCTTTATGTGGAGCTCACAGCAAGGCTGGATGCAAGTTCTCAGTACATAGACAGATCCCACAGACCCCAAACCTTTCACATAACTCCCCTCACGTGCCCTGTCCCTCACAGTGTTATCTGCAACTTTTGACCCCTTCTCACTCAGATACTTATTAAGTCCATGAGTTTTGCATGTCACATTCAGCAGTTTTACATGTTCAATTCAGCTACTTTCTGCTCAGCCCAGGGCCCTGGCACTTGCACATACTTCAGGAGAAATGGTACAGATTACTGAACCAATTGAAAATGTAGTCACAGGCAGTCAGATAATACCAGTTTATTTGTCTGAAGGGCAAAGTATCAATCACATCACAGTCCTGCACAATCTCCCATACATCCTTCCACACACCACTTCATCGCACCCATGGCCTAGCAAGGACTCCTGAAAAAGCTGACACATCCCAATGGATATTCTCCCTTCTTAAGATACAGGATGTCTTGAATTCATCACATTCATGTCACACATATTCCAGGAAGAGCCCTTTTTGATCTTAGGTTTACTAATCCATAGAACCATAATTCTACCGAGTCAGTCCAGAGTGTAAATACTAACGACTGGCAATGGAAAGCATAAAACAGATATCAAAATCGTGTGAACACAGACTGAAAATCTAAAGTTAATGCCTACCTGACTTGATTCTGCAAACAAGAAATGGAAATTATCATGAAATGAAAAAAAAAAAAATTTTGAACCAGAGAAGTTCCAGACAGAGAGAGAGCTCCCAGTAAGGATAGCAATTTCTACACCTTCTCCATAGGCATGTTGATCTTAGACAAAAGGGAAAAAAAAGAAAGATAAAAGAAAGAATGTGAATTAAAGAAAGAATATATCCATAATGTTTTGAATATAAGGTTCAGGTTTGTGATTCCACCAGAAGCTAGAGGGATATCTGAATCTGAGTTCAATTATCTGTCTACAACCTCTATAGACTATTGTCTGGTGAAGGAATATCCCATTCAAATATTAAAGATTCAGAGGTTCTAACTGTGCCCTGGAGAATACACATATCAGTTATTTTATGACTAATTCAAAGGATGAGGAAATCTTCACTGCAGAAGTCAGGGTGTCTGAATGTACGTGCTACAGTCAACATACTCTGTTGAAGTTTTGCACTGAAATATAATTGACAGAAACACTGTAGGTAAATTTAGAACCCCAAATGGTCACCCATAAAAACTAGTTGTGTTCATGTTCAAGCTATTGGCAGGCGTTAAAGTATCTCAATAAACAAGCATTTTGTGGCTTACTGAAAGTAATTAACATACGGAATACAAAAGTATCCTAATGACTGGAGATCCAAATTTCAAAAGCATAAATTTTCTGTAATGGTATTAAATTAGTGCTGTAGATGAGAAGAAAGAAATGCTAGTTATATGCACAATCGCTCCCTTTGGCAAGGATTTTCTGAGATCAGAGGAAGCAAAACAATCAATCTTTAAAATCCCTTGAGAAGTGTGATCATGTAAGTCCTCAAAATGTTCTCAGATACAATTATCATCGGAAGGAAAGGAGACCTATCAAACTGTGAAACACCTTACGTTGGTCTGGCAAAATTGCTCTAATAAATGTTAATCAGAAAATGTAATGAAATTCTGCACAGCACTGCCTAATTTTATTGCAAAGCATTGATGTAGGCATCAATTCAGCTATCGGCCAGTCAAAGACTATGAAGTGATGACAATACATGCTAATAATAACACAGAGACCATTAAAAGGTGGCATGGTTTTAATACAAATGAGAGAAGAATATTATAGTTGCTTATAGTGTGTCTTCCAATTGATTCTCTCATGATGTATATGTTCTCCTCTCCTTCAGATGTTTCCCAACACCTGACCATAACCAATGTGCCCAACAGCCTCTTTAAGCTACACAAAAACTAAACTTAGTTGGGGCTTAGGTTGTAGGTTTGGTCCAAAATGACTTGTGACCTGTTCAGATTAATTTATTCTTTTGACATCATTACACTTTTCTCTTTTTTTCCTTCCCATTTCCTCCTATGTAATAGCCTGTTCTTCTGATGTGTTTTGGAAGAGCCTCTGTACCCAGTTACCAATCTAAACAAACGAACCCCCAATCCTGTGATCAGCTGCTGTCTGTTCTCTATTTTGTGGGACGTGATGTGCAGCAGTATCACTTCGGTGTTTTATCATGAAATTTGGTAGATAAGCTTTCCCCAGTTCTACTGGGAATTCAAAATTTGGAGTGGTTGAATCCAGCATGTATTCCCAGCACGTTTGTGCACACGTACTTAGACACAGAGTGTACTCATGTACCTACATACCAGGCTGGGCACACAAATCAGCACACACAGACACACTCAGCACACACACAAACACAAATGGCACCAACAGCCTCATCCTTCCCCCCCTCTCTGGCTGAGCATGAGGAAGGTCTCAGTGGGATAGACACAAAGAAAGAGTGTGCGTGAAGGAAGCCAAACTTTACAATTAGATTTTAATTTTTACTTTCATTCATTCATAGCTGCATCATGGCTTGATTCTGATGTCTGCTTTAGACAGAGTGAAGAGACAAGGGCTGTGGAGGGGCTTTTGTTTCTTTATGTCATCCTAGACTTGCACACGACATTGCAGAGGTGAGATAGAGAAGTCAGAGTATTGTGCAGATTTTGGTTCTCGCTAAACAAAGCAGGAGGAAGAACAGCCTTTCCATGTAAAGTCTGTGTGAACAGTGCTATCACTGGGAGCTAACTAACGGCATGGAGTAACGATTGAATAAACTCTGCAATAAACCTGTAATTTATAAAGCAA
Organism: Oriolus oriolus; assembly: GCA_013400235.1. NCBI lineage: Eukaryota > Metazoa > Chordata > Aves > Passeriformes > Corvidae > Oriolus > Oriolus oriolus. The sequence continues at coordinate 295,852 of VXBT01002914.1, forward strand.
TTTTTAATATTCTATCTTTCCCATTATAAATTGAAACAGAAAGGTCAGGTGAGATATAGAAAGTATCTGCTTAACAGCTGGTTCATACATTAATTTTTCAATGTAATACTGGTCTGAAGTGACTTTTTGTTACCTTATTCTATTCTTTAGAACAGGGAGGAAAAAAAATCACACAGTGTACTGTACAAAATGTCTTCATATCAGGTTATCTGACAATATCTCAGACGTTTTCCTTGCAGTATTTTATTTTCTCTGGGCAGCCTTGAATGCTCAGAACACTGGGTAGGAGAGATTTGCTTAGAACTTAGAAGCTACTAAAACTGTAGTAGTTAAATTCCTGCTTACTATCTGAAAGTGCCAGTAGGGACTGTCTTTGGGGAATGAGAGGATGCAGTAGGAACTGACAAAGGATAAATAGCCTCATTCCAATTTCTAAAATGCTGAGGGCAGAATATTCTGTTCCTGGTGGATAGCTGACTTTATTGCAAAAATATATTGTTTAAATTTTGAGTCTAGCAGAGAGGTTTTTTTAAATGGAATGGGCTTCCAATTTCCACTCATTCATTATAAAACCCTATTAAAGTCTGAAATCTAGACTACCTTCTGACAATAGGTGCAGCATCTAAAAGGCATTCGCAGAGCTCAGACAAAATCCAGCATAAGCTACTCCTAACTGCAGCTTGTTACAGGAGAGTGAACACTATGAGAACAGCACTTGGTCAAAACATGGAGGGCAACAAAAAAGAGTCTGAAGGGAAAATGCAGTTCTCCATCATACATGTGACCTGAATAGTAATTCTTAGCAGGAAAAATCAGGCAGGCTATTTACAAACAATAGAATTGCTTTGAAGTGCTTTGTCAGAAAGAATGCATCCTCTCCTGTGCTTCTCCCATTCATCCTCCACTGTGAGCCACAGCCACCTCTTCCACCTTCCAGTTTCCATCAGGCTGAGATGCATTTGGGATCTACCATAATGCCATAAGTCACTGAAGATTCCAGCCTGGAACTTGCTGACTTCTCGGTCTTCTTGTGCTCAGGGACCAGGAAGCATTTAGCATAGTTCAACTCTCAATCATCCAGAATTTTTCAGTACTTCAGGACAAACGAACATTTAATGACATCAAGTAAAAAGGGCAGATGACAGGAGAACCCTTGCCAGAAAGGAGGCATCTCTTTGACATATGAATCTCTATTGGAGATTCAATAAGAATAAAAGCAATCTTTTGTGCAAACAAAGAGTAAAGCATAGGGAAGAAGCTTTCAAAGAAACAAGTATTTACTTTGCATATTGATCAGCAAACACCTACATTTGTGAAGCTATTTAACTGGTTATGTTTCCAGACTGTACCCAACTGTACTTTTTAAGCAAGCCAAGGTTAGAGAACAATTTTGCAACTAGAAGGACAAACTGTGAGCTATTTCTGTAACCTTTCAGAAAAGAAAACAGTCTGAGAGCTTGGGCCCTTAAGGAAAGGCAGTCAAAGCATTTGACATCTTGTTTATCCTACCAGATGATCTTTAACATTTTCTGTCTTACTGCCAAAACCTGCCAAATATAAGTGATGTAAAGAATTGACAGAAATACTGTTTCCCCCCACCTATTATTAGTTCAAACCAAAGCTCTATACATAGGTTTACAGTATCTGGTTGGGGAAAGATTTTCCCTTAAGATGAATGCACTAAAGTTGGTGCACATCAGTGTTGCTTTGTATTTTTCCACACTCTTAAACCCACAGCTCAAAGTTGTTAACAGTACAAAAATGAACTGAAGAGGGCAGTCCAGTCACAATCTTCATAGCTTCCAATGTCAGCAGTTCGGCAGTTCAGAATGCCAATGCAGAAAAGAGGAAGAAGAGGGAATGTTATTCCTCTCTTGGCCTTTCTTTTAACAGTTGAAATAAAAATGCAGTGGCTCAGATAATAAAATGAGAAAAGAGTTTGTATGTATGACTAGCCCAGTGATAATTTCAGAGCATATACGGGCAACTGGCTTCTAGTCCTTGCTCCAGTGGACAACTTCATATTTCATTACAAAATCTCTAGGTGGCTATGATGTGCTGCTGCTGAGGACTTACAGAGCTCTGTCCCAAATTAAAAAAAAAAAGAAAAAAAACTCCATCTGAAACTATGTCTTCAGTAACCAAGCTGGGTTCTCTCAACAGCGGAGTACTGCAGACTGACAGCTACCACCCTCAGACTGGTTTTCACGCAGGTGGGAGGCTCAGGCACTATCTCTGAACCAATTGTCTTGTGTTGAGTCACCTGTATGAATTAATGAGATGAATGCCGAAGGGGTATTGGCACTCCTCCAGTTCCACACAGCCCACACAGAAGTGATCCTGCACATGCCTGCCAAGAAACCTATAGAGAGAGTGAGGAGGATTCACTTATTTTATTTGAATACCTGCTAAGGCAGTCAGGAATACAAATCCACCTAGTGAACCTGTACTTCCCTTCACTTCCAGAAACATACACTTAGAACATGTCATCTAGTGCTTGTTTCATGAACTTGAGAGAAAGATTTCACTGACATGATGTTAAATATCTCTGATGGATTTGCTCCAAGGTAGCTTTATTTAAGAATAATTCACTAGAATAGGGCACTCGCTCATGTCTTATATCTTCCTGATGTACTTTGTTCAAGTGGAGACTTGGCTGTGTAAGCTATTTTAATTAACACTTTAAGATAAGCCTTCACCATCTGCTCTCCTTTATAATTACAAATGTAAAGGGAATCTCATTCTCAATAGTATCATTCAAATACAAGATAATAAAGAAAATACATAAATGCATGGCATTTTATTCATTCCAAGGGCACTCATTTGCTGTGTTCCTTTTTACTGGTTTTGTCTCATCTAGGACTCAAAGGACAGAGCGGCACTAACTGGTGCCCAAATATTGTCTTGACTGAGCCCTTGGGACTGCTTTTGAAATAATGGATGACTCACATGAGCTTCTGAATCACAGAAGAGAAAATTGTACTGTACCAATATCATTCTAGAACAATGAAAATTTGCTTTAAAGAAATTTCATGGAATTTTTCTCTATTAAATTCCTCAACTTTATCTGTTATGAGGGGAAAGGGTATTCATCAAGAACATAAAAGTAAAAACAGGAATCATACTAGCAAAAGATGCAAAAAATTAATGAGAGAAGTAAATAAGTTTCTTGAAGCATTGTAGTACCTTAAGTTATAATTTCCATTCTCCAGGTACTTGGAACCCTCTTTAGTTATGGTTTCATGTGTCCTGCAATGACCTAGCAACGTGCAGAGCAATCTAACCATCCTTTCCATCAGCATGGCCAGCAGGGAGAATGCTCAGAAGTGTCCCACTGCCTCCTGCAGTACCAGCCAGTCACAGACACTTGTTGTCAGCTGTATACCAAGGACAAAGCTGAGACAACAGCCAACAAACTGCTAGAACTGAGGGGAAAGAGCCCGCTCAGCAGCACTGACCAAGAAGATTTTTTGTGCCATGAATGAGGAAACTCTAAGCAGTTAGTTCCCGGTATATCGGGAAAAGTTTATCTTTTGAACTGTCTTTACTGGAAAAGACAAGTGCATGAAAGAAGTGATTCTACCATCAGTTTCTTTTGCAAATGGAGGGAGACCAAACACAGGACTCTGTGTACATGTTAGTCTCTTGGCTCCCCAAAGGTCCTCTGGAAGACCCTTTCCCTGATTTCTACACCCAAAGAGACCATCTATACAGTTTTTCTATTGTTCAAGTACAGAGACAGATAAGGTTCCTCCGCAGAAAGGGCATCGCTGATATTTTGAATGAAAATAGTTATACTTGCTATTAAATTACTAGTACTATTTTTAGATGTAAACAAAGAAGATGTCATTCTATAAATTATTCAACAGCTGTCAAATAGAAACACTAGGACTAACAGAGATTTTAACTTGCCCAGAACTGGAGTCTGCTTTGTTACCAACTGCAGATTTTTTTTCAAAAGAAACAATATTTTTGAAATTACTTCAGATACAAAATTATTCAAATAATATATTAATCTTAGATTTATAGCTTACAATTCCAGCAGTTTCTTCATTACTTCAGCATTTCATTTTTAGTTTGACTTTTTTTCTGCAGTTCTTGATAGTTAATATTAAATATTCTTAATTCATAAATGTCTCTAATACTTGGACTTATGGAAATATTTCAGCTTCTTTCCATATTTCCGTCAGAGTTGATCATTCCTGATAAAAGCACATTCCATTAATCAAACTAAAAATGAGACCTATCAAATATCAGTAATAACTTAGATATGATCTGTTATCTCTTTAGTCACAGCAAGTGATTTCTAGTCTGTTACTCAATATCTATTTGTATTTTTTCATTTCAGTGTGCTAAGGTAAGTAACAAAATATGTGAAGCCATTCTAAATTTCCTTGCAACATTGAAAGATAAGAGGTGAATACCACTTCTGATTTTCTTTTAACTTGAGACATATAAAACATGTGGAAGTTACATGAAACTTAACTTTGAATTTCTTCTGCTCACAGAAGGGCTTGGAACAGGATGATTTTCAGAGGTGCCCTGCAAATGTCTGCCTTCACTGTTTATGAGTGGAATCATTCCGATGTGATGCTCAAGGTTATGCTGATAAAATGCATCAGCACCAGCAGGAGCAGACAGGCCTTGGATCTTGCTCCTGCCCACACAGCTGCCTTGATAGAAACTAGCTCCCATCCAGGAGTGGTATCTTAATATAGCTTAAAATGATCTAAAAAGAGCTCAGAACCACCACCTTGCTCTCGCTGGTACAAAGTCTTTTTCTTATTGCTCTCCTGCTCCACCAGATGGTTACATTAATTTGGAAATTCATAATATATGTTCGAGGGGATGTCTGGAGGTCTGTTCCCCCGCTACCAGCCTCCCCAAGTTAGGTCAACTTATATCAGGTTGTCCAGGATCTTCTCCAGCTATGTTTTGCATATTTTTAAAAATGGAAACTCCACATCACCTTTGAGCAACCTGTTCCAGTTGTGTATCTATGTTTGACAGATGCAGCTGAGGTACCCCCATCGGTACTTTGCACAGAAGGTGGTCCTTTGGTACAATTCTAGTTTGTTGCAAAACACTTGCATAGTGCTAGACATGAGTGCCAGTTTCATAAATCTGAGGCCCAATCTTTCAGACTCTGTCATATATATCATGCTTATTCCTTCAAGCCAAGGCAGGAGCAGCGCTGTCTAAATAAGAGCAACAGAAAGTACATGTTTACTCAACATCCCCATACAGCCATTTCCTTAGCTCCTGTCCATGAATCTAAACCATGCCGATATATCAGAGGCTACTCTCAATCAAGGCTCCAGGACTGCATGGAGAAGGTACAGTACAGATTTTCATTTTTTTGGAGTCAGTGAAACCATGTTACTGAAAGGATTGTACTTGAACATGATGAAAGTAAAACAGGATCTGAAGAGTTTCTGAAAACCATCCTTATTGTGAGGCAGCACAGAGAATTTTCTGGCATCTTTTTATTCTCTAGTTTTTATACCAGCTTTTACAGGATGCCATTTTAGAAGCAGTTGAACATTTTGCAGTGTGGGGTTTTTTCCCGGCAGATTTTTTGGTAAAACTTCTTGTTTGCCTGAGAGTACACAAACATTTTGAAGATAATACAGGGATGCTTTGTACTCAGATCTTTAATGCTGCTAAATGATGTATTCCATACTTGGAAGTTTACAAAATCGGTCTAGAAGCTGGGATTTAAATGCCCACCCTAGAAACAAGCTATCATAGGAACATACTTGTGATTCCAGTGCATTGCATGAGGATGATCAGACACCTCACAAAACAGCCTCGAACCCAGTATGTTTACCAGGAAACTAATATTAAGTAATGTTAATAACAGAATGGACAACCTGTCTTTCTCCATGAATAGCATAAGGCACCTGAGTGGCTGCAGAAGAGGAATGCATTTTTTTCTTTTTTTTCCAGAGGGTTTGCTGACAGTGCCAGCCCTGCTCCTGAACAAGTCTTCTGTACCTCCAGACAGAGCATCGATTCAGTGGTTCTGAAACAAGCAAGGCTGAAGGCCTGAAACCTCCTGTCCTAAGTCATTTGCCCAGTAGAGGGACTTACGGATTCAGATCTCTGCTGAAGCAGACATACAATTATCTTAGAGATCCACAGACTCAGCACTATTCTTACTTGTTGTCCTCTTGGCTCCACAAGTTTGGCATTATCATCTGGTAATACATATGCACTTATGGAATTCACCTTCTCCCTGCAGCTGTAAGATGTGGCTACTTCTGTGGGCAAAGTGAAGCCTCTGCACCCCTAACGAGTGCAGCCACAGGTTCATGACAGAAGGATGGACACTGACACCACTGCCCATGGTAAAACTGGGCATATCTTGGGGCTTCACTGCTGTTCTTTCCAGTTTCAGCATCTCAACTCAGCCAAGAGATGTTTCAGCAGGTGCGGAACTTCAGTTGTAGGATACATAGGACCCCAAAATTTCTCTGGGAGATGACTAGTGAATTTCAAGTGTTCTCAAGTTCAGCTAGCAACTGAGCAGATGTTTTCTCATCTGTAATTTTGAACATTGACACCTTGAGATTTATCTATATATTGTATCTGGCACTGAGGGCCTTTCCTGTATGTTCTCTTTATTGCAATTACCACTGAAGCTGATGATAGCTGCCCTTTTTATATCACCAGATTTAATTCCTGCTAGCAGCCTTTTAATTAACTCTGATGTTCAGTAGACCAGTCAGAGAAAGGCAAAACGGGATCATAAAATTTCATTTTGCCCATGCTTACTCCTACTGAAAATTATGACTCAGTGGGAGAAGAGGAGGCCGATATGTAGCACTGAATGATTCATTACAAATATTTCAGAACTCTGACAGCACTTATCATTAAAGTTTTTATAAATGTGTTTCCTGGAGAGAATCCCATCGTCCAGATCTTTCAGTGTGGGCAGGCTCAGTTTTACCCAAAACAAAGGTGGCAACAGCAGCTTCAAGCAAGCCCTAGAAGACTTCCAAATTCCTAGTTTCCTTTGAGATAATCTTGAGAAATTTTGGATTTATGTCCATTTTCCCCAGACTTTTAGGATTGGCAAGTAAAGACTGAATGTGTTTTGAAGATGCAACCCAAAACGAATTCCTGGGGAATTTGGTAGTTGGGTGCTAGTCAAAAGAATGAAAACTTCTTGACAACTAGGAGAAGGTAGTTTATTTTTTTATTGGACTAACTTGCACAGACAGAAGAAATATAGTAAAATGATAATATACAGAAACTTTATGTATTGAGCAGAAGGCACAGATTTTAAAGCTGAAGAGAAAGTTGAGTTCTTGCTCTTGTGCAAACCAAAAATAAACACATACTTACACCTGATAATTTTGCTATGACTCAAGTTTTTCTGCCTGAATCTTTTAACCAAAAGAACAGTAGACCTCTCCCAGATTATTTCATGTTGTACCAGTTAAAATCTGCAGCAGCTGAAACAAAGGAGTGATTTGGAATCTTCATTTAAAAGGAAAAGATTTAAGCAGAAAATGACTAATCTTGCACCACAAAAAGTGTAGCTGAGGTACTATCTGAATACTGAAAAGCATCATCTTGTTCCAGGTGCCATCTGCAATTTCTTTACAGATAAAAAGCTGTGGGTGAAAACCTTCTTACAAGCACCTGCTGCCAGGGAGCTGCCCCAGCAAAAGCTGCCCCTGCTCTGAGTCAGCTTTATTTCAACATCCACACTGTTCAACAAAGTTGTCTTGGAAAAAGGGGTCACTGTAGAGGGTTCCCAGCAGTTCAGTCCTCCCACTCTGTTCCACCACAGCTGAGAATTGCCTAATCCCTGTTCACCAATACTGTCCAATGTGAGCTTCCTGCTGCCCAGGTGTGCCTTTGGAGAAAACAAACGTGTGGACAGCATGACGTAGTTGTAGCTGAGAAACAAGCTGATGGCTGAATGGGAGGAGAAAGAGCTGCATCTCTGGAGTTTTAAATCAGATTTGGGCTTATAAATCAGCCCAGCTCTCTGAAAGAGCCCGTAGCTGCTTCACCATAGGCCAGCAATGCCCGAGCGAGTGTTATTGCTGTGGCTCCTATCTGCAGGTCTGTGGCCTTTCCTCGGAGCTGTGCAAGCCTTCACTCAGCTGCCCCAGCAGCAGCTCCCCTTGTCTTCCTCAGGCTGTCCCTCTCAGGCTGTCCTTCTCACGCCGTCCCTCTCACGCCGCTGTGGCCACGGCCTTGTCTCTGCCAACACCGACACCCTTGTTATGGTTGGTTCCCATGGAAAGTGGTTTCCACCAGTGCAAGAATCACCCCTTCTTTCCCACTTTTCCTACTCCTTGACTATGGTTTCAGTTTGCAATATAGGAAAAATACTACCTGGGGTGATGAGTGGAACAGATGACCTTTCTTCCTGTGTTTTCCATTTCATGTGCATTTCTTAGCACAGCTTGCTGCTGTTCTTCTTGTCCTGAGCAGGCTGCTGCCCTGTCCCACCCTTAATTTCTTTTTCAAGGGGCTGGAGTGGGCTTTGACTCTGTGAAGGCAATGAGTTTATAACCTTTTAAAAACTTTTCTTTGAATAAAGACCAGTCACAGCCCTCCTGTCCCGTCAGCATTTCTGACTTGTCCAGGATGATCTGAAAAAAGTGTCTGAGCACAATTTTTGCAGTGTGAGTAGCTGGCTCAGGAACAATCACTTCCTGGCATAAACCCCAATGATACTGTAAAATTAATTCTAGGGGGCAAAAAAAAGCTTGTTGCAAATAATTTGATAAGATACATAATTTCTCTTAGGAAAACAATGCTGTACAGAAAACTGATATGCTTTCATTCAGCTAATTGTAAAACAGTAACATTTTTTAAAAAATTAGAAACATTAATTATGAATGGCTTAGGCTGTCGCAGGAAAAGAAGAGACACATCTATGGAAAATGAAGAGTTTGACTGTGCTTTTCTGTAGTGTTTCTACTGAAATAAAGTATGTTGTTTAGCATATGACAAACTCTCTAATTCTTTCCATAGGAAAAAAAAAATGTGTAAAAATTATATACCTTATTACCATACAATGTGTCTGTGATCGTGACTTCTAAAGTTGGAAAAAAAAAGGAAAAGAGACCTTTCTTAATTATCACTTGATGTTAATACAAAAGCACCATAAGGAGCAGATGAAACAAACCATTTAAGTTAATATACACTTGTCAAGCAAGAAACAGTACGATGGCATGGCTCCAGTCTCTCAGAGGAAGGAATTTTTTTGTTCAGTGATATCTGATATCTCAGTGATAGCTGATATCTCAGTGAGCCACCCAGCACAAAAATAGGAAACGAAGCTAAGAACTGCAGAGCTCTTCCATGCCTCTCATCTTTTCTCTTTTCTCCCTGCACCAATAAATTGCTGTCTTTAATTTTATGGGAGTATAGAAAGAAGAAAACAAACCATAGCTTGTCATCAGAGCTTGACAAAACTAGAAATAAGTTTTCTTTCGTTGTCAACATACAATGACAATTTTCACAGTACTATTACAGGTATCAGCTCCCTACAAATATTTCTGTCCTATTATAGCTAACCAATACTCAGGGGACAGAAAGCAGTTGAATGAAAACCTATCCCTTGCTAAAGGAACAAACAGTCAGTGGACTGCTAGAAAAGTCACGTAGCAGATTCTGGATGACATGCATGCCAGAGTTCATTTGCATCTCTCAGATTTAAAGGACAATGCTCTCTTGTATGCCAATCTGTATTTCATTACCTCATTAGGTAAAAATCAAACAAGGGCCCAATCCTCTCTCAGCAGACTAGTCTAGCTGATAACTCCCTCCTTCATACTTTCACAAATTCACAAATTCATTAGCTGATAAAGGCAATAACTCACAAATTCGCTCTCTCAGCCAGTGTATGTGTTGCTCTCACTTTAGCTTAGCCATACTGCTACTACCATATATCAGGCTTTAGCATGAACTATGTGTTAGGCCAAAACCTGGGCAGGAGTCAAGTAATCACCCACACTCCACCACTCAGTATAGGCAAAAAGTCTGGTAAGTCCCACGCTGCAGTGGGTGAGGTACTGTTACTCTTCCTGCCTCACTGTGGGTGAGGGTAGGGGAAAGCTTTGAGCACTTGCATGGCAAAGTCTAGCATCACAGTTTATTATTAGATAACATGCTTTCAGCATGATGTTAGCACTAAATATGGATGCATAATACAAATAAAATACAGAAAAACAATACAATGATCCTGAGTTTCAACCCAAGATGCAATATGCCAGTTGCAGGTGGTGCATAACCCATAAAAATCTCATATCAATGATATTTAGCGGTTTGTTCAATTCCTGGTACAGACTTGACAGTCTGGTCAGTATCATGCCTGATAGAAAGAGTCATTTGCTTTTGATAAGCAATTGTTTTCTTATACTTGTTGATTAAAATTTTCAGTTCTTCAGTTTGAAGAATGTACCATGTCCCATAATGTTCCTAAGGGTCCTGTCCAAGTTGTAAGATAGTGTTCCCAGCAGCAGAAATATGAATTAGATTTTTGGTTTCTATAAAGTCATCCTGTCATTATGGAAAACATCACAAAGCAAACAAAACGCATATACAAGCCAATTTTACCTCAGTAAAACCATGCAGTGATCACACACTTAGCCTAAATAGCAGTTACCTGAGGCCATATGATTTGTCCAAGGGCCTTGTAGTTTTAAATGTTCAGGGCAGTACTGTTAGTGCTTTCCCCATTTTACACGCATGAGTATAGATTAGGTTACCTTTGTTACCCATGTATGTGGCCCCTTGAACTGTCAGCCACGTTCTATTGGCTACAATAACAGGGAATGGGGTGGATAAATGGGTTCATTTTCGCTTTCCCTACTTATGGTGTGGTGCTAAACCCAACAGACTACTTTTGCTCGCTACTCCTAAGCTTTGAAAAATGGAGGTTATGATACCGGCATCAATCCAAATAACAGGGTCCCTAACATCACAAGATTCCCATTATGGATCCAATGGGCTTTCAGTTCACATTCATTTATAATAAAGGTTTGCACGAGAACACAAGCAATGGCACTGCTGAAATTTGAAACAGATTTGTGAACACCAGCACACACTTCCTTGAGAATCTTCTGGAGTTTTCTCCAAGGGTTTAGGCTAATTATCAAGGTGTCAGTAGTTGCATCCTTCTCATTTATTATATCCAGGGTCTGATCAATTATAGCTTGCCTGCTTAATAGACTGGACACTGAATTATTAGTGATTATTTAACTGATAGAGTCTAATTCTCCTGTGCCCAATCCAACTGTTCCTAATCCTCCGGAAAGATTCCTGACTTTGCAGATGTTCTAGTGGGACAGCACCATTGTTCACATGTAAGTACTATCCATTATGACCAATGGGATTATACTTGAGCTAATCTGGTCCCATCAAACATGAATGGAGCATCCGAAAACTTCAGAGGTAAAAACTGCAAATCGTTTTGGAAATCCTTGAGTAACTATTACTGCTGTAGTAGTGGGAATGGGAATCAGGGAAATTTCAAATTTCAAACTTTGTACTGCCCCCTGTGGCACACAACCTAGATGGCTAATCGGCTCACAGACTTACCATGAATTCTAATGGTTCTGTTTCCCAGCAGGCATCACCATCCCTTGCTGTGTTATATGTTATTTCACATGTGTACAACTGTGCAAGAGGAAAAACTTACACAGAAGAGTGGGAGCTTCAGTAGTGTTGTGATTGTTTTTGGGGATCCTTTATAATGTATTAATTTCTCCACTCAAGACCAGGTTGCCAGATTCTCTGAGAGATCTCTAAAAAAATGTAAGGTATTGGCAGTCAGGTGGATATCTGATTCTTGCTGCCTCACTAGTGGGTTTTGAATATACTGAGCCTCTTACTCTATATCATGGAATAGGTGTGCTTGATTATACCATCATCCATAGGTGTCCTTGATTATTGCATTGTGCAATAGCATTTCTTGTTGTGTGAAACATTTCTCTAACAGTATCTGAGAATTCCCAGTGGAAGGGTAAATATTGCTTGATATATGAAGGATTCTGACTTTCTACATGTTGTCAACATTCTCCCTGGTGATAACACCCCACCACAGGGAGTGTTAATGCAGTTCCAAGGAATAGGTACTGCACTTGCTAGATGGACACTTTCCACAGCAAACAAGACAAATGGTATCTTTCAATCGTATGTCCAGAACATCAGTGGCTCCTTGGGAATGGGAAAGACCTATGACTTGGACTGTATTCACTGTCTAATGATAAATTTCACTTCCATTTCCTATATTCCCTTTCCCTCAAACCCACTGCAAAGTAACCCAGTGTTTTCAGAGCAACAGTAGTGAATTCTTGCCTGATGTCCTGGATGCCACACTGAGGTATTCAAACTGTCCTGCTTCTGTTGGTTCAGCACAGGAGATTGTTCAAAACTTTTACACAGTGATTACCAGTTGCTGTCTGTCAGGATATTAAGAATTGCATGGCCTCCCATAAATTTCTTCCCCAATTAGTGACACCATTTTTAAAACCAACTTTCTTCATCTTTCCCCTACGCCGCTGCCCTGAGGTCAACAGAGTTAGTGCAAAGTCCACTTAACTCCATACCCAAGACCACACTTCTGTATTGATTTATTTTAAAAATTACCTGACTGTACCTGTTGTGGCATTGGCTGTGCAGCAAAACCTGGTGGCAAACCACTGTACAGGGGTCTTACACACTACACCTAAAGGTACTGGTTTACCAGCAAGAATAGGTTTAAGAATAGGTATTGGCAATGCAATTTTATGTTCCTTCCTTGGGTCAAGGGTTCAGTCTCTGCCAGTCCTTTGTAACCTGGTAACAGCTTCTTTTCAAAAGCAGAATGATAGTGCTTATCCCTGCCACGTGCACACATACACTGCCCAACAGTGACCTCCTGTGGCAATGGGCATGTTTCCAGTTCTTTGGACAAACAGTAATGGTCAGACTGATTAAAATGTGAACAAAAGGAGTAAATGTGTATAGTGGAATCCCTGCCAGGTGGAAGCAAATTGCTCCCCATCTGCTTCTGGTACGCCATAGAATCATAGAGCCAGAGAATACCAGGCTGGACAATCCAACCTTTCTTGTCAAAAGCATTGTGTAGACAAGACGGCCCAAGCACCTTGCTCAGCTGGATCTTAAAAGTATCCAGTATTAGGGAACCCACTTCCAATCCAGTTCTTGGGGCAGATCATTCCCATGGCTGATTGTTCTCATTGCAAAAAATGTTCCTCTTGTGGTGAAAGAGAATCCCCCCAGGAGTAACTTTTACCCATTACCCCTCATCCTTTCCATGGGATTCTTGTAAATATAGAATCTCCATCTTCTTTGTGTCCACCCTTCAAATACTAGAACATGGTGATAAAGTCTCCTGTAAGCCTCTTTTTCTCAAGGCTGAACAAACCTACTTCCCACTGAACAAACCCAACCTCTCTTCATATGTCAGGCTTTCCAGTCATTGGGTCATCTTAGTGGCCCTTCTCTGGACCCTCTCCAGCCCCTCCATATCAGTTTTGCATACTGGGGACCAAAACCGAACAGTATTCCAGGTGTGGCCTGATGAGTGCTGTACAGAATGGGATAATGACTCCTCTGCCTCTGCTGGTGATGTTGTTTTTGATGTAACTCAGCATCCTGTTGACTTTCTCTGCACTGTTCACCCATACTGAGTTGCTTGTCCACCAGGACCCCCATGTCCCTTTCCACATAGCTGCTCTCCTTCCAGGTAGATTCCAGCCTGTGATGTTCTCCCAGGTGCAAGACCTTACATTTCTCCTGGTTGAACTTCATAAAATTCTTGCTAGCCCGTTCTTCCAGCCTGTCCAGGTGTTCCTGCAGGGCATCTCCTTTCCAAAGGGTCCACTTCCCCATTCAGTTTGGTGTCATTGACAAACTTCAACAGAGTAAAGAAATGCTGCTGGAGAGGAGAAACACAAGCCCTGCTGGCTGTTGAACTGTAAGGACACAAGGCTGACCTTTCTCTTGAGATGGAGGGCAGAACAGCAACAGCACAGGTACCAATGGGATGGTGACAGGAGCAATGGGTGTTCATTATGCCCCTTCCACTTCCAAAGAATTCCTCTCCACCCCCACATGAAAGGTCTGGCCACAGCTTTTGTTGCAGCTCCTTATCCTCCTCTGGAGCCAGAGCTCTTCGTCCTTAATAAAACGGTGCCAAACACTGCCTTTCCAGGTGACATGCGGTGCACTTGGTGATGACTCTCCAACTGACTCCAGCTTGTGTAGGACCAAGCTGATCCAAGCTAGGGATGCCAGGTTTAAGACCTGCAGTCCCTCCTGCTGCTCTTGAGTCTGCTGCTGAACTGCATGGGTACTGCAGGCTTCAAGGAACTTTTCCTCCTTGCTGCCCTGCAGGAAAACAAAGGCTCTGAAGACAGTGATCCTGGTGCTGTTTGTCTGTCTGTTCCCTTTCAGCAAGTCTCTCTGCAGCTCACACTTGAGGGTGGTGTTTAGGAGGTCCCCAGGGCTCTGTTCTACCCTGGTCCACTTCCCCTGCTGTGACCAGAGGAGCCCAGCCAAGAGCAAAAAGCTGCTGACAGGGCTGTGCCAGTGTCCCTTGCTTCAGAGGAAGTGGGGACTTAACTTCCCCAGGAGGGCTAAGCCAGTTCTCTGAAGCTAAGGGAGGGGAAGTAGCCAACATCACCTGCCCCAGGAGGCTGAGGAGCTTCTGAAGGACCAGGCACATGTTCTAGGGTACGGGATGTCCATCTGTTGCAGCCCCTGTAGCACCACTGTGACCACAGAAAGGGGAGCGGGCACCCTGAGTCATGCCCATCTTAGACTGAGTTTCAAGCACAAGGAGAGCTTTGGCATGTGTCTGACAGGTGCTTACCACGTGGGGCAGCTTGGTGGAGAATGCCTCCAGAGAAGGCAGCAGTGTGCCAGGCCTGTGTCTCCTTCTGTGTTTGTCCCCTTCAGCAGCAGGGGACCTCACAGTTTCTTCAGGTCAAGGCTGCTTCTGCTGGTGTAATGCCAGAGCACACAGTGCATCTCACTCACAGCCCATGGTCAGGGCTGTAAATGGCCACCCTCTGGTCACTCAGTGGCCACCGTGGCCATTCAGGCAACAGCAGTGTCCCCACAGTCTGCGGCGTTGCACACAGCTGACAGAGAGCAGTGCTGAGGCACAACTGGGCCTGTGAAGGTTTCACCAAAGCACTGCCTTGGCATGAAGACGAGTCTTTTGGTTTTGATCAGCACTAGAGTCCTGCTGCCCCAACCTTCTGCATGGTGCCACTTGCAGAAATTTGGCTGTGGGCAGAACTGCTTCGAGCCTGGGTGGACAGGGAGGGGTTTTTGGAGAGTGCCCCAAAAGACAGAGCAGTTCAGGGCTGGTGCAAAGGGAGAGAGTGGGGCAGGGCATTCAGTAGGACCAGTGTTCAGGGAGGGGAACAAGCAGGAAAGCAGAGGAGAGCACTCTCGCTGATAGGAAACACTTGGCAACAGCAGCAGCTTTCCCTTGCTCTTTGTGCCTTGCAGCCTTCCCTGTCTCTGCCCGAGCTACAGGCGCAGCAGGAACTGTGAGACCAGACTGGGCAGACGTGCTCTGGATGAGAATGCTGTGCACCTGTCGGGTGCCTCTGAACTCGCAGCAGCCTGCCTCGAGACTGCTTTAAAAAGAAAAAGCTATGCACCTGTGGTTTCCATGGTTGTTTTCTGCAGGAACTGCCTTCCCATGCCTCTATTGCTCCCTTTTTCTTGGCCTGCAGAAAACAAGTTAAGAGAGGCGTTGAGTGAAGCTCCAACCTTGAGACTTGTTAAGTCACTGTCATTCTTGCTACTGAACTTTGTTAACTCACTCTTGTATCGATAAAATCCATTGTCCTTTCTTTTGGGAGTGAAGTGCAGGACTCCACCCATAATGGCAGCACAAAGGCCGTTTCCAAGCTTGAAGCAGGCTGAGGTCCCAGGCTTTTCTGGAGCTGTGAGGAAGGGCACGCTGCAGAAGTCTTGACACAGAGGTTTCTCTCCTCCCTCCAGCATGTATTCTCCTCTGGTTTCCTGTCATAGCCAGGCAAAAGGCTGGTGCTGCTGGAACAGACCCTGCTTATGGCCACACTTCCTTTTCCTGTTGTCTCACACTTCCTGATAGAGGAAGAGAGTGCCGTGGCAGGAATTAGAGTTGCTTCAGTTGTACCTTCCTCTCCATCCATGTCTTGGGTCCTCCTGAAGGGAGTACCATAAAGAAAGGCCTGTCTCAGCAGTCTGTATTCACACATGCTGCTGTGGCCTGATCTCTGTGGCACTGCTCTGTCAGCAGTCCCACACCAGAGAGGAAAAAGCCACTCACTTCCCCTTCTCATTTCAGAAGGAGCCCTCTGGGTTTTTGAACTACCTCGGGCTGCAGGTGCTGGGCCACTGTGGAACCTGAGCCACAGTTCCTGCCTGTATTGGGTCAGGTCCCGCAGGGATCATCGCGAAGAAGAGGGGAAGGTGTTGGGTCGGTTTTCTCTGGCAATAGATCCCCTTTATTTTCCCCAGACTGAGTGCAGGGCCATTGTGCTGGGGATGGAAACGTGCAGGGCAGCACGGCTGGGGTGGGTGGGAGGTGGCTCTGCCAGCAGCTGGCAGCACTTGGCACATACGGAAGGCAGGATGGCAGATGGGGCAGCACAGCAACAGCACGGTGTGATGGTCAGGGAACACAAATAGTCAAATGGAATAGATGAGACTGCTTCTGGCACTCAGGAAGCACCAGGAAAGGAAGCCCTGTCATTAGAGAGTGGGTGGGTGTTTGGGGGGGGGGGTTGGAAGCCCAGAGAGGCTTTGTCTGGAGAGACACAAAAGGCCGAATTGCCAAAACTAAAGTCAAGGAAAGCTCCAGCTCTGTCAGTCAGAACCAAGTTCAAGTCAAGTGCTGCTCAGCCAAGGGAGAGCCAGTAGCTGACTTCACCTGTCCTGGGGGGATGAGGAGCTTCTGCAGGACCAGGAGCCCATTTCAGGGGTGGGAATGTCCGGGAGGGAAATGCCTGAGTGGTACAGTCCTTGGTTTATGGGGGCCTTGCTCTTGTTCCCATCCCAGTCTTCCAGTTCAGGGTCCTGGGTACCCTGAGAACAAGTGCTCTCACTATTAAAGACTGAAGCTGAGGAGGCATTAAGTACCTGAGCTTTTTCCTCATCCTTGTCGCTTTGCTTCCCCCCACATCCAATGAAGTGTTGGAGTGAATTAGGTAAAATTTGGAGAAAACAAGATAAGTTGTGAAAATGCTGGGGAAAATCAGTGGCAGTTAGGGTGAAATTGAGAAAAGTGTGGAAGTTGTGAGAAAATAAAGGGGAAATTCAGGGAACTGGGGGAAAATTAGGGGAGATCAGGGCAAAGTAGGATGGAATTAGGGGAAATCTGGAAAAAGTAACAAAAATGAGGAAGAAAATATGAAAAATTTGGTAAATTGGGGAAATAAATGTCAATTAGGGGAAATTGGGGATATATTCAGGGAAAATTGGGAGAAGCTGGTGAAATTTTGGGAAAATTAGAGGCAATTGAGGAAAATTTGGAGAAAAATTGGGAGAAAATGAGATACCTTGGGGGAATTGGGAAAAATGTATGGAAATTTAGGGAAGTGTAGGGGAAATGAAGGAAAACTTGGGGAAAATGAAGCAAATTAGGGAGATTAGGGAAAATTCCGGGAGAATAAGAGGAAATTTAGGTTTAAAAGGCCAGAAAAAGGAAAATTAGGGGAAGTTAGGGGAAACTGAGGGAAAATTTAGCAAAATGAGGGAATTAGGGGGAAATTGGGGGAAAGAAAATTTGTCAGTAATTTGGGGAAATCAAGAGAAAAACAAGGAAATTTGGGGCAAAATGCAGGAAAAATGAGGACATTTGGGGAAAAATCAGGAAAATTTGGGAAAATTAGGAGACACCAAAGAAATTCAGGGCAAATTGGTGGAAATATAGGGAAAGCAGGGGGAAAACAAGGAAATTTGTGGCAGATTGGGGCACATTTAGGGAAATCAGGGGAAAACCAAGGAAATTTGGGGAAAAATCAGGAAACTTCGAGGGAAATAGGTAAAATTAGGAGAAATTCAGGCACTTGGGTCCTCTATAGGGAATTTAATGGGACTGGTGGGGCCTGGATGCCTGGGTGCCCCTGGCTATTATTAGGTGAGCTATGGGGGTTGAGGGGGGGAAGGGGGACCTGTAGGGCCAGCCCCATATATGGTTATGAGGTGAAGGTGCCCCACAAGCCCACTGGCGTCACAAGCTGATCGGATGTCAGGGGTTGTGGGGGGGGGTGTCCCAAAAATATCCCATTGTGGGGGGAGGGAGAGGGAA
>VXBT01002914.1:315218-329662 GCA_013400235.1 Oriolus oriolus
TAACTGGGAGGGACTGGAATGATACTGGGGGAGGGGTGAAGGTACTGGATAAATCCTAGGGGAATACTGGGATTTACAGAGCAGTATTCTGTGTGTGTGTGTGTATGTCTGTGTGGTGGTGTACGGGAGAAGTACTAGTGGGGCTGGGCAGGGATGCTGGGATATAATTGGACATATTGGGACATACTGGGACATACTGGGGTGGGGTGTTGTGTCCCGGACCAGGACCAGAACTGCCCTGAGTCTGCACTGTCACCCCCTGACTCGGAGACCACAGAGAGAGGTGGGGCTGAGTAGTGGAAAGAACTGAGGGGGGTCTGCGGAGACTGGGGGTGACTGGGAGGGTCTGGGATGATACTGGGAGGGTCTGTGGGGGAACTGGGAAGGACTGGGAGGGATGAAGAAGTACTGGGGCATACTGGGAGGTGCTAGGGTGGGGTAAAGGGCAGGCAGTGTGAGGCATTGCAAGGAACAGGGAGCACTGGGGAGGGCACTGGGATTTCCAAGGAGGAACTTGGGGTGGAGAGGAGGACAACTTGCAGGAACTAGGAGCACTGGAAAGGAACTGGGAGCACTGGAGAAGAATGGGAGAAGATGAGATCATCAAGGATGGACTTTGGATGGGGCTGACTGGGAGCACTGGAGAGGAACTGGGAGCACTGGGAGGGAACTCTAGATGATGGAACCACTGAGGATGGACTTGGGATGGGCCAGCTGGGAGGAGTGGGAGCATTGGAGAGGAACTGGGAGCACTGGGAGGGAACTCTAGATGATGGAACCACTGAGGATGGACTTGGGATGGGCCAGCTGGGAGGAGTGGGAGCATTGGAGAGGAACTGGGAGCACTGGGGAGGAATGAACGAGTTGGGTTGACGAGGAAGAAGTGGTAGATGTGGAGAAGAAGAGGGAATGATGGGTTCACCAAGGAAAGAACTGCAGTGGGGTCAACCGGGAGGAACTGGCAGCACTTGGAGGGTCTGATCCCTCTTACCTCACCCAGCCCCATCCAGTGCCACCATGCCTGATGTGGAGATGGCCGAATTTGGGGAGGCCGCCTCCTATCTCCGCAAGTCGGAGAAGGAACGGTTGGCTGCCCAGACCCGCCCTTTCGACCTGAAGAAGGACATCTTCGTCCCTGATGAGAAAGAGGAATTTGTCAAGGCCACCATTGTCAGCCGTGAGGGTTCCAAGATCACTGCTGAGACCGAACATGGCAAGGTGGGGGGAGCCCAGCCACACCTGGGATGCCAGAACCTCAAAATAGCAACTCCATTCCACATTGGACTCAAAGAACCCAACCCACCTTCTCTAGAACCCAAGAAACATCTAGACCCCAACATGCCTTCTCCAGCACCCACTGGATGCTCAGATCCCACAGCATCTTCTCTAGAACCCAGGAAATATCTAGACCCTGATCCACCTTCCCCAGAACCCACTGAACAGCTAGGCCCCATCCAACCTCCTCTATCACCCCAGAGACACCCAGAGCCTAAAACATATTCTCTACCACTTGAGGGACACCTAGACCTCCTCTGGCTCTCAAGGGAACACCCAGACGCCCACCTTCCAGCCCTATGGGAGGCAACAACTGGGGCAACTCCCTGCCCTGTGTTCCTTCTCCATGGGGCCCTCCTTACCTTGAGCAGACAGTGACGGTCAAGGAGGACCAGATCATGCAGCAGAACCCCCCCAAGTTCGACAAGATTGAGGACATGGCCATGCTGACTTTCCTCCATGAGCCCGCCGTCCTCTACAACCTCAAGGAACGCTACGCCTCTTGGATGATCTATGTGAGTTGGGAGCCCATGAGGTTCTTCAGACCCCATCCAGAACTCGGACGCCCCTTCTGTAGACCCTTTGGGCCACATAGACCCCAGATGTCCCTTCTCCAGATTTCATGGTCCACCCATAACTGGGATGATCTTTCTTCACACCTCTTGAGCCACCCAAATCTAAGATATCCCAGACCCCTTGGGCCACCCAAAACCAGGACGTCCCTTCTCCGGATCGCATGGGCCACCTAGAACTGGGATGTCCTCTCTCCAGACCTCTTTGGTCCCCTACACCCAAGATGTCCCATCTCCAGACCTAGGTGACAGGAGTCACCTAAATCCAAGATATCACCTAGACACAAGAGGTCACTTCTGCAGACCCCTTGGACCACCTGGTTGGGAGGCACTTCCTGAGACTGACCCACCTGCTCCTTTCTCCAGACCTACTCAGGGCTCTTCTGTGTGACTGTCAACCCCTACAAGTGGTTGCCTGTCTACAATGCCGAGGTGGTGGCTGCCTACCGGGGAAAGAAGCGGAGTGAAGCTCCACCCCACATCTTCTCCATCTCTGACAACGCCTACCAGAACATGCTGACAGGTAAGGACCTTCTGCAGGGACCCCATATCCCCTGATCGTTTTTTGGGGAGCAGGAGCTGTGGGGAAAAGCCAAGGTGGGTTTCAGAACCTCATGTTTTTTCTCCTCATCCCACCAGATCGGGAGAACCAATCCATCCTCATCACGTGAGTGATTTCATCTGTAAACATTGTCTTAGTCCCGCTCACAGCCAAGACCCTCCCACCTGGCTCATATCCCCTCCTCTTCCCCCTTGAAGTAATGCCCACTGACATGGCCAACCCTTTTTCACCATCTGGACTTGTCTGGAGGTCCAGTATCCATCCCTCCCTAGTGAGTCCCCACCTCTAGCACAATAGCACCAGTATCCAACCATTGCTCTTCTTGGCTTCAGCGGAGAATCCGGGGCAGGGAAAACAGTGAACACCAAGAGGGTCATCCAGTACTTTGCTGTCATCGCTGCCATTGGTGACCGTGGCAAGAAGGAGACAGGGGCCCCAGGCAAGGTAAGGGCACTGGGTGGGGGATGACACCTTGGGGTGTGGCCAACATTCTGCCACCTGTCTGTCCAACCAATAACACAATCAACCACCCAAACAATTACCCAACCAAACACCCAATAATCCAACCAATAATCCAATCAACCAACCAACCATCTATCCTTCCATTCATCTGTCCCATCCCCACCCACCCAGCTAACCATCCTTACATCCACACATGGCATCAACCCACATCCCTGTCCATCAACCCAACCACCCATGCAAACCTTCATGGACCATCCATCCATCCATCCATCCATCCATCCATCCATCCATCCATCCATCCATCTCAACCTCACACCCTACATCCCCTGCCTCTTACTGTGAGAGCCCCCCTGACACTATCCCACTCCACCAGGGCACCCTGGAGGACCAGATCATCCAGGCCAATCCTGCCTTGGAAGCCTTCGGCAATGCCAAAACTGTCCGGAATGACAACTCATCCCGATTTGTGAGTGTTGGGGGTGGAGTCTGTGAGGAAGAGTCTATGGGGTAGAGTCCATGGGGAAGGGTCTCTGGGTTGGAATGTTCTGTGAGAAGGTGGCCACCTCCACCTCCTTCCACTACTCTTCCAGGGGAAGTTCATCCGGATCCATTTCGGGGCCACTGGGAAGTTGGCATCGGCTGACATTGAGACCTGTGAGTAGGTTGAGGGCTCCATGAGAGGACACCTGGTTGTTCATCATCCCTCCCTCCATCCATCTGTCCATCCACCTGCCCATCCTTCTCCTCATGCTACCATCCTTCTACCCTTCCACATCCTCAAGCCTCCCTCCATTCATCCATCTGACCCTCTACCTCATCCCAGTCTCCACCCATCTTCTCTTTATCCCCACCCCAGATCTCCTGGAGAAGTCTCGTGTCATCTTTCAGCTGAAGGCTGAAAGAAACTACCATATCTACTACCAGATCCTCTCCAATAAGAAGCCAGAGCTACTGGGTGAGCCATGCTCCCAGCCTACCTGCAAATACCTGATCCTGCACGCCTTTTGGGACCTGCCTGTCTCAACTCCTTTTTCTCCTTTCAGACATGATGCTGGTGACCAACAACCCCTATGACTATGCCTTCATCTCCCAAGGAGAGACCACAGTTCCATCCATTGATGATGGAGAGGAGCTCCTGGCCACAGATGTGAGATGGGAGGCCACCAGGCAGTGTGTATGTGTCTTTGTGGGCTGGAGAAGATCTTGACCACATTTTTGCCCCACAGAGTGCTTTCGATGTCCTGGGCTTCACCCCAGAGGAGAAGAACTCCATCTATAAACTGACGGGTGCCATCATGCACTTCGGCAATATGAAGTTCAAGCAGAAGCAACGGGAAGAGCAGGCAGAACCAGATGGCACAGAAGGTTGGGTCCAGCCAAGGTTGAGGGGGAAACTGGGGTGAACCCCATGATCCTTCCAGGTTCATATTTTCTTTTCTTTATCCTCAGAGGCAGACAAGTCAGCTTACCTAATGGGGCTTAACTCGGCTGATCTTCTCAAGGGGTTGTGCCACCCTCGGGTCAAGGTGGGCAATGAGTATGTCACCAAGGGCCAGAATGTCCAGCAGGTGAGTAGGACATCCCCAAAACCTCCTCCTTTTGGGGTGACATGGTGCAATCTCCAGCAAGGAGGACACCAAGAGACTCCTCTCACTGGTGGGACATCCCTCTTCCAGGTGATTTATGCCGTCGGAGCCTTGGCCAAGGCCGTGTATGAGAAGATGTTCAACTGGATGGTGACCAGGATCAACAACTCGCTGGAGACCAAGCAGCCAAGGCAGTACTTCATCGGTGTGCTGGACATTGCTGGCTTTGAGATCTTTGATGTAAGCCCTGGTTGACTGTGTTATGTGGACCCCATTGAGTGTTGAGTTAACCCTACCAGATGGTCAGATGACCTTGTTTTCATTTGTGTTGACCCAGCTGGGGCTCAGGTTGACCCCACTGAACATATTCGGTGTTCTGTTGACCTCATTGGCCATCTCCTCTCTCCTTCCTCAGTTCAACAGCTTCGAGCAGCTCTGCATCAACTTCACCAATGAGAAGCTGCAGCAGTTTTTCAACCACCACATGTTTGTGCTGGAGCAGGAGGAATACAAGAAGGAGGGGATCGAGTGGGAGTTCATTGACTTTGGCATGGACCTCCAAGCCTGCATCGACCTCATTGAGAAGGTACCACCTCCCCATGGCCTCATGAGGCTGGGGAAGGGCCTTTTCTGTTGCAGCTTGCAGGAACCCCAAAGTTTGTCAGCTGGGTTGTGCTTGGTGTTCACTGTAGCCAACGAGGTCTTTTCTTCCCAGCCCATGGGGATCATGTCCATCCTGGAGGAGGAGTGCATGTTTCCCAAGGCCACGGACATGACCTTCAAGGCCAAGCTCTTTGATAATCACCTGGGCAAGTCGGCCAACTTTGGGAAGCCACGAAACATCAAGGGGAAGCCAGAGGCCCACTTTGCCCTTATCCACTATGCTGGCACAGTGGACTACAACATCATCGGGTGGCTGCAGAAAAACAAGGACCCCCTCAATGAAACAGTGGTGGGGCTCTACCAGAAATCAGCCTTGAAGCTCTTGGCCAACCTCTTTGCCAACTACGCCGGGGCTGATGCACGTAAGGGGCATCCCCTCCCTTAGCATCTGGGGTTCTCCCCACCTTGTCTCTGACCTATCTCATCCTTACTACTTCTCCAACAGCCGTGGAGAAGGGGAAAGGAGCTAAGAAGAAAGGTTCGTCCTTCCAGACTGTCTCTGCCCTGCATCGGGTGAGAGTCCAAGGGTTATTGGTGGATCCCAGGATGTGTGGGCATGGAAAATATGTCCTAGGGCAAAGGATGACCCTTGGTGGGACAGGCTGGGGGGGTGTCTTCATTCTCTTCATCACCGCCTCCTCCATCTTTCAGGAGAATCTTAACAAGTTGATGACCAACCTGCGGTCTACCCACCCTCATTTCGTCCGCTGCATCATCCCCAATGAGACCAAGTCTCCTGGTGAGCCAATCTCTTAGGGTTAATCCAGAGGACAGTGCTGGGCCCTGGCCAAAGGTGGTGGTGGGGAGCAGTGCTGTGGGGCAGGCCTTGACTCACCAGTCTTGATGACCCACCAGGTGTGATGAACAACCCCCTGGTAATGCACCAGCTCCGCTGCAACGGGGTGCTGGAGGGCATCCGCATCTGCCGCAAGGGCTTCCCCAATCGCATCCTCTATGGGGACTTCCGCCAGCGGTAGGCTCAGAGGAGAAAATGTGGGGATGGGGTGGACAACCCACGGGGGCTGATTTCAGGGATTTCATGTCCTCTCTGGTCACCAGGTACCGCATCCTGAACCCTGCTGCCATCCCTGAGGGGCAGTTCATTGACAGCCGCAAGGGCGCTGAGAAGCTCCTGGGATCCCTTGATATTGACCACAACCAGTACAAGTTTGGACACACCAAGGTGAGGTCACTTGGTCTCTGTCCCACCATCCACAAGGTTTTCATGGTGGGACCAGATGGACTCTTATGGTACACCCACATACTTGTCCACCTGCCCATCTGAGCTCCCTCCACCCATGCCACCACCCACCCCTTCACTACATCTCCAAATCCCAGCAGCACTCATCTTCATCTCTCCTCAAAGGTCTTCTTCAAGGCTGGGCTGCTGGGGCTGCTGGAGGAGATGCGGGATGAGCGCCTGGCCCGGATCATGACCCGCTTGCAGGCCCAAGTCCGTGGTTTCCTCTCTCGTCAGGAGTTCAAGAAGATCCTAGAGCGCAGGTGGGTGATGAGATGGAGATGGTGTTGCGTCCATGTTGAGTGGAAGCCCCTGGTGACCCACACCTTGCTGTACCTTCTCCAGGGACTCACTGCTGGTGATCCAGTGGAACATCAGGGCCTTCATGGGGGTGAAGAACTGGCCTTGGATGAAGCTCTACTTCAAGATCAAGCCCTTGCTGAAGAGCGCCGAGACGGAGAAAGAGATGCAGGTAGGACAGGGCCATGGAAAGGGAAGGTGGGTGGAGGTGAAGATGAAGAGAGGAAGTGGTATGTGGAGACAAAAAGGAAGAAATGAGACTTACATGGCACCTTTGTGCTTCCCACAGAACATGAAAGAAGAGTTTGGGAGGCTGAAGGAGGCCCTGGAGAAGTCAGAAGCCCGGCGGAAGGAGCTGGAGGAGAAGATGGTCTCCATGCTGCAGGAGAAGAATGACCTTCAGCTCCAAGTGCAGGCTGTGAGTGACCTAGGTGTCCCAGCCCCGTGCTCCTCTTTCATTCACCTCAAGCCAACCTTCCCCCTTCCAGGAGCAAGACAACCTGGCTGATGCTGAGGAGCGCTGTGACCAACTGATTAAGAACAAGATCCAGCTAGAGGCCAAGGTGAAGGAGATGACAGAGCGAATAGAGGATGAGGAGGAGATGAATGCTGAGTTGACAGCAAAAAAGAGGAAGCTGGAGGATGAATGCTCAGAGCTGAAGAAGGACATTGATGATCTGGAGTTGTCGTTGGCCAAGGTGGAAAAGGAGAAACACGCCACTGAGAACAAGGTGAGGGTGGGGAGAGGTCTTGACATCAGATTGTGGGAAACTGAGCTGACTCAAGCCAAAGGGAATAGGTTTGGTGAAGACCCAAGGCTGGTTGGTTTGGGTTGCCAAGAATCAAGGCTGTTTGGGCTGCCAAATTCAAGGCTGGATGAGTTGGGTCATGAAGACCCAAAACTGCTTGGCTTGGGTTGTGATGATCCAAGGTTGCTTGGATTGCATCACCAAGACCCAAGGCTGGTTGTGTTTTCCTGCATCTCCTGACTTAGACCCAGCTTACCAAGAGCAAGAACAACCTCCTGTCTCTTGTCCTACCTCTGGTACCAAGTTGGAGGCCTGATATTTCTCCTCCTGCAGGTCAAGAACCTCACAGAGGAGATGGCTGGGCTGGATGAAACCATTGCCAAGCTAACGAAGGAGAAGAAGGCCCTGCAAGAATCTCACCAGCAGACACTGGATGACCTGCAGGCAGAGGAAGACAAGGTGAACACCCTGACAAAGGCCAAAGTCAAGCTGGAACAGCAAGTGGACGATGTGAGTATAGGCCACTCCCACCATGGGCACGTAGCTGGTTCCTTAGGGCGTGGAGGTCCTTTTGTGGTGTGTGTTTGTAGGGGCTGATAGGTGTGTCTCTTCCTCACTTCCAGCTGGAGAGTTCACTGGAGCAGGAGAAGAAGATCCGGATGGACCTGGAACGGGCCAAAAGGAAGCTGGAAGGTGATTTGAAGCTGGCTCAGGAGAATATCATGGACCTGGAGAATGACAAGCAACAGTTGGATGAGAGGCTGAAAAAGTAGGGGCCTGAGCACTTGCTTGTCCTTTACCTATAACAGCTGTCTCTGCTGAGCACTCAGGAGAATTACCTCCTGGTGTTTCTCCCTGCACCCAGGAAAGACTTTGAGCTCAACGCCCTCAATGCCAGAATTGAGGATGAGCAAGCAGTTGCAGCCCAGCTCCAGAAGAAGCTCAAAGAGCTTCAGGTGAGGTGGGCTTCAGCTTGGGGGTCAACCAGAAGGAGGAACTGATCCTCCCCATTTTCTTCTTCACATCTTTTTGAGAAGGACCTAAATCAGTGTGCCACCCACCCGAGGTCAGAAGCCCATGGCATGTCCCTTGTCCCAGAACCTCTCTGTCATTTATTGCCTTGAAATGACTCGTGGGCTCCTGGGCAGATTGGCTTTTGTGGGGGTTGAGCTGAGCCAATGGGTTTGGGGTTCTCAAGGTAGGGGGAGCATCTTGAATAGAATCATCTGAGCTAAGCAGACCATCTGGGTTGAATCACGTTCATTCTAATGTCGTGTTTGTGCTGAGCTGCCTGATCCAGTTAGCTCCAGGACTGGTTGAGTTGAATGTCCTCAAGACTAGTCAAGCTGAAGAATCTCAAGTTAATTTGAGAAGGTGGAGTGTCTTCAAATAAGGCCAGGTTGATCTGGAGAACTCAGATCTTGACTGGGTTGAAGAGAACTGGATGAGATCGAGCCTGGTTGAGGTGAAGGGTCTACAGCTGTCTGGGTTGAGCGGAAGAGTCTACGGTTGGTTGGGTTGACTTGAACTGACTTAAAGACTCTCTGTCTTGATTGGTTGAGTTGAGTGGAAGGGTTGGATGAAACCATGTCTTCTGAAAACATGTTCATCCCCGGAGCACAGGCACGTATTGAGGAGCTGGAGGAAGAGTTGGAGGCAGAGAGGACAGGCAGAGCCAAGGTGGAGAAGCTGCGCTCAGACCTGTCACGGGAGCTGGAGGAGATCAGCGAGCGGCTGGAGGAGGCGGGGGGTGGCACATCAGTGCAGATAGAGCTCAACAAGAAGCGGGAGGCAGAGTTCCAGAAGATGCGGCGGGATCTGGAGGAGGCCACACTGCAGCATGAGGCCACGGCTGCGGCGCTGCGCAAGAAGCACGCTGACAGCGTGGCCGAGCTCAGCGAGCAGATTGACAACTTACAGCGTGTCAAGCAGAAGCTGGAGAAGGAGAAGAGTGAGCTCAAGCTGGAGCTGGATGATGTCGGCTCCAACATGGAGCAGCTGATAAAGGCCAAGGTAGGAAATTGGTCTCCAGCCATGAAGGGACAACACTTCCACTGCCCTCTCAAGGTTCCCTTTCATCTTCCTGCCCTTCCTGTTTGTAGGCCAACCTGGAGAAGATGTGCCGCACCATGGAAGATCAGATGAATGAGCACCGGACAAAGTCTGAAGAGGCTCAACGCATGGTCAATGACCTCACCACTCAACGAGCGAAGCTCCAGACAGAAAATGGTGAGGGGCTTGCTCTGCCTAACCCAATTGCCTATCTCGTGACCAGTGGAATGGCTTTGGGATGTGTCCAGCAAGGGATTATCCACCATTCCACTCGACAGGTGAGCTCTCCAGGCAGCTGGAGGAGAAGGAAGCCTTCATCAACCAGATGACGCGAGGGAAACTCACCTACACACAACAGCTGGAGGACCTCAAGAGGCAGCTAGAGGAAGAAGTCAAGGTAGGGCTTTGTTGGGGGGGGTGGGTCAGTGGGGCTGAAAGACACCTCCAGTGTCAAGGATGCAGTTGGTTTGGGATTGAGAGGTGCATCATGAGCCTATCCTCACAGTAGGAGAAAATGAATTGAGGGTCCTCAGGAGTTAAGTAGGGTTGGTGGGTTGCAAGGAGGTTGAGTTGGTTTGGGTTGGTTGGTAACTAGGTTGCTGGAGTTAAAGAATGCCAAGATGGCTCAAGTTGATGTGGATCCAGCTTCTCCTCACCTCATATCTCTCTACCCTCCCAGGCCAAGAATGCACTGGCCCATGCCCTCCAGTCGGCCCGGCATGACTGTGATCTTCTGAGGGAGCAGTATGAGGAGGAGACAGAGGCCAAGGCTGAGCTCCAGCGCTCACTCTCCAAGGCCAACTCTGAGGTGGCACAGTGGAGGACCAAGTATGAGACAGATGCCATCCAGCGCACTGAGGAGCTGGAGGAGGCCAAGTGAGTCATCTCCCCATGGAGGGAGCTTATATGGGGCAGGGAAGAATGGACACTCTTCCACTGTAGAAGGATCTGGAGAATGTATAGGAACCTGGAGATCGTAGAGGAGATCCAGAGCAGAGCCTCAGCCAACCAGTGGGTGGAAGAAGGTTTGAGTTGACCCACTCAGTCCATGGGTCACCACAGCCAGGTTTTCTCCTGGGGCAGGAAGAAGCTGGCCCAGCGGCTGCAGGAGGCTGAGGAAGCAGTGGAGGCAGTCAATGCCAAGTGTTCCTCCCTGGAGAAGACCAAGCACCGGCTGCAAAATGAGATTGAAGATCTTATGGCAGACCTGGAGCGGTCAAATGCAGCAGCTGCTGCATTGGACAAGAAGCAGAGAAACTTTGACAAGGTGGGAGGACCAAGAAATGGTGGAAGGAGAAGGGTGGGAAGGAGGTAGAGAGATGTGGGTCCCATGAATCAAAGAAAGGCAGGAGAAGTCTAGAAGAAAGGTGAACAACTTTCAAGGGCCAGGTTTTAGCAGAGCTTCAAGTCCCTACCAGGAGAGTATTTGGGAAAGGAGGAGGAGGATGGAAAGAGGGTGCTTCATGGGCGAAGAAGCAGCTGAACAGGTGGTGTCCCCATAGATCTTGTCTGAGTGGAAGCAGAAGTTTGAAGAGTCACAGATGGAGCTGGAGGCATCACAGAAAGAGGCCAGGTCCCTCAGCACTGAGCTCTTCAAGCTGAAAAACGCCTATGAAGAGTCACTTGATCACTTAGAGACCTTAAAAAGGGAAAACAAGAACCTCCAAGGTGAGACTGTGGTCCTTTCCTGCCCACCTTGTTGTTTTCCACTACCTTCCACCAAGTCTGATGAGATCTCATCCAAGCAGAGGAGATCTCGGACCTGACGGAGCAGCTGGGTGGCAGCCACAAGACCATCCATGAACTGGAGAAGGTCCGAAAGCAGCTGGATGCTGAGAAACTGGAGCTCCAAGCTGCACTGGAGGAGGCTGAGGTGAGCCAAATCACAACCTCATGAGTCCCCATGTTGTCCTGGTCCTCTCTGTGGCCCTCTAATTTCTCTCTGCCCACACCAGGCCTCTCTGGAGCACGAGGAGGGAAAGATCCTGAGGGCCCAACTGGAGTTCAATCAGGTCAAGGCAGACTATGAGCGCAAGCTGGCCGAGAAGGATGAGGAGATGGAACAGGCCAAGCGCAACCACCTGCGGGTGGTGGACTCGCTGCAGACGTCGCTGGATGCTGAGACCCGGAGCCGCAATGAAGCCCTGAGGCTGAAGAAGAAGATGGAGGGTGACCTCAATGAGATGGAGATTCAGCTCAGCCATGCCAACCGCGTGGCTGTTGAGGCCCAGAAGCAAGTCAAGACATTACAGGGCTACCTCAAGGTACCCATAAGACTTCTATCCCATAAGAATGTTGAGGTGTAGTAGGTCCCACCACCCCACAGTGGAAGAAAGGTAGACCTTTAGCCACTTCCCTATCATTCCCATTCACCCTCTTCCCCCGTGCCACCTTGTAGGACACCCAACTGCAGCTGGATGACATGGTACGGGTCAATGAGGACCTGAAGGAGAATATTGCAATTGTGGAGAGGAGAAACAACCTCCTCCAGTCGGAGCTGGAGGAGCTGCGGGCAGTAGTGGAACAGACTGAGAGAGCCCGCAAGTTGGCTGAGCAGGAGCTGATTGAGGCCAGTGAGAGGGTCCAGCTTCTCCACTCACAGGTGAGACATAACCTTCAGGGAGAAGGGTCACCTCCATCCAGGGGTGTGGACTTCTAATGGTTGAGTTACCAAGACCTCCAGATCCTTTAAGCCTGCAGAGTTGGCAGGGAGTAGCGGGGCATTAAGTACTGGGGAGTTGAAGAAGGATGGGTCAGCAGTTCAACAGACACCTCCTGAGATCCTCTCCTCTAACTCCAGAACACCAGCCTCATCAACCAGAAGAAGAAGATGGAGGCCGACATCTCCCAGCTGCAGACAGAGGTGGAAGAGGCCATCCAGGAGTGCAGGAATGCAGAGGAGAAGGCCAAGAAAGCCATCACTGATGTGAGTGCCATGCTGGGGACCAACCTCTAGGACACTTTCCACTAAAGGGTGGTGGAGAGCATGCTTTGGTCCTCCTTCTTTGCTTGCTTCTCTCCTCGAGCAGGCGGCCATGATGGCAGAGGAGCTGAAGAAGGAGCAGGACACCAGCGCCCACCTGGAGCGGATGAAGAAGAACATGGAGCAGACCATCAAGGACTTGCAGATGAGGTTGGATGAGGCTGAGCAGTTGGCCCTCAAAGGGGGCAAGAAGCAGCTGCAGAAGCTGGAGGCTCGTGTGCGGGAGCTGGAGAATGAGCTTGAGGCTGAGCAGAAGCGGCATGCCGAGAGTGTCAAGGGTCTCCGCAAGTCTGAGCGTCGTGTCAAGGAGCTCAGCTACCAGGTGAGTTGCCTGAGGTGGTAGTGGAGGTCATCCACTCTCCCTGTGGCCCCAGGGCCTTACGTCTCATGCTGTATATGACTTAGAACATGGCTGACCTGCTGCTCAGAGAGACACGGGCAAACTAGACCATCCACTGCCTCTATGTCTGATACCGTAGTGGGATCCAGAACATGGTCGAGGTCATGAGCTACCCAGGCCACCTCTTAGCGTCCCAGCATCCATGGGGTCTTTGCATGATCCAGAACCTCAGGTGGGACCTCATCAGAGGCAAGAAGATACCCTCACACAGGGAGACAACCCACTTTCTGCACCACAGTTGAGGCCACTCACAGACCTAGAGAGGCTCCACTCCCCAAGAACATCATTAATTGTCTCCTGACCCTCACTGCTCTGCTGGTGACCCAAAGCACAGGTAGGGTCAGGTCCTGACCCACGTGTCCCACCCTACAGACGGAAGAGGACCGCAAGAACCTGGTCCGGCTCCAGGACCTCGTGGACAAGCTCCAAATGAAGGTCAAGGCCTACAAGAGGCAGGCAGAGGAGGCGGTGAGCACTAGAGGGACATCTGTGGGAGCATCCCCCAGGAGGGGACAGGGTGGGATTGGGGTGTGGCAGAGGATGTGTGGAGTAGCAGCAGACCTTGGGGTGGTCAAGGGGTGGGGTGTCAGGGGGTGAGGAGAGTAGGTCAAGAGAAAGTGGGTAGGTGGTGGGATGGAGAGATGGTGGTGGGCAGGATGGATGG
The DNA here is from genome assembly GCA_013400235.1 of Oriolus oriolus. Lineage (NCBI taxonomy): Eukaryota > Metazoa > Chordata > Aves > Passeriformes > Corvidae > Oriolus > Oriolus oriolus. Next base: position 328,727 of record VXBT01002914.1, read on the forward strand.
ATGGATGGATGGATGAAATGTTAGATGGATGATTAGTTGAGTAGATAGTTGGGTGGCTGAAAGATGGGATGTCTGGAAAGACAGGTGGGTCCATGGTAGGCCAAATGGAGCAATAAGACAGCTGGATGGAGGGACAGCTGGCAGGGTGGCAGGAGGCCACACAGAGCTGTGTGGGAGCCTGACTGATGTCCCTGCCCCCCAGGAGGAACAGGCCAACACCAACCTGGCCAAGTTCCGGAAGGTGCAGCATGAGCTGGATGAGGCAGAGGAGCGTGCTGACATCGCCGAGTCCCAGGTCAACAAGCTGCGGGCCAAGAGCCGCGACATTGGAGCTAAGGTGGGACTTTCCCCTGCCTTACAGCTGTCCCATGGCTGCCTCACAACTTCCCCATGCTCACACTCCCTTTTTCTCCTCCATTAGAAGGGACTCAACGAAGAGTGAAGCTCTGGACCCCCAACCATATCCCCTGGACCTCCAAGTGGCCCACCCCCACTCCCAGCCCCCTAGCCTTGGTCAGCCAATAAAAAGCATTGAGCAGCAGCAGTTTGTGTGGGGCTGGGTTTGTGTGGGGAGGGTGGGGTTACCCCATGGCACGGCACCCACAAGATGTCTGTAGCCCACACAAGATCACCAACCAGTGTGCAACCCAGCGTGCCCCACAGCATGATGCAACCAGACCCATGTGATGTGGGTCATGCACACTGGTAATGCAATGGCTAATGCAATGGGATGTGAACGCTGAGTTGCACCTCAACCTTGAGCTGCCCCACAGTGTATCTCTATCTGCCCCATGGTGTTCTGCAACCTCAACCTGCACCACACCAACCTACATCTATGTGGGGGGAGAGAAAAATATGGGGGCAGATGTGGGGGTGGGAAGGGAGGGACCCCAGGAGATGAGGGACAGCATCTGGGACCCCGACATATGGGGCAGA
>VXBT01002914.1:333116-343927 GCA_013400235.1 Oriolus oriolus
AAGGGGCCATATGGGGCAAAGGATTAATGGGGGTAATGGAGGGAGGGGTTAAGGATGGGAAGGGTTGATGGTGGGTGGTGGCACAGGGGGTGTCTGGTGGGGGAAAGAAAGGGGGTTGGGCATCATGGGTGAGGGGTTGGTGGGAAGTAGGGGGGTGAAGAGATAAGGAGGGAGGGGTTAAAGGGATGAAATTACTGGGGGAGGGGGCAAAGGAGGGAGGGAGGTCGAAGGTTTGCGGGNAGGGGTTAAAGGGATGAAATTACTGGGGGAGGGGTCAAAGGAGGGAGGGAGGTCGAAGGTTTGCGGGGGGAGCAAAAAGGGGAGGGTGAAACCAGGCTGATAGTGGTGGGGGCCCTGACCCATTGAAGACTCCCAACCAATTGGGGGTGCCCCCCAACCCATAGGAGACCCCTCCCAACCCATGGAAGAAATCCTACCAAGGGAGCACCCCCTACCCCACAAGGCACCCCCCAAGCCATGGGACACCTCCCAATTCCCAGCCCCATGTCTCCCCATTCCCCTCAGACGGTGACGGTGAAGGAAGCTGACATTCACCAGCAGAACCCGCCCAAATTTGACAAGATTGAGGACATGGCGATGCTGACCTTCCTCCATGAGCCTGCTGTCCTCTACAACCTCAAGGAGCGATATGCCTCTTGGTTGATCTATGTGAGCCTTCCCACAAGCCCCTGGGGCACCTGGGAATTAGACGGGGCCTTCCCCACAGCCTGTGGGGTGGATGGAAACTAGTGACCCTTTCCTAAAGCTCTTGGGATACCTAGAACCAGATGTGTCTTCCAGAGAGTCTATGGGCCACCTAAAACCTGATGTGGCTTTTTCATGGACTTTGGGACACCTAGAACCTGGTGGCCCTTCTCCAGCTCCCTTGAGCTATCCCAACCCAAGATGTCACTTCTATAGCCCCCTTGATGGGACATAAGATGTCCCATTCCAGACCCCTTGGGCCACTGACACATGAGATGTCCCATCTCTGGATGTTGTGGGCCACCCAGACCCAAGATGTCCTTCTCCAGCCCCTTTTTGGACAACCAAAATCAGGACATCCTATCACCACATCCCTTGGGCCACCTAGACATAGGATGTCCCCACCTGGTGGGGTGGCTCCTCCTGAGTCTGACCCACCTGCCCTTTTCTCCAGACCTACTCAGGGCTCTTCTGTGTGACTGTCAACCCCTACAAGTGGTTGCCTGTCTACAATGCCGAGGTGGTGGCTGCCTACCGGGGAAAGAAGCGGAGTGAAGCTCCACCCCACATCTTCTCCATCTCTGACAACGCCTACCAGAACATGCTGACAGGTAAGGACCTTCTGTGAGGACCTCAAACTAGAAGACCCCACTCCAAAAAATGGCTCCTGACTTAGACCTGGTCCTCATCTGGGAGGATGGAGAACCTCAGCCTCAACACCAAGACACCAAGTGTGTTTCCCAACTTCATCCCATTTGACTCCTCTCTTTTCTTGGCAGATCGAGAGAACCAGTCCATCCTCATCACGTAAGGCCTTGCTTTGTCCAACCCTGCCCCATAGTGGTGGGGTGGGAGGAAGGACCCATCAGGATGTTATGCAATATCTCATTGTTGCCCCCCCAGCGGAGAATCCGGGGCGGGGAAGACAGTCAACACGAAGAGGGTCATCCAGTACTTCGCCAGCATTGCTGCCATTGGCGACCGCAAGAAGGAGGTGACCAACAGCAGCAAGGTGAGTGCCTCAGTCCATGTCTCCTTGGCAGAGAGTGTCCCCCAGTGGTGTCCACACCCAGTATTGTCCCACCCCACCAGGGCACCCTGGAGGACCAGATCATCCAGGCCAACCCTGCCCTGGAGGCCTTTGGCAATGCCAAGACTCTCCGCAATGACAACTCATCCCGATTTGTGAGTGATGGGGATGTGTTGTATGAGGAAGGGTCTATGGGGCAGTTTGTGGGACAGGGTCTATGGTGTGGCATCTGCTGCAAGGTGGCAGCCACCTCCACCTCCTGCCACTGCTTTCCCAGGGGAAATTCATCCGGATCCATTTCGGGGCCACAGGAAAGTTGGCGTCAGCTGACATTGAGACCTGTGAGTGGGTTGAGAGCCCAGTGAGAGGATGTCTTGTAGTCCATCTTCCATCCATCCATGGACTTATCTATCCATGGATTTATTCATCCATCCTAAGATTCATCCATCTGTGGACTCATCCATTCACCCATGAATTTCATTCATCCATACATATCCCCCCTTCCTCCCTCCATCCAGTCACCTCTTCATCTCCATCTCCTCATCCCACCAGCCACCTGACCTTCCATCTCCAATTCTTTGTCCCTCTATCTCCTTGTGTCTACCGCCCTCCTTTCTTGCCTGCCTCCCCCCTGCCCATGTCCATCCCTTCATCTATCTTCATGGTTGATGGATTCATTGTTTCATCCCACTATCCATCTTACTTTCCATTTCCCTCTCTTCTTCCTTCCATCTGTACATCCCACCATCCAAATACCCCTCCTTTCCATCTCCTCATCCTACCATCCATCTCTCCATATATCAACCCATCTCCTCACCCAAGCCTCCATCCTCCTTCTCTCCATACCCACCTCAGACCTCCTGGAGAAGTCCCGTGTCATTTTCCAGCTGAAGGCTGAGAGGAACTACCACATCTTTTACCAGATCCTCTCCAACAAGAAGCCAGAGCTGCTGGGTGAGTAGGGTGCTTGGCCTTGAGTCTTCTACTTCCTCTCCTCCAATTCTCTGCTCCTTCCTGGGGCAATTGAGGATGATTTGGAGCTCTTTAGCCAGTGCAAATGCTCAGTTTTCATCTCTATCTTGGGCCCACGGAGCAGAGATGCTTCTCATCACAAACAACCCCTATGACTACAGCTATGTCTCCCAAGGAGAGGTGACTGTGGCCTCCATAGACGACTCTGAAGAGCTGTTGGCAACTGACGTAAGTGGTGGGGTGGGCAAGTGGACATCACCAGGATGAACCAAAGGTGAAGTGCCACATGGATGGTTGAGATGGTAGAGGATGGATGGGTGGAGGAGGAACATAGGCATGAAAGGTGGAGGATAGGAAGGGTGGAAGATGGTGGGTTGGTGGAGTGGGATGATGGGGGGTGAGGGACAGAAGTTAGGACAGGAGGCAGGGGGTGGAGGAGGTTGTGGGTGGAGATAAAAATATGTGGGGAAGTCCTTTGGTGGACAGATGAGTCTATGGGTGAACAAGTTCTCAAACAGATGGATGGGTCCATGGATGTATGGATGGAGTTAATGGTGAATGGATGAGTCCATGGATGGATGAGTCCATAGATGGATGAGTCTTTGGATAGATGGATGGATGGATCCATGGCTAGAAGTGTCCATGGATGGGTAAATGGATGGATGCAGTCCTCAGATGGATGGATGGGTGAATCCATAATGGGTGAGGCCATGGATGGATGAGTCCTCAGATGGATGGAGAATTTGATGAGCTTGAAGGGCAAAGGGACACACAAATGGTGGCCCGCAGAGACCCATGACCACAGCTGGTGGCAAGGCCCTCTCCCACCCTCCTGCACCTATCACCCAGAGTGCTTTTGATGTCCTGGGCTTCACGGCTGAGGAGAAGGCTGGTGTCTACAAGCTGACGGGTGCCATCATGCACTTTGGCAACATGAAGTTCAAGCAGAAGCAACGGGAAGAGCAGGCAGAACCAGATGGTACTGAAGGTGAGTGAGGGCAGGATGACATAAGTCTTGGGGTCACTAGGTTAGGTGGAATCTGACAGCATGTCTTCTTCTTGATGCTCTGCAGATGCTGACAAGTCAGCCTACTTGATGGGGCTGAACTCAGCTGACCTTCTCAAGGGGTTGTGTCATCCCCGGGTGAAGGTGGGCAATGAATATGTCACCAAGGGGCAGAATGTCCAGCAGGTGTACTACTCCATTGGGGCCTTGGCCAAGGCTGTATATGAGAAGATGTTCAACTGGATGGTGGTGAGGATCAACAACTCTCTGGACACCAAGCAGCCAAGGCAGTACTTCATTGGTGTGCTGGACATCGCCGGATTTGAGATCTTTGATGTGAGGACTGAGGGGTGGCAGGGTGTTTGTCCTGTTGGGGGTTGGGTTGATCCAGTTGGGTGTTGAGATGATCTTCTGAAGCTTCATGTTGACCTCTGGTGGAAACTTAACCTCTTCGGGCCTTGTGTTGACCCTCTTTGGGTGTTGAGTTGACCTCATTGATAGTACTGGACATTGTATTGACCCAGTTGGGGCTCAGGTTCACCTATTGATCTCATTGGGCATTCTGTTGACCCTGTTGGGTGTTAAGTTGTTCCAGTTAACCCCACTGGCCATCTCCTCTTTCCTTCCTCAGTTCAACAGCTTCGAGCAGCTCTGCATCAACTTCACCAATGAGAAGCTACAGCAGTTTTTCAACCACCATATGTTTGTGCTGGAGCAGGAGGAATACAAGAAGGAAGGGATCGAGTGGGAGTTCATTGACTTTGGCATGGACCTCCAAGCCTGCATCGACCTCATTGAGAAGGTACCACCTCCCCATGGCCTCATGGGAGCTGAAGAGACTGCTGGGGAAGGGCCCTTTCTGTTGGAGCTTGCCAGGGACCCCAAAGTTTGTCACTTGGGTTGTGCTTGGTGTCCTCCACCACCACTGAGGTCTTTTCTTCCCAGCCCATGGGGATCATGTCCATCCTGGAGGAGGAGTGCATGTTTCCCAAGGCCTCGGACATGACCTTCAAGGCCAAGCTCTTTGATAATCACCTGGGCAAGTCGGCCAACTTTGGGAAGCCACGCAACGTCAAGGGGAAGCCAGAGGCCCATTTCTCCCTTATCCACTACGCTGGCACAGTGGACTACAACATCATCGGGTGGCTGGAGAAGAACAAGGACCCCCTCAATGAAACAGTGGTGGGGCTCTACCAGAAATCAGCCCTGAAGCTCTTGGCCAACCTCTTCTCCAACTATGCTGGGGCAGATGCTGGTGGGTGAATGGATGGTTGGGTAATAGAGGGATGAGTTGATGGAGAAGATCATTGTCCACCAGTTGCCCTCTTTCCTGTGTTACCTCACCCTTCTTCTCTCCAGGTGGTGATGGAGGGAAGGGAAAAGGAGCTAAGAAGAAAGGTTCCTCCTTTCAGACCGTCTCAGCCTTGCATCGGGTGAGGGATCTACATAATGGACCCAGTGTGCAGCAGTGGGAGGACAACCTCCTGAATGGTGGATCGCTCCTTCAGCTCCCCAGACCCTCTCTTGCTCTCTCATTGGTCAGCTTCTTCCCTCCTCCCTCCTCACCAGGAGAACCTCAACAAGCTGATGGCCAACCTCAAGACCACCCACCCTCACTTTGTCCGCTGCATCATCCCCAATGAGCGGAAGGAGCCGGGTGAGCAAAGGGCTGGGCTGAGGGCAGGGAAAAGGGTGGTAGGTGTGGCTTGTGGCTGACACCACCCCTCTAACCCACTACCAGGTGTGATGGACAATCCCCTGGTAATGCACCAGCTCCGCTGCAACGGGGTGCTGGAGGGCATCCGCATCTGCCGCAAGGGCTTCCCCAATCGCATCCTCTATGGGGACTTCCGCCAGCGGTAGGCTCAGAGATTTGGGGATGTGGTGGACAACCCCACTGGGGCTGATTTCAGGGTTTTCCTGTCCTCTCTGGTCACCAGGTACCGCATCCTGAACCCTGCTGCCATCCCTGAGGGGCAGTTCATTGACAGTCGCAAGGGTGCCGAGAAGCTCCTGGGATCCATTGACATTGACCACAACCAGTACAAGTTCGGACACACCAAGGTGAGGGCACGTGGTCTCTCCATGGTCCTACCACCCATGGGGTCATGTGGACCCCATGGTCTCGCCAATGGGGTGTCCTCCTGCCTATCTATCCCACCATCCATTGCTTCATCCCCCCAACAACCCATAACCCATCCATCTGTCCACCAACCCTTCCCAACCAATCTACCGTCTCACTTGCCTCTTTCCTCCATCAGGTCTTCTTCAAGGCTGGGCTGCTGGGGCTGCTGGAGGAGATGCGGGATGAGCGCCTCTCCCGCATCATCACCCGCATCCAGGCTCAGGCCCGAGGGCAGCTCATGCGCATTGAGTTCAAGAAGATCCTGGAGCGCCGGTGAGAGGGGAAGGGTCTTTCTCCTTGAGAAGGGACCTCTGGTGGGTCACCACGTTTGTTATATGGTGGCATCTGTGTTGCCATTCTAGGGACTCGCTGCTGGTGATCCAGTGGAACATCAGGGCCTTCATGGGGGTGAAGAACTGGCCTTGGATGAAGCTTTACTTCAAGATCAAGCCCTTATTGAAGAGTGCTGAGACAGAGAAGGAGATGCAGGTGGGAGGAGGTGATGAAGCAGGCAGCTTGGGATCTAAAATGGGTTGGGTGGGGTTGATGGATGGAGGGGATTGGATGTGGCTACTGGTCTCCTGGGCTCTGTTGCAGAACATGAAGGAAGAGTTCGGGCGGCTGAAGGAGGCCCTGGAGAAGTCGGAGACCCGGCGCAAGGAGCTGGAGGAGAAGATGGTCTCCATGCTGCAGGAGAAGAATGACCTTCAGCTCCAAGTGCAGGCTGTGAGTGAGAGTGCCCCCCAAAACCATGTCAGGGGGTGACCAGCACCCCTCCAGGGCCACCCTACTTCACCTACCACCCCAATATAGGAGCAGGACAACCTTAATGATGCTGAGGAGCGCTGCGACCAGCTGATCAAGAACAAGATCCAGCTGGAGGCCAAGGTGAAGGAGCTGACAGAGCGACTGGAGGATGAGGAAGAAATGAATGCAGAGCTGACGGCTAAGAAGAGGAAGCTGGAGGATGAGTGTTCAGAGCTGAAAAAGGATATTGATGATCTAGAGTTGACTCTGGCCAAAGTGGAGAAGGAGAAACATGCCACCGAGAACAAGGTGAGGGTGGAGAGAGACCTTGACCTTAAGTTGTGGGGATTTGGGTCAACAAAACCTGGTTGTGTTGGGTTGAGGAGATGCAAGGCTAGTTGATCTATGTGAACATTCAACATCCTTTGGGTTCTCTACCACTGAAGGGGCCTCATCGGCCAAGGACAACAGCAGCGTCACCCAGCTTTGTCCCACCTCTGGTACTAAGCTGGAGGCCTGGTGCTTCTTCTCCCACAGGTCAAGAACCTCACAGAGGAGATGGCTGGGCTGGATGAAACCATTGCCAAGCTAACGAAGGAGAAGAAGGCCCTGCAAGAATCTCACCAGCAGACACTGGATGACCTGCAGGCAGAGGAAGACAAGGTCAACACCCTGACAAAGGCCAAACTCAAGATGGAACAGCAAGTGGATGACGTGAGTGTGGTCTCGTCCCACCATGAGTAGAGCTGAGGAGCTTACTGGGGGAAAGATGATGAAAAAATTGGTTCCCCCCATTTCCATGTTGCCACACAGCTTGAAGGCTCCCTGGAACAGGAGAAGAAGGTCCGGATGGACCTGGAACGGGCCAAAAGGAAGCTGGAAGGTGATTTGAAGCTGACCCAGGAGAACATCATGGACCTGGAGAACGACAAGCAGCAGCTGGAGGAAAAGCTCAAGAAGTAAGGCTGGACCTCTTTCCCCAGTCTAAACTGGTCAAGGCGCAAGGGCAGTGACCTCACTGCTAACTGCTTTCATCTGCAGGAAAGAGTTTGAGATCAACCAGCAGAACAGCAAGGTTGAGGATGAGCAGGCTCTGGCTCTGCAGCTCCAGAAGAAGCTGAAAGAGCTGCAGGTGAGGGATCTATTTTCTGCTTATTTGGGCTGGACTGGAGAGCCTCCAGCTGGTTAGGTTGAGGTGAAGGGTCTCTATCTGGTTAGGCTGAGTTTAGGAATTTCTGGCTGGTTGACAAGTGTACAGCTGTCTGAGATGAGTTGAAGAGTTTTCAGCTTGCTGGGGTGAGTTGGGTTGAAAAGTCTCCAGCTCAGCTGGTTGAGTTGAGTGGAGGAGTTGGGTGGAGCCAAGTCTGCTGACAGCATCTCCATCCCTGGGGCACAGGCACGAATTGAGGAGCTGGAGGAGGAGTTGGAAGCAGAGAGGACAGGCAGAGCCAAGGTGGAGAAGCTGCGCTCAGACCTGTCACGGGAGCTGGAAGAGATCAGCGAGCGGCTGGAGGAGGCGGGTGGTGCCACATCAGTGCAGATAGAGCTCAACAAGAAGCGGGAGGCAGAGTTCCAGAAGATGCGGCGGGATCTGGAGGAGGCCACACTGCAGCATGAGGCCACGGCTGCGGCGCTGCGCAAGAAGCACGCTGACAGCGTGGCCGAGCTCAGCGAGCAGATTGACAACTTACAGCGTGTCAAGCAGAAGCTGGAAAAGGAGAAGAGCGACCTCAAGCTGGAGCTGGATGACCTCAGCTCCAACATGGAGCAACTGATAAAGGCCAAGGTAGAAAGAGGCCAAGGTGGACATCTTACCGCCACCATGGGCATCATTCTCCTGCTTCATTCCTTCCCTCCATCCTTTCCTCCTTCAAGGTGGGCATGGAGAAGATCTCTCGCACCATGGAGGACCAGGCAGCTGAACACCGGGCCAAGCTGGAGGAGACACAACGAGTCCTCAATGACACCAGCACCCAACGGGCCAAACTCCAGACTGAGAATGGTGGGAACCCTGGCCCACCGTACCCCTCACCCCACATCCTCAGCCCCTGCCCCACATCTTCAATCCCTGCCACACCCTTGAAAACCTGCTCTCCCTCTGCAGGAGAGCTGTCCCGCCAGCTGGAGGAAAAAGAGGCCCTTGTTTCTCAATTAACTAGAGGCAAGCAGTCATACACCCAGCAGATGGAGGACCTGAAGAGGCAGCTGGAGGAGGAGATGAAGGTGAGGTTTGTGGCATGGCTGAGAGGGTCTCCAGGAGGGCCACAAGACAAGGTGTCCTTCCCCCTCATGGTGGTACCACCAAATAGAAGTCAAGTTCAGGCTGGTTCAGTTGGGTGGTTGCATCTAAGAGTGGTTGAGTTGGGTTGCACTGGTCTAACAGCTCAGAGATTGGGCTGAGCAGGTCAGTTCTGAAGCAGCTGGGTTGGTCTATGGGTGGTTGGGTGGCATTGGACCAGAGGAAGTCAAACTGGGCTAGACTAGAGATACCCATCTTTAGATGTCTCTGGGTCTAGATGTGCTGAATTTGGTTGGGATGAACTAGAGAAGGTTTGGCTGAGAAATACCAGTGCTTACTGAGTTGGAGGACCTACACATAGCTCAAGCTCACTTTCTCCTTGCCTTTCTCTCTCAGGCCAAGAATGCACTGGCCCATGCCCTCCAGTCGGCCCGGCATGACTGTGATCTTCTGAGGGAGCAGTATGAGGAGGAGACAGAGGCCAAGGCTGAGCTCCAGCGCTCACTCTCCAAGGCCAACTCTGAGGTGGCACAGTGGAGGACCAAGTATGAGACAGATGCCATCCAGCGCACTGAGGAGCTGGAGGAGGCCAAGTGAGTCATCTCCCCATGGAGGGAGCTTATATGGGGCAGGGAAGAATGGACACTCTTCCACTGTAGAAGGATCTGGAGAATGTATAGGAACCTGGAGATCGTAGAGGAGATCCAGAGCAGAGCCTCAGCCAACCAGTGGGTGGAAGAAGGTTTGAGTTGACCCACTCAGTCCATGGGTCACCACAGCCAGGTTTTCTCCTGGGGCAGGAAGAAGCTGGCCCAGCGGCTGCAGGAGGCTGAGGAAGCAGTGGAGGCAGTCAATGCCAAGTGTTCCTCCCTGGAGAAGACCAAGCACCGGCTGCAGAATGAGATTGAAGACCTGATGGCAGATGTGGAGCGGTCAAATGCAGCAGCTGCTGCATTGGACAAGAAGCAGAGAAACTTTGACAAGGTGGGAGGACACGGTGGTGAGACAGGAGCAGATGCGAGACATGGGAACAGCGGGTGACCACTTGCTTTGCTCCAGATCTTGTCTGAGTGGAAGCAGAAGTTTGAAGAGTCACAGATGGAGCTGGAGGCATCACAGAAAGAGGCCAGGTCCCTCAGCACTGAGCTCTTCAAGCTGAAAAATGCCTATGAGGAGTCGCTTGAGCACCTGGAGACCTTCAAAAGGGAGAACAAGAACCTCCAAGGTGAGACTGTGGTACTCCCTCTGCCCACCTTGTTCTCCACCACTTTCCACCAAGTCTGATGAGATCTCATCCAAGCAGAGGAGATCTCGGACCTGACGGAGCAGCTGGGTGGCAGCCACAAGACCATCCATGAACTGGAGAAGGTCCGAAAGCAGCTGGATGCTGAGAAACTGGAGCTCCAAGCTGCACTGGAGGAGGCTGAGGTGAGCCAAATCACAACCTCATGAGTCCCCATGTTGTCCTGGTCCTCTCTGTGGCCCTCTAATTTCTCTCTGCCCACACCAGGCCTCTCTGGAGCACGAGGAGGGAAAGATCCTGAGGGCCCAACTGGAGTTCAATCAGGTCAAGGCAGACTATGAGCGCAAGCTGGCCGAGAAGGATGAGGAGATGGAACAGGCCAAGCGCAACCACCTGCGGGTGGTGGACTCGCTGCAGACGTCGCTGGATGCTGAGACCCGGAGCCGCAATGAAGCCCTGAGGCTGAAGAAGAAGATGGAGGGTGACCTCAATGAGATGGAGATTCAGCTCAGCCATGCCAACCGCGTGGCTGCTGAAGCTCAATCCCACCTGAAAGGAGCTCAGGCTCACCTCAAGGTGGGATCACTTACCTCTAAGGAGGTCTTCCTAGCCTCTTGGATCTGCTGGCTGATGTCCATACTATTTATCCCGACAGGACACCCAACTGCAGTTGGATGACGTGGTGAGAGCCAATGAAGACCTGAAGGAGAATATTGCAATCGTGGAGAGGAGAAACAACCTCCT
>VXBT01002915.1:0-195832 GCA_013400235.1 Oriolus oriolus
CACATCCAGAGGGTAGAGGTCAACGGCTCAGGGTTCCAATGGACATCAGGGAGAAGTCATGTCCCTCAGCGGCTCCTATATGAACGAGTGCTATTTAATATTTTTATTAATTACATAGATGAAGGGATTGAGTGCACCCTCAGTAAATTTGCACATGACACCAAGCTGGGTGATGCAGTTGAGACACCTGAAGAATGGAATGCCATCCAGAGGGACCTGGACAAGCTTGAGAAGTGGCCCTTGGGAACCTCAAGAGGTTCAACAAAGCCAAGTGCTGGATGCTGCACCTGGGTAGGGGCAATCCCAGATATGAGAGCAGGTCTGAGGAGATGAAATCAGGGTAGCTGGTGGATGAAAGCCTGGACACGGTGTCCTTGCAACGCAGAAAGTGAACTGTGTCCTGGGCTGCATCAAGAGAAGTCTGGCAGCAGGCTGAGGCAGGATCTACCCCACCTGAATACTGTGTCTGGCTTTGGAGTCTTCAGCACAGAAAGGAGGTGGGCCTGCTGAAGAGAGTCAAAGGAAGGCCATGAAGATGATTGGAGGGTTGGAGCACCTCTTCTAAGAGGTAAGGCTGAGAGAGTTAGGGCTTTTCAGCCTGAAGAAGAGAAGGTTTTGGGGTAACCTTATAGCACCTTCCAGCACCTAAACAGGGCTTATAAGAAAGCAGACTTTTGACAAGCACATGCAGTGACAGGACAAAGGATAATGATTTCAAACTGAAAGAATGTAGATTTAGATATAGTTATTAGGAAGAAGTTCTTTACTGTGAAGATGGAGACGCATTGGAACTGGCTGCCTGGAGAAGTTGTGGATGTCCCATCCCCGGAAGTGTTTAGCACCAGGTTGGATGGGGTTCTGAGTAACCTGGTCTGGTGGAAGTTGTCTCTGCCTGTGCCAAGGGGGTTGGAACTGGATGATCTTTAAGGTCCCTTTCAACCCAAGACATTCTCTGTCTCTATGATTCCTCAAATGAAGATGGGCAACACGCATCATTCTGCTTATTTATCCTCCTGTAGAATTTGGGTCCTTCATCCCTTCTTAAGCATCTGAAATCTATGTACTCTGAACAGTGCCTGCTCTGAGAAAACATTAAGTGATACTGGTTTTAATGTACTGTGAAGGAATTTGATGTTATTCATGATGCAGTAATGGTGTTACCATAGCTCTTTGAACTGGCTCCTGAGATTCAATTTAGTAACAAATGAGTTCATCTTACCCCGTGACTAACCAGGCCAAGTTACATGTCTTTCTGTGCAAAAGCATATTATGTCATTGGGGACTAAAAAATGAGACTTTACTAAATCAGGCAGCAAATGTATTATTGTTTACTATTCATTATTGTTTCATTTATCTATGTGAGAAACAATAAAAGAGAGTTCAGCTCTGCAGGAGCTAGCAAAATTAAAATATGATAACTGTCCAAAAGAAACAGAAAGATATAGGCAGTCAATTCTGAATTCTTAGCCATAAAAGTTGAGAAGAATTTTATCTAAGGCAGCATCATGGAAACCCTTTTAAACAATCTTCCTCAAAGTTTATTTGCATACAAAAATATACTAAATATAAGAAGTATATGTTAAACTAAAATGTCTTCTTAAACTGAAAGAAGTCCTGGAACATGATCTATTAATAAAGTGAACAGACTGATTATTTTCATTTAGTTTGAGCACAAGGAAAAGACTTTCACATAAAATAAGTAATTCTATTCAAAACACTACTGTTTCATATAACCATAGCAACCTTGAACTACACTCTAAATAACAAGTTTGAATGGAATAAATGAATCCTGGGTAAAACTCCACTGACCTCAATAGCTTTACAGTAAGGATAAATTTTAACAGATGTGTTTAGGAGGTATATGCTATGCATATAATCAAAACATGAATGAGAGGCAAGTTTTTTATAATTCTATGATAAAATGTAAAAGAAATCTACTAATGAACCATACTGTACCATACCTTATGATACCATATTGTTAAAAAAATATTTTTCAGATATATGTTTCTTTATTGTGCTATTTAGATTTTCCTTAAACAATAACTGTATGTGTCTATGAAATGCAAAATATTGAAGTATAAGATGCCTCATGAGCATTAGAGCTGACAGGTAAATGAGAGCAAAAAGAAGCTAAGCATACCAAATCAGATAATTTGTAATTCAATTATAAATATCTCCAGAAACCAGACAGTCACAATATAATAAAAGACGCTTTATTTTAAATAAAAATACATTTGCCTCTCCAAGATACGGAGATGAGAACTGGGATAATGGACTTTAAATTTTATGCTGTCTTATGAAATGTGAGCAGTTGTACTAGATCAGAGCAGAGAACAGCTGACTCTTACACCTATAAGCTCAAGTTCAAGCAGGTACTTAGAAGCGAGTCTGTTTTAAGCACTTGGACAAAGTAACTACTCTAACTTCATGACTGTCTGTCTTTGTTGCCTTGTCCCAGGTCTTTGTATCTGATGCTTCTCTAAAGCCACAAAAGCTTTTGGTTTTGATTGTCTAACAATCTTCATCTGAAACCAAAATAATGCTGCTGCCCTGCATGTTCTGAAAACAACAAAATTAGATCCATTAAGAGGAATGTCTGGCTGTGTATTTTTAACTTGGATTTTTAAATCTAGTTTTCTTTTTTTCTTAGTGTGGCACCTGATTTTTGGCCATAGCTAAATAGGAGCTTGACATTTGTGGCCGTACCAACATGTGTCTGATGTGGATATAGACAGATGCTGCCATTGCCACCTGTCTGCAGTTCTAAAGTAGGCTCCTGGCAATGCCATGACTGGCAAATGTGGGATTTGGAGGTGGATGAGAATTGAGGTGAAACTGATAAACCCCTGATAGTGATGCCTTTTCCTGGTCTTAAAATTAAGAGAGCTGAACACAGTTAAGAGGGGAAAGAGTTTTACCTCAGTATTTATTTAAGGATCCTCAGGTGCGCTGAAATGCACATCGAGATGCACCCTGAAGTCCCCACTGAAGAAAATGGCCACTCACAATGTGATGTGTATACAATTACATGCCTTGCAAAAATTAGCATATCTATCAAAGATTCCCCAATGAGGGATTCCAGCAAGACCCCTCATTGAAGAATTGTTCACTTGGATGGGCCTATCTTTGTTTACAGAATGTGTTCTGGAGAAGACCTTGGTTTCTGGGGTTTTTAGAATGTTTGATCTCTTGGCTTAATGGAATACTGGGTCTAAGGGAAGTTATCAAACTTAAAGAATTATAACTATGTAGGCTAAAAGCACTAAGAATAAATAAAAGCTATATAAAAGAGTGTTTAAAAGGGGTATAAAAGAAAAAGCAAAAAATCATCAAGGCATCAATAGCACCCTAATAACTACAGGTCTTTTAAGTAAGCTTTGGAGAAATTGGAGGGAGACTTACGTACAGTCAGGAATGAAGAACTTGAAGGAGTATCAGAGGGCAATTTCTAACACAGAGTCCTTTTGCAGTACCACTGCAACAGCTTTGTAAATTGGCTGCTAACTAAAGACTTTTTAAATTAGAATTATCACCTCTGAAATAAACAACATTTAGCTTTTTTTTCCTGTTCCCTGTTTCTCTTACAGAAGTTCTTGCAGAAACTTGAAAGAATAGTCTAAGTGAAAAGTGGGAAACCCTTTACATGTTAATTCCTGAGTGAAATGCAATATCTGACCTTTGGTCTTCTGCCTTGAATATTGTGTGCAGTTTTGGTCACTGCACTGTAAGAAAGATACTAAGCTTTTAGAGGAGGAGGCCCTGAAGATGATGAAGGGACTTGAGGGGAAGCCAAATGAGGAGCAGCTGAGGTCACTTGGTCTGTTCAGCCTGGAGAAGAGGAGACTGAGGGGAGACGTCATTGCAGTCTGCAACTTCCTCATGAGGGAACAGGAAGGGCAGGCACTGATTTCTTCTCTCTGTGGTGACCATTGACAGGACCTGAGGGAATGGAATGAAGCTGTGTCAGGGAGCATTTAGGTTAGATATTAGAAGAAGGTTTTCCACCCAGAAAGTGTTTGGGCACTGGAACCCAATGTTCCTGTGAAGTGGAACAGGGAAGTGGTCACAGCACCAGCCTGACAGAATTCAAGAAGCGTTTAGACAATGTGCTCAGGCACATGGTGTGACTCTTGGGAATGTGCAGGGATGGGAGTTGGATTAGATGATCGTTGTGGATCTCTTCCAACTCAGCATGTTCTCTGATTCTGAAAAGCAGCTGAAATTCTGCAGTTTTGTTTGAAGTATTCTCTGAAGCTGGTTTGTCTGGAGGATTCTGTTTTTGAAGCACATCATCTCAGCTGCAACAGGCACATGTGTCCAAAGCATGACTATATTGTCAGGCAAAAGCTTGGATTTGATAGCTGGACTTGTAATCTGCCTATAATAAGCAAATTGAATTTTTGCACCGTGGGATTTTGGTCAGAGTCCAGATACCCATTTTCCAGCAGACCTCCATGATTCTGAGGAAAACCAAGAATTCTGATGATATCTTGAGAAGATTTTCTCCAGTACCCTCTACTTGCACAGTGAATTTTCTCTCCATAGTTGGCAAACTAACTCTTAGACTCCCACATCTGTTTTGAAAAACATTACAAAAATAAGCTGTATGTATTGGGGAGGAAAACGAATATTCATGTAATATTTGTGTATTTCCAAAGAGATTACCAGAGGTCATTCAAGTTTCCTAGCATTTCTGTTATGATCAGACAGTGCTGAACTAGATGGAATATGTTTAGTGACAAACTCATATCAGGATTTTTATTTATTTTCATGCAATCTGGAGAAACTTTTCCCAGAATATAGTTTGCAAGAAGCAAATATACTGAAATCATATGCAGGAGAATCATGCATAAGATGACAGGATTTACTTTCTACTCTGACACTATGTAGGGGATTAGGATGATATTGCTGCTACAACTAGGATTTCAAAAATGTCATTTTATCCCAAGGGAAACTTCTTTCAATGCACTGCAACACTTCCAGGGCAGGCAAATCCTCTCTCCTATCCTTGTTTCCAGCTGGGTGGAAGGAGAACATCACACTCTGCCTGTGTCACAAGCTTCATGCTTCAATATTTTCCTATAATTATGGTCCAAACTTAGGGAGAAAATTGATATTTCAATGTGAATTTTAGCAATTGTTTGATTTGGCAATTAGTGCTCAGCTGCTCAAAGGACAGATATGGATTTCACTTGTGTAATTTTATAGCCCTGCCACTCCTAAACTAAACAAATTTCCTTCAGATATGCATTGGTAGAAATCAAATATGAAACAGGATTACTTGCAAAAGCATATCATGTTATCTTCATCCATGTAACAGTTCAGAAGAATGTTACACTGTAGAGCTGTGTTCAAGGGGGCCAAGATATCTGCAAAGAGATCTGATTAACAGCCTCTTTTGATGCCACCTGTCCTTAAAGTTTATGAATCAATGAATGGATGGTCACAGACTGTTTAGAGACATTCTTAACGTTCACAACACAAGATTAGATATTACAGCAACCAACTATCTGTTAAAACTGGTTGTATACTGTTTTGTAACCACATTTTAAACCCTTTGCAGCTTTTGTGTTAACTTGAGAAAAATTATTTAGAAGTGTCAGCAATAAGCTTTCTCTGCATTCTTGTTTGATGGTGCTGGGCATGAGGTGTTAGAAGCATGAAATGCAAGTATGTCAGGCATTAAAATATAATAGCATAAAATTGGTTTATGTTGCTGTGGACACATTTTCTTCTGAGTGCTAGCTCATCCAAAAGCTTTTGGAAAAAATTAGCTTGACCATCATCTAGAAAAGAAAGAGAATTAAGAACTGACAAATATCTGTGCACATATGTGTCTGCACGGTATTTATGAATAACCAAAAGCTCTCGGTAGCTCCAATTTGAGATTTTTATCTTGCATATTTTGTGTTCAACCACAAAGGGAAAAAAAAACCCAGAATGGAAAACAATTCATTGAATCAATTAAAATGATGAATACTTTCAGGAAAATACTGACCTGCATGCAGCTGTACTGAAAGCAGAAATAGTGATTATTTATTGAGTCATTATATACTGAATAAATTTGTCATTTAAAACTATTTACTCAGCTTTAAAAGTCTAATTTTCAAAAGCCGTGGGGGCTCTGAAAATCATAAATCTCTTCTCTTTTTGTGAGACATGGCTCCCAGAGTATGCATTGTTTAGATTATCCTTTAACCTGTTGACAGACTTCCCATCCTTTGTTTTTCCTCTGGTACCTACTAATCCGGTCTTCATCATTTTTAAGAAGGGCATTCCACCATGCTGCTTGGGCTATGCTCCCCTTCAGCTCTTACAGAATTAGAAAGCCTCAGAATGGTAAAGTCATTTATCTAAAACATTTATAGACTATTTATCTACCAGTAAGAAGCAATAAATCTCAAAGCTTCCAAAAATTTACTAGCATGCAATCATGGTCACCCTTTTCCTTATGTACAGCTGCTCAGCACACCTGTTAGAGTACGGATGGCTTTCCAGGGAAATATGAGGGAATTAGTACCCAAAACTCTGCCTACTCCATCAAGAGTAAGAAGCAGGATATAGAAATGTTAAATCTTATGAGGAAATGAAAAACTCACAGTATTTAGCCAAATATGAACCAAAATGCATTCCTACCATTTGTATGTTAAAAAACTTCTAATATTAATATAAAAAAATATTTTTTCACAACATGTGTACTATGACCTCTATAATATTTTCAAGGAAAAAACCCTACAATTGAATTTTTTCCCCCTTAACATTTAGTAGCAACATATTTTTTCCATATTGAAAATATCTCCATTGTGTGAGATAAATTATTTTTGGTAGCAAAAGACCCTCAGAGAAGAAATCAATACACTGAGCTCACCATCTAAAGTTTTGATGATATTTAAGGCATTAAGTAGTAACAGATGCAACTTAAAGAACTAATTGTTCACATCAGTCATATTAACTTTGCTGTTTATATTTGCCAAAGAAAGGACTGGTTAGAAGTAAAGGCAAGTAAAATCAAGAAGAAGATAAACTTGAACCTGTGAAGGAGAATCTCACATGGCACCAGAATGCCTGGAACAAATCCAATCTTTTTTCCCTTGCCTAGGAGACACATTTTTCCTTTAATCCCCAGCAACTTATTCTGTCAAATCAGGGACATCTGGTCAATTTCTCATCTAATAGGTCTTTCTTTTCTGTCTCTGGCCTCTCATGTCCCACCTGTATTCTTGAAAATGATGCTTCTTCACCCAAATTTGTGTTTTTCCTTTGTCCGTTTGCAATACACCATGGCTGCTGCTCTTTTTCTCATTTTTTCCTTCCCCATTGAGTCTCAGTTACCTCTCAGAAACCTCAGTCTTTCTTCAGCCTCCAAGGCTGCCTGCCTATCTTCCATTAGGCTTCATGCACTGCACAGGAACCATGAGTCTCACTCTCATTTCCACTGTGCAGGATCTGGCCACCCAGAGGTGCAAAGACCCAGGGGCATGGGAGGGAAGCAGCGTTAGCATCATTCATCTCGTAGGGAGCTTCTGCCTTTTGTCTTTCTCTGTACATTTTCGCTAGCATTAAATCTGACCCTCAGTATTACGCTAACTTGCATAGTAACTTTATTTCACTAGGAAAAATTCAACATCAGAAGGATTAATTGTATTAATTCATCACTGACATAATTTGTCCCTGTAATTATTGTTTGTAAAAACAATAAATATGCTGTGCTTATCTTGGGTGCTCCAGGACTTCAGGAAGTTGGTATTTTGCAAAATGTTGTTTTGAAAATACCCATAGGGACCATGAATATGCTGTGCCCTTTCAGAGCAGGTTGCTCTGTCTGCATGAGCTTGTGGAAATGCCAACATTAACATCTCTATACATCAGAGTTTGTCCATTTGGAAGATCAACATAATAAAACCAACCTCCCAGGTGGGTGGTGAGGTTTGGTACAAGTTTCACACTCATAAAATAAATTATGTTAAAAGAATAATTACAAAAGCAAACCAAACTCAATATAATGATTCTGACCTGACTCCTTTGCATTTTGGAAATAAATCAACATTATAATCTATGTTTTTGTTACACAAAAACTTAGAAACATGATAGATATCTGACATGTCGTAAATGTAGAAGTAGAATGAAGAATTGACCTCTGAGATCAAAGTTCATCCCACAAACTAGCCAAAATATTATTTTTATACAATCTCATTTTACTGTTTTTATACCAGCAATCTTCCATCATAATTAAGGAACAATCATGGCCAAAGCAATAGAAGGTGAGCTCCTACTGTCTCTTTTAGGATTGTGCGAGTGCTGGGGAGGTAAATATGTTAATTTTTATATACTTAAGTTTTTAAGTGTATAAAAACACTCATTCCATTCTAAATTGCCAGTACAGTGATACTTTTATAATTTTAGTAGTGGAATACAACCTGACATTATAAAAAGTAGTGAAAAATTGTCAAAGCCTGTAAGAAGAAAGATACTCTTTTTCCTGGATTTTTTAGTTTTGGTTTTATCATTTTTTCTCTGAAAAAATGTTCATAGGTCACTGTAGGATGAAGAGCCACATTCTCTAGTTTTATCTCTGAAAGAGATAAAAAATCACCATAATCTCAATGATCTGCAAATTGCAAAATAGTAAGGAACTTGATTTGTTATTTTGGTGGTAAATTAGAGAAGCACAGTGAGAGTTACTGAATAAAGTGTCAAATAAAGTATTTTTCAGGTAACCTAATGAGAAACATGTTTCTTAAGTATTCTCTTTGCTTGTTTTTATAAACCATCACCTTCCAGGTTTCTCTCTGAGTGGATAGGGAGATCAAATTCTGCAGAGAGATTGTGTGGTGCTTGGCTGTTAGTGGGCTATCACCCTATGACACTTCCAGTAATTCTGAGATTGCCTTTTTTAGAGCTGAGTCCATTGTGTCTGTGGTATGTAAAATGTGATGGAAAATAAATCTACCTCTCAAAATTTAAGAACTTAAATACGATTTTAAATACAGAGTGCTAATAATGAGATTAAAGAGGGTTAGTGAAAGTGTCACAGGAATCTCTTGCCCCTGAGGTTTGCTTTTTTTGCAGATGAAACATTACATAGAAATAGAATCAGAATGGTGAAATCACAGGACAATTCAGGTTAAAGAGAGCTCTGGAGATCATTTAATCCAACTGCCCTCTCAAAGCAGGGGTGGCTTTTGTCAGATCTGGCTGTTCAAAGTCATATTCAGATGATTTCTGGAAACCTTCAGGAACCTCTAAAGCCTCTTGGGGCAAACAGTTACTGCATTTTGTCACCCTCATGTAAAGAGATTTTTCTTTACAGCCAACTAGAATTCTCTTTGTGCAACTTTTGTCAGTTGCTTCTTGTCCTGTTTCTGGTACCTCAGACAAATGTCTGGGTCCATGGTCTACAAACCCTCTCTTAGGAGAAGACTAATTAGATTTCTCCTTTGCTTTCATTTCTGTAGGCTCTTTGCTTTCATTTCCTTCTCTTGGTCTCACCAAGGTTCCAGCTCCTTGCTGATCAAAATAGTCCTCCACTGAATTCTCTTGTGATTATTGATGCAGCTCTTGCACTAGAGGACAAAATTAGATAGTTTATTCCAGATGTGGCACTCCAAGGACTCAGCTAAGAGTAATAATCACTTTCCTTGATCTGAGAGCTATGATTCTGCCAATGTAGTCCAGTACACAGTAAACACAATCAGTACAAACATGCATTTTTGTCTCATACTTAGCAGCAAACCAAGAACGTGCCCACCAGGAACTTCACATCATTTTCTTTTGAGGTATTTTGCAGTCAATCAGTTCTCAAAGTAACTCCAACTTCAGCATCTCATGCAACACTTCCCAGGACTTCTAGATCTTGAGACATCCACGGCACAAACTGGTTAACTTCTGCCTCTCAAAGAGCTCACACAAAATGTCATTGTCACTTTATTCTATTTGTGTTTGGAAGATGCATTTCTGAAAAAACAGTAAGGAGACAGAGACTTGAAATATACGTGGAACAAGTAAAACAGGTATCACAGCAAGTCATTACTACTCTGTGAAGAATGCTTTTATGTGCCTTGGAAGGACATTGCCAAGTAATTTTCACAAATATACTTCACATTTTATTGTTATTTTAGGCAACATAAAAAATTAACATACAGCCAGAGAAAAGCTCTTAGATTCTTAATTGCAAGCATTACATTGCAAATGATAAATGAAAGAACGTTCCTCTAAATTGCTTGTAATACTCTCTCAAAGTCTGAAATTCCCTGTCGAGAATCTCAAGACTCTCTTTGTCCCTAGTGAGCCTCATCTGTAGGTTTGATTGTTTGGGGTTTTTTTCCACATAGTAAATTTTTGTTATCTAATTCCTAATAAATCTTCTTTTATGATATACACTACCCAGTAACAGCAACTTTTACAGCCTTTTATTTTAACACTCAGTTATTTTACAGCTAATTGTCCAATTGACCTCTAAGGGGTCCACAATATCCTGTTTCATGCACTGCTACTTCATTCAGTCTTTTATAACTGTAAAATCAATATACAGTTATGTTACTCAAAGATCTGACGGATGTGCACAAAATGTTGTTGCCTACCCTTCTTCAGCATTTTAGAGCTACTGTCAGCAACCTAATTTTTTCCTTTTTTTGCCCTTAACACAGAAGGCTTAAAATACAACCGTTAATGGGTGCACTGTTGTGACAGATGCATACAGAATCACTTGCTATTTCCCAACTTTCCATTCAGTGTGTAGAGATACTGACATATTTTTATTCCAGAAGATTGATGTTTACTTCTTAAAATGTTCAAAACCAAGAGGCCTTGAATGGGAGTGCTGTATTTGCTGACCTATGTATTTCTTTAGTCTTCTAAACTCCGTTCAAATGGACACTTTTGTGATGAACTGACTCTTAATTAGCATTTGGACAAAAGAGGGTAAACAAGCATGTCTGAACACTGAAACCTGCATGTCCCATACTGCTGAGGTTCTCAGCACACTCATTAGATGTATTTTGAACAACTCTCATTAGCTCTTTCAAAAACAAGTCCCAAGAAAAGATAATTGATTCCTGACACATGTCACGTGGATGAAACTGCACCAAGCCTAGAAAATAACACTTATCTCCAAGCCTTACAGGGTATTCCCTGCAGAGGAAGCTGTGCTGGTTTTGGATGAAATAGTGTTAATTTTCTCCACAGTGGTTAGGATGGGGCTGTCTTTGCATTTGTCCTGAAAACAGTGTTGATTACACAGGGATGTTTTCATTACCCTAGAGTGGTGCTTACATGTCAACAAGGCCTTTTCTGCTTCTCATATTGCCCTGCCTGTGAGAAGGCTGGGGCTGCACAAGGACTCAAGAGGGGACATAGAGGGACAGCTGACCCCAACTGACCAAAGGGATATTGCACACCATATGGGATCATCCTCAGCAAATAAAGCTGGGGGAGGAATAAGGAAGGGGAGCCAGATTTGGAGTCAAGACCTTTGCCTTCCCAAGTCACCATTACGCATGGTGGAGCCCTGCTTTCCTGAAGATGGCTGAACACCTGCCTGCCCATGGGAAGTGGGGAATGAAATCTTTGTCCTTCTTTGCTAGCACATGCAGCTTTTGCTTTACCTATTAAACTGTCCTTATCTCAGCCCATGATTTTACTCACTTTTACTCTCCTGATTGTCTCCCCCATCCCATGGGGGCTAAATAAGTGAGCAGCAGTGTGATATTTAGTTGCCAGCTGGGGTTACAACATGACACCCAGAGACAAATGCCGTGGGAACCAGTGAGCATGAACCTCAGTTCTGTTCCCCTGATTGGTCCCCGCCTCTGTCCTGACTCTGGTCCAGAAAGCTCCTCCCTCCCCATTCTCCCATTGGCCCCTGTCCCTTTGTCCCTCCCTCAGAGTTCCCCTATGGGTTCCCTTACCCCAGCCCTGCCTATGTACCGCCCTGTGCCCTCAGACCATTGGCCCCAGATGCTCTCCCTGCCCCCATATAAAAATCCTACACCTTCCATTGTTCTTGTCTTTGCCTCTTGGCCCTTCACTGGAGAGGGTGGAATAAACGTACTCAGTGGAATTCTAAGCATCGACCCTCCCCATCTCTTTGCCATCGGTTTGTCGCAAAGCCAGCCGGGGCGTGAGCAACCCCGGCCATCGGCTCACGACAAATGCAGTGCTGAGGGCAATGACTAGTATGTTAACGTGGGGGTTAGCTCCTGTCAGAATGGACAGGAGACTGTCTTGTGCCATATGATTTGTGGCCAAAATGTCTTCCTTTCTTTTGTCTCATGGTCTAGATGCATAACTAAAGTACATTCTCAGGGCTCATGGATGACTTTCAGGTTATCACATCCTTTACATATCACAAAATCATTAGTAAAATGTAATAATGCAATGTCAGTAATATCATTTATTACTTCCATAGTATCTGCCTATAGGAAAGAATTCCTTGAAAGACAGAGTTTATGGTGAATTACCTACTGAAGCCACATTTGACTTCGCCTGTGGAAATAAATTTATTGTGCATAACTTGAATTAAAATATATTTTAGCCTGTCTATTCATGGCAAACCTTAGCATGATGCTGTATTTTATAGTTTTTACAGCCTATTTCCAGATTGTAACTTCCAAGTCCCTTTCCCTATGTTGCCTTTTTTCAGTTAGACAAATACAGTGGAAACATGTAGTACCAGGCATTTTTCTTCTTGAGATAGAGACACATTGAGCTTCAAATTTCGACAGTTTTGCAGATACTTATCAGTTGTTTTACCTCTGAATTTGGGTGCATAATGCAACATCTTAATGGAACATAACTACCAAATTCTGCAAACTTCTTGTTTCATTTCCTTTTAAGTTATTACTAAAAAAAGATATCACAAGATTTAATTCTTCTGGCGTAATACATAGTTACTGAACAGAGTAAGAAGTCATCATTTTTTTTTCATTTTCTTGAAATGTTCTAAAGCCGCTTTCATATATAGGTCAATCATGTTAATGATTATTTTATCTTTGTATTAACATTCAACATTTGTCTAATATTAATTTGTCTACTGTAAAACAATTCATATCCAACATAATTTGTTCTTAATTATTGGAGACTTCCTAGACTTTCTCATTGTCTTGAACTCTCTGTGAGCTACAAAGCTTGTTTGTCATTGACTATTTTTAACCACACACTCCTTTTCACATTCTTTTTCTAATCTTTTTTTACTTTTAGTTGCATGTCTAACATTATTTCATACAGTAGTTAATGGCTAATCTGAACTGATTATTTCAGCTGAGAATACCATTACCAATTTCCCTGATCCTCTTGATGAGCAATCTTTTGGTATTTCTTCTCTTTCAGAATAAATGATTTTAAAAATCTAATTCTTTTTTACTGGGCACCTCCATGCACCATATATTCAGTGGCTACATATTCAGAAGCTGTGTATTGCTCCCTTCATGAGTTTTTTTCTTCATAAACACATCTTAGTTTTTATTATTAATACTTGAGAAAGTTACTTTAAAAATCCAAACTTTTATTGTATTTTAGAGTCAAAGATTTCACTCTGGCTACATAGAAACAAGGAAAAAATCAAGAGAACTAGGGATAAATTGTAAATGCACTGTCAACAAACATAATTGGATACACTAAATATATTCTAGACTATTGGACCAAATTACTACAATTTACAGATGCTAATAGAAACTTATTATTTTAACAGTTAAAAGGAATGTTTAGAATGAGGAGAAACTATTCTTCCAGTCATTGCTTTGGCACACAATGTATTTACTATATTTAATTCTGTTTGTTAAAGTAATATTTACTTTATAGCTTCACCAGAGACATAGTGCTGTTAAATATTAATGCTTTTGGTGTGAGTGTTGGGCAAGATTAATGTGTGGATTGTGCTAAAAATCTGAGACTTATAATTAACACTGGAAGTGAAAACATCACCACTTACTTGATAATAAATAATTTTAAATTATTTGTAGGTAAAAAAGTGATTGCTTTTATTACTTCATTAGTGTGAAACAATGAATCATACAAGTGAGTTTGGAAAGGACATCAACAAGTCAGTCCCCTGCTCAAAAGAGGACTAAGGAAGTTAGGTTAGAGTGATAGGGGCTGTGTTCAGAATCATGTAATCCTTAGTTAGCTACAGAATTTCTACATTGGATTATTTTATGATTATGTCGCTTTTCTCTCTGAGGTCCAGATACTCACCTGTTTGTTGAAATTAATGCACTTTCAGGTAGGCCTTTTGAAAGTATATTACCTTCCTCTTTTGTCTTTGGCAGTTCTTAGTGTTTTGACGCCAAACATTTAAGTAATGAATTAAGTCTCAAAAACAAAACGTATCAAAAATCACAAGATATCAAACCAATAGAAATTAATTTTAAAATTGCTCAGTAGGATTTTGACACTGAGATATATCCCAACATCAAAAATAAAAATAAATTAAAGATGGTTTTCATCTTGAAAACCTGTTAAAAGTCTTATCACAAACAAAAGCACTGAATCAGAGGTTATTTACTGCTAACAGACCAGAAGCAGGTTTGGATTTTGGACACTGTAGCATTTACCTACCACCAGTTATATATCTAGCACTTTTGCTCCACAGTATTAGAAATTTCTTGTCTAATGTGTGTGTCCTTCTTGAAAATAAAATTTTATGCAAAACTGCTTTTTATTTATTTTTATTTTTGGTGTTAGAATATATCCACACTGAGATCTGCCAAAGAAGACAGATGAAAAATGAATTTTTACTCTGGTTTTGTATTAAAATACTTAATAGATTTTTATCTGTTTCATTCATTGAGGAAAATTACAAGGAAAACATACTTAGCAGGAAATTCTCTCAGGTAAATGAAAATTTACCAAACATCAATTATTCAGTTGAAAACTTTTCTCAAACTTCATGGTAACTGTGAATTTTAAAACATAATTTTTACTTGGCAAGTCTTTAAACTTTCTGATACCATTCGGAAAGGCATTATTTGGCATGGATTTTGAAGTTAAATTTAATCATTAAAGTAAGCATTTATGTTTCCACAGCAGTAAGTGCAGTTACAGAAGTTTGCTCATCCCATACTAGAGACCAGGTCAGGATCAGTTCATTCCTCAACATTTGGCTTAAATCAAAGCCAGAAACATTCTTAATGGTCAACGGTCTGTGAGAGGAAGGTGCAAGAATGGGTCTTCTATTTTAGCCTAACATCTCCCTGAAAATAATTTTTTTTCATCCTCTATCAAGGAAGGTGGGTTCAGGTAATACATAAACTCAGTAACGAAATATTGTGCAAGTTAAGGGAAAGAAAGTAAAGCAAGTAAGTGTTGTCTCTTGAGCACGTTCATACTTCAAATGTGCCTGTACAATTTTTTTAAGAAGAGATAACAAAATTAGCTGAATTTTTGAAAGCATGAGTTCTTCCTTGGTTAGAATCCGTACACTCTTATCTAATATTTCCTCATGGCTGTATCTAATGTTATTTAAAACTCATGGAGATACTGCAACAGATGATAATGGGAATTCATTCAGGCTCCTGTGGAAAATAATAAACATGGCACCATTAGCATGGACAAAACTTCTAGAACTGGGTTTAATGGTTAATGTTCAATTTAAATGAAAAGCATATTTGATAACTAGAAGACTGTCCACTAGATCAAACACGTGTAACACTGTAATCCGAGGGAGTTAATACGTAACTTAAACCAAGAAGTCACAGTGTGAAGATCTATCAAATGCTGAAAAATAGTATTACATAATGCCGTCTTGTGGATGCTTTATAGACCTCTTGGGGAGAGGACAGAATTAGGCAAAGCACAGATTCCACACTGGTAGTTTGCAGAGCCTTTAAATGTTTCCAAAGAGTATAAGTAGTACATTTAAATAAATTTGAGGTTACTTTTACTCAAGACAGATCTCTCAAATAATTGATAATTTTGAAAACAGAGAAACAGAGGCCAAGAGATTTCAACTGCATTAATAATCAAAAAAAATCCCAAACACAACTAAAAAACCTAACAACTTGTAGCATGATTCAGATGTCAGGTTTCCGTAAAAGGCATCATCTTAGCTATGTTATTGCTGAAAATTTAATTTCAATCTATGAAATATACATTTTGAGGATGCTAAAACACCTTCCTGAAGGAGAAATTATCAATTAGCAATTAAAAAAATAACAAACGTAATGCACATAAATAAAAAAAATATATTTTTAGAAGTACTCAGGCTACATTATTTTGAAACTAATTTTTTTGCCTGAAACACCTTTCCCATGAAGACGAGAGATTTGAGGTTGTTCAACCAAAAGAAGAGAAGGCTCTGGAGAGACATGCAGCAGCCTTCTAAGATAGCTACAGGAAAGGTGGAGAGGGACTTTTGACAAGAGCATGTAGTGATAAGAAAAGTGGAAATGGCTTTAAACTGAAAGAGGACAGTTAAACTGAAAGATTAGATATTAGGAAGGAATTCTTTATTGTGAGGTTGGTGAGGCACTAAAATTAGGTTGCCCAGAGAAATTGTGAGTGCCTCATCCCTTGGAAGTGTTGAAAGATGGGTCCCTGAGCAATCTGTTTCAGTGGAAGATGTTCCTGTCCATTGCAGTGGGATGGGAATTAGATGATCTTTATGAGCCCTTCCAACTTTAACCATGATATAATTCTATCATTCTGTGATTATAGACCAACCAACTGCTCAAATGTCTTCTGATTTAAGCACATTATTATTTTTATCTGAAAGAAACGAAACGAGGTACCTGGAGCATAAGAAAAATCACTTCTGGTCAAAGAGTGCTTGAAAGGAAAAGACAGAAATAGCACTGGAATGTTGCATATTTCTTTTTTTTTTCACTCCGAGAACACAACATCATCTACACTGTACTGATAAACCTTTGAAGAATCACTTGTGACTGTGTAAATTGAATATTGTAGAGCCGCAAAACTTGATCATCTGCAGAAGAAAGGAACCTGAAAATAAATTTATTTTAAATGAGTATGAAAATGTGATCCTACAGTTTTTATTTACTTACTGTAATATTTGCCATAGAAAACTGATCATTGAAGTGACCTTCGACTTTCAATATGGTTGAAGGTGTCTACACAAGTTCAATAGAATTTAGGAAATGTACTTTGAAGGAAATTGAATGTATATGGAGCAAGAAACCCAGTCCTGATTTGTCTATACATTATTGAACTTGCTTAGGTTTTGATCTTTTCACACAGGGAGGTTATGGAGCCAGTTCAATGGAATAGACTAAGAAAATAGTACAGCCAGGTATTTTTTCCCTATAAAATAATCCTGACAGGGACCTCACATAGACCACAGCCCTAACTGAGCTATTTCCATATCAGCTCTGATTTTCTGCTCGTGTTCTCCAAGATCACCACCACCAACTGTCTTGCCAACCCAATCCAGGCCTTCTTTGTCCTTACAGTGAAACTATTTTTCCTGACATGTGTTCTAATTGTTTCCTGGTTTAGCTTTCTTTCCCTGTTACAGATGGATAAAGAGAAAAGACTATTAACTTTGCAGCAGTCTTCTATTGCCTCTTTTTCCTCTGATCCAACAACTGTAACTCTTTCAAAATTTTTGGAGGTACTACACCTTCAAAATGTCCCCTCTTACTTGTTTTCCACTGGTTGATTTTTAGCCTTTTTGAAAATGAATTTCTGCATAAATAAGATCTTAGGTTTTCCATAGTAGGGGACCAGTCCACCTGCCTTTGAATGAATTTGCACAAGGTATTGGAAATGAACAGTGAAAATGAATTGTTGACTTAGCTTTTTCTGGACAAATAAAAAGAAAAAAGGAATTTCATAGCAAACAGAAAAGAAACTCTAAAACTACCAGCTTTTAGAATTGGTGCTGTCCAGGAGGTCAGGTCATAAATAGGGGATATGGTAACAGAAGAACAGATATAAGGTAAAAATACTTATTTTTATAAACAAAAGGAAAAAAAAAAAGGTAATATAAAAAATATTCAGGCCTCCAAAAACAACAGTGAAAGTGTGTTTTTTGGTGGGTTTTTGGGGTTTTTTTGTTGGTTTTTTTTTTCTTTGGTTTTGTTTTATTTTGGTTTTGGTTATGGTTTTTTTTTTTGTGTTTGTTTTGTTGTTGTTGTTGTTGATGTTGGGGGGGGGTTTGGTTTTGTTTATTTTTTTTTCTGCCATTTTGGCTGTAGGAATTACTTTGGTTACAAGGAGAGCAAACCCTACTCTCTTTCTCAGAATGTTGCTGCATATTCTCATTCACTGAAATTGAATAAGTATTTATATTCTCAGGAGGACTGGAAAAAGTGTTCTTTAAAGAGAAATTGAACTACTGTTCTTTTCTCTGTCAGATTGCACCTCAGATTTAGGAGGGAAGGTCAAGGTGATGCAGTTCTGAAAACTAACAGATCTCCCAGAGCTGTTCTGTGCATTTCTGCAGGGATAGTAGTCTGAGGGCAAGTCACAGATGCTTGAAATTCCCCCCAGATTATCTAGCATGTTTCTGCACTGTGTTTGTCATTGCCCTTCTCAACACAGGAAAATCCTGCTGGATTTTGAGATCATTATTCTATAAATCAAAAGTACTTCCCTAATGAAGAGGAAGTTATGGATTGCTTGACCATTTTTGCACTCAGTAAAAATATTTAGCATCTGCATTAGCTTATTTAGGCTGACAGATCTGATGTTGGTTTTACTTGGACAGCAAAGATTGGCAGGACTTTTATATGAAGTATTTAAAATAATATATTTTCTAAAGCTGCCTTCTACAGACTTCCATCTTCACTAAGGTATATTTTATTTCATATCTTTTATGCCATCAGGCTTAAGTGTAAAATATAACTTAAAATATTTTAGTATTTATGTTAAAATTGACCTAATCCAATATATCTACAAGATCTGAAAATACTGTGATTCTTTGGATCTGATCTCTGAAGCAATTCAATTTTCTTGTTTTTTCTTTTTTTTTTTTAATAATTATCTCTTAACACATTTCCCATCAATTTATTAGTTATAGTTAAGAATTTTATGTATTACCAAAGTCCACAATATTAAAAGACACTGTAATGATGCTCAGTTACTTTGCAAATGGTAGTATCACTTTACCTGTTTGAAGACTAAACAGGAGGAAGCACTGCATTGCACTTTGTTTGCAATACCATTTCAAGGCTTTTTGTTTAGCTGGATTTTTCATCCTGAGCACATGAGTACATGAAAGCCCAAGATATTCTAGAAGTCACTGGAACATTCTCTAAATACCATTTTGCTATCTTAATGAATTGACAGGAGACCGAAGAGAAAGTGGGGCATGTCATTTTATGTCCAATAGTGGTTTAGAGCACTCATTATAAAGCTGTCCAATACAAAATTATCTTTCATATAAGGCTATTGCATTTTGGACTAAAATATATTTACCTTCTAATTGCTGAAGCCTTCTTCTGCCAGTGTTTTATACTGTGAAAATAGGAAGAAGGGGAAAAATAATCTGTCAATAGTTAGATATCTCAACTACTATTTAGAAAAAATTGTTTTCCTAGAGAATTCTGAACGGTTGAGTTTCTTGTTTGAAGGGTAATTTGTATTTCTGAAACGTGGTAAGTTCAGAATAAACAAAAATCTCTGTGGATTTCCAGTTTATATTATTAGAGCATATATTGCATAAACTCAGCAACAATTCTCTGTTGCCAAGTGAGCATTCAGACACTGAGGCTTTTATTTATTGAAGGAAGAGGTCTCCTAATCAGACTTCTTGTTTTCAGAAGTATCACAAGAATGGGAACCTCTTTAAAGCAAAGAGAGCCATTTTATCCCAAGACCTTTGTCCCAAATGTCGGCAGCAAAGTACCAAGGAAACTTCTTTTGCAGTGCTACTGTTACTTCAGCTTTTTCATTATTGTTTCAGGACCTTGCATATCTGTAAAAGCATGGTACGTAAGGACTTCATCCTGCATCCTGATGCGTGTGGATCCCTCTTTGTAGGGAAACAGCTTTTTGCCCTAAATGCTATACAGAGCCAGCATTCCCTTGCGCATGGTTTGGAAGATGTGACCTGATTCCCAGCCAAGGCGATAGCAAGGCAGGGATCAGTCTGCAGCCAGCAAAGCCACTCACTTGATAACCAAGCTGCTCAGCACATACATGGGTAGGACATATTCTCCCTTAGAACATTTGCCCTTTTACTTTTCATGCAAAAAACAGCACAAACATCTCCTTTTTCAGTGTGGTTCAGTGGCTTTTAAGATGGGATCTGAGAACAGTTACAGGCTGTGGGCTGGCAGAGTCACATCTTTGTAATTTTTTGATGAAGGAGATTTTCCAAATTTTCTAGCCAATGTAATACACTTACCAGTTTTGCTAGGTTTGGATACCTGCAATGCCTCTGCTTCTGACAACTCCACTGTTTCCTTTCCCAAGTCAGGTGATTGTATGGGCAGCGGGAATGGACTCGTCTCAGTGATGAACGGTATTCTTTTACTTACCACAGCGGTCCTGGATGGTGAAATGCCAGCAGCCATCAAAGATCTTCCTCAGGAAAATGTGAGCTACTGGAGCAGATTGGCATGGGCACTGCTCACCCCTCTGCTTGTAGAGGGGGGGCAGGTTCATGCCGTGGCTTTGGCCAGGCTGGCTGCATTATGCTAATAGTAATTAATTACAGAGCAGCAGGCTGGTAATAGTGTTCAAAAAGACTGCTCAAAAAAATTGAGAGCTATAAGAAAGATGTTTATAAAATCTGAAAACAAGGAGGTAGCTAGAAAGGAAGAGCAAAAATGTAGGTCTGACTTTTGATATCTCATATTTATAAGAAAAAAATGCTTATATTGTACAGCTGTGAATTAGTTCTCTCCAGTCCCCCTCTAAAACAGTGTTGGGGTTGATTTTCTGACTCTGCTGGGTCCTGCTGTGCTTTCATATTTCTTCTGAAAATAAGAAGCAACCCAATGAGAGGACTTTAAACCTTGAGGAGGAGCTGAAGCTGGAGTTTGGTGGGCTAGAAGGTCACACTATCAGAGGTTGCGAGTCTCACAAGCTGACCTTTTCGAAAAGCTGATTGAGGAAGATCAATTTAAACTGACATTTGTGGTGGGAGAGGGCTTGCAGAGCCCTAGCACCAGAAAGTAGAAGACACAGATGTGAAGGGTCAGGGATTTGGTTGTGAGGCTGTAGAGGAATGTGAAATCTTGGATTCAGAATGCAGAAATGATGAAGTCAAGTGCTATGTAGAGGTGTGATGCTGCAGAGCAGGAAAAAAAATCATGTATAAGCAGATTGTAGAGGGTTTGTCCGCTTGAGTAACACCTGTTTATTGACACCTGATATATTACACTTACAAAGACAAGCATTAAGGACCAGCAATAAATTTCCCACCAAATCTGAAGCCAGAGTATGGTTTGCAT
Organism: Oriolus oriolus; assembly: GCA_013400235.1. Lineage (NCBI taxonomy): Eukaryota > Metazoa > Chordata > Aves > Passeriformes > Corvidae > Oriolus > Oriolus oriolus. The sequence goes on from VXBT01002915.1 coordinate 21,354, forward strand.
TGCTGAACTGGGAACTGAAGGCAAGGTCCTTAATTAACTTTTTTTTTTTTTTTGTCACCCCAAGACAGTGCAGTATGAGGAACATGTGCTGCAACAGTTTACCGCCACAGAACAACTGGGTAAACCCAGAATTAGGAAAAGGGTCTTCTTGTTCATAATTTTTATTCTAGGACTATGTTCTCTGTTTTTTATGTGACATAATTCGAACTAATTTTCCACATTTGCTATCAATTGGGAGGCAGAAATGCTCTGGCTTTTCACTGCAAGTCTAGTTAGCTGAGGAGAAATAAAATTTTATTTCAGCTGTAGGCATAAGTCTTCTCTGCATTCTCCTACCACCACTGCTTTAAATTCCTTGATGTTTATTAATGTTCTCTACTTTGAAGTAAGCTATTTGAAAATATGCTAAATAATATATTGCTTCTTTATATATAAAGTAATTTACATTCATGATTTCCAGCAGAGCTGTAATGCCATGGTATTTTTCAAAAATACAGAGACACAAGTTTCTAACGTATTTGCAGAGGTGATGTGAAGTAGCAGTGTGTGTTGTCCCTTAGTTTGTCTGCTTTGTCTCAGAAAGACAAGTTTTCACAGTGGGGAGTATGAAAAGTCCTAGGATTAAAATATAGCTTAAGACTTTCAAGGAAAACTGCAATACAGTATAGTCAGTAAATACTTTTTCCAAACCATGACAACATTTCATGTACATAATGTAAGTACCATGCAAGTAAGCAAGAAAAAATAATTGCTTATAACCAACACAAAGATAAAATGAGCGTGGCAGAGATTTAAATAAATGCAATTCCACACCTGAAGACCCACATCTCTTTTGACAGTTCAGTTAATGTTAAGCAACATTGGTGTAAATTATGATATTTATGCAGCCCAGCAATGGGAACAGAACTTCCAACATGAGAAGTGCTGATAAATGTTTGCAAAGTCCAGAGCAAATCTAATCCTTTGGATTCTGTTCTGTAGGTTTGTAAGCACTTAGCACCCCACATCAATAGAACACATGAGATACTTTGCACACTAATGCCCTGTTTTTCCTTTAAGTGAGATTTAATTGCATTCCTCTGCATTTTTTATTGAGTAGGGCCAGCAAAAGAGAAAACACAACTAATGACATGCTGTTTATGTGGTCAGACCTTTAATCTTTTTTTCTGCAACATATCAAGTAAAACATTCTGTCAGAATGATCACTAAATTGACAGACATTTAGAGTCATACCTGCCCAAGATATATCAAATAATTACTATTCTAACAAATGTGAAGACACACTTTTAAAATTCCTTTTCTTGCCTTACACTGGTTTTGGTACCAATTTAGACTCAGAAACTAACATTTTTGCTTTAAATAAAATTTCAGGAGCTTGAAAAATGACTGCTGGGTATGCCTAGCTATTTTTTTCCTCACCTGCGCTGAATACCTGAGTATCTACATTAAAGGTAAAGTGTGCCAGGATGCATGTTCTTTATCTTCCACACCTAGAGCAGCAATCTGTCATGAACATACAGGAGACAACAGAAACATTGCAATGCTAGCAAACAATGTCAGAGAAAAATGCAATATTTGTGCCCTTTCACACCTTCTCTACCTTTTTGTTTCCAGTTCTATTGCTTAACTGAGAAGTTAGGCATGTCTCCAGGCTGTAAAAAATAACAGCTTTAAATATGTCCAGTGCCATTGACTCAGCAAGGAAACATCCCCTGAATTGTTTATGCAAACAAAGAGAATGACTTTAATATACTTCTTTGTTAATACAAATTTAGTAATACAAATAATGACACCGCATATGGGTAATTGTAACGTGGTTTTTTTTATTTTCTTCCTGCATTTCTGTCCATTCTGTATTTTCTAAGCCTAACCATGAAAAATCATTTCTAAATTTGTTTGATCTGTATTAAGACTTTGTAGGGTCATGCTAGATTTAACACAATTTATTGTGACTCTTCCTGCTGAGTTTAATCATAGCAAGATGCAGATTTCTTTCTGCTTGTGGTAAAATTCAGCACCGACTTCTCCCAGGCTTTGCACATCTGTTTTGCTAATCTATATTCTGCAGAATGACAAATACAAGCCGTGTAAGTCATACATTTTGCTGACTCCAGTGAATATATGTGAAACACCTGAAGTACTGCATTACAGACAAAAGTCAAAGGAGTTTTTAAAGCCTAAAACGGTATTGGTTCTATAATTATTTATATGCTAATGATTGCTAGCCTCTGAAGACTTGAAAGAAGCTAAAGAGATTTATTCAGGTCCCCGCAGGATTAGATACCCAGCCAGATCCTCATTCCCATTATTTTGTTCTCTAGAAGCACTAACTGCCAGAAAGGCTGTTAACTGGGGCTGGTCACAACTCGGTGGGAGATGTATTAGCCCTTAGAGCTAAAGTTTCTCTGTAACACTTTGCAGAAACATAAGACTTTGCTTAAATTTTGATACTGATCAGATTAACGTGAAATAGCTTGGGGAATCATGCAGCAGCCAGGAATTTGGATCAGAATGGGCCTTGTCCACCACTTGATTGAAATATTGAAATTTCATTTCAATTTTCTCAATGTTTCACATATAGTAAATATAGTACTTGTAATATTCAGGGCTATAGATATCTCCATGCTTCATCTTCAAATTGAATGTCATTGAATGAAATATTAAGCTAACTTACATCTGCTTTGTCATGAGAACTGTGATAAATATCTGAATGGGGAGCAAAACAAAAACCAAAATTTCTCAACCATATACAAAAACCTCTTTAAAAACTTCAGATTTATTTTTGTTTATTTCTTATTTCTCTTTTTGTTTATTTATTTGTTCTTTTGCTTCATTAGTCTTCTCTATAGGTTTGTGATGTTCATTTGGGTGGGTCAGTTATGTCATTATGTCAATCACTGAGATTGTAACTTTTGTTAAAAATTAGAAGATTTGTTATGTGGAATCTCTCATAAGAATAGTCCCAGACTAAGCATCTGTCCAATTTCTTCCACAGAAAGATAACTGATGAAGACAACAAAGGTAGAGCAATTATTATTGAAGCCTTTTAATGGAATTTGGAATGTCTTTTATTACTGTTCTGTATCACTTTAAAAAATGCAGGAGTACCAGCTAAATGAAACCGAATTATTTAGGCTAATTTATGGAATCTCTACACAATTTATAATGCTAACAAACACTGAGGACAATTTATACATCCTCCGTGATTCAGTCCCCCACTTTATTAATCTCTTTACGTCCTCAATAGGTCTTATGGGCCTGAGGGTTTGTCAGATTAAAGATTAGTGGATGTTTCATCTACAGGTTTTCTGGCAATGAATAATTAAAAAGAATATGCTCCCATGAATGTACCTTTCAATTATTACTTCATGCACACTAGTTTTTCTTCTGTTTACCCCATGCAATCTGCATCTATTGGGTTTCTAGATAAGCCTGAGGGTATTAAGTAACATGTGGTTTTTTTCCTCTTGTATTATCATCATCCATTAATTATCTACACACTTGCTGATTCACACCGTGTCCTCTCCCTCCCAGATGTACACAGAAACTCATGCTAAATTTCTTAAAACATCTTGTTTCAGCATTTCAATGACAGATGCCTTTCAGTGATGCCCTGTGATCACTGTCTTCCTTACAGCTATAAAACCATTTGGTTTCTTGTTCAAAATGCTTACACAGGACCTGCAGTTTAGAAAAGGTTTCTTTTAAGCATTACTCCTTTTAGTGTGAAAGTAAAGGAAATTAAAATATGAACTTTGGAAATCTATCCTCAAAAATATAAAGCGTAGTGCCTCTAGCCTATGCCTGTGAGTAGCTAAATGCAGAGAGTACTCTCTGGGCCAACTGAAAAATATCACATGGCAAAAAAAAAAAACCTAGGATAATCCATTCTTTTTTTAATCTCTTTTAAATTGGCTAAAACCAATATGGGAATTTTATATCGAGTATTGCCTAGAGAGACTGTACACTTTGCACAGAGTTCAGAATTACCTCAGGCAATTCATGATTTTTCCCAAATTATTCTTTGTTGAAAAACTAAAATACTGCATTGGAGGAGGTTTAGACTCAAACAAAACTGTTTTATTTTCTTAAAACAAATCACAACATCTCCTCTGAGTTCACAGACAATTTCTTCTTGGCTGAATTGCTGGTCACTTGTGGTTTGGGTGGGTCATCTCTTCACTGCAGTGCTGTCCACATCCGTTGCTGGGTGCCTCCCTCTTCCCTTGTGCTTCACTGATGTGATGTGTCACAGGTCATGAGTTCAACTGAGAAGCTGAACAGGAGGAGAATTATGTGCTGTAGATTTCATGGGAGAACTGGAAATTGAGGAAACAATTTAGTGGAGAAGAGTTAAATGATAAGTGAACCTAAAATAATTTTTGCTTAAGTTCCAGCAGAGAACTAAATAACCAAAATTATCATTTCAGTTCCTAAACAGCTGAATTAGCCTTTATAGGAAGAACGGCAATGAGATGTTTCAGAGAATAAGTTTGGGAAACTTCTGTTTTTCATCATTATTTAGAATAGAAACAAGTGACAAAAATTCCATGCAGTAAGGATTCTCATTTTTTGTATTCCCTGATGTTGATTTTTTTCAGGTATTTCCAATTATTATTTCAAAAAGAAAATATAAAAAGAGATCTGTGTTTAAAGCTAGGTTTTTTCATTACATTTTATATAAAAATATGTATTTACTTCCCAGTAAAATATTCATTGGCATTTTTAAGGAAACTGAAGTATCAGGAAATATGTATTGCAAATGCATATATGTCATGTGCAAATGTAATGTAATTTGGGAGGTTGGAACTAGGTGAACTTTAAGGTCTCTTCCAACCCAAGACATTCTATGATGCTGTGATTAATGCATTTTGTTGTAAATAAGCTATTAGCAATATTGATGTTCCAACAAGGAAAAAAAGTTCAGTACCAACTTCTCTTGAGTAATCTATTTTATGTTAAAATTTTTCTTAAAGTTTAAAAGAAAATGCTGCCTTAGTAGTTGTAGTCAAACACTGTATCATCTAAAAATTAGTTCCATTTGACTGACTGTCTAAACTACTTTGCTCTTACTTGAAATTTTTATGAAAATGTCAAGACGAAAGTCTTACAAGACATTTTTTGTGGTTTGTTTTTTTTTTCATTCCTGACAGTTATAGAAGAATTCTTAATTTTGGTGCTTTTAGAGATAATGCAGTATTTTCATCTGTGATGAAAACAAACCAAAAGACACACACAACACAAAACACCTAAAACCAAAATAGAACAAAAGAAACCATAACTGAAGTTCAAGACTCCCATGTCCAGCATGTGTGCCCCTTCATTTCCATTTTCAGTTACGCATGTTGTAGAGAATTTGAAAATGCTTTGAAGTTTGTATCAAGTTTATGTTTTGGGTACTGCTTTGAATCATAGTACTCACAAACTTTGTTGTGTAAGTTTATAATATTTGGGGAGTAGATTTTACATCTAAAGTCTCTGGAATTCCTTGATATCAAGTTCTACAAAGAGGAAATAAATTTCATCTGTTTTATCCATCTCAAAATTGAACAAAATTGCGCTCACTTTTCCCAGGAAGTCCCTAACGAAACCATGGGAGTAAGGGTGTTGAGAATGAATTTGGTTTGAACTAGGTGAAAAAAGGAAAATCTCCCTTCACACATGTCTCTGAGATGACATGGGAAAAGAAATCCAGAACTGGACAATATTTTCGTAGTGATCCTTTCTAAAGAAGGCATGCCTGTAACTATCTGTCCTACTAACACTTTCCTTGAAATTCTGGAATTTGAAGAGTAACCACCAGATTCTTTGCTTCTAGTCTGACAAACTGTGAACCCAAAGAAGTCAATAAAATGTGAGTTAGCCATATGATCTCACCCATATATAACCAAAAACAAACCAGTCCTATCTAGATGGATCAAACCTAGTTCCATGAAAGACCTAAATGTGTCTGTCAATTCTATATCAGAAGGAATCCTTAACTTTTTACGTTATCAAAAGAGCTCTTGGAGATTTGAGACCTGCTGATAACCATGTACAAGGATTAGACCTCAGCTGGTGTGAGTTGATAAAGTCCTATGGAAATTGCTGTACACCATCACTGGCTTGCCCTGATGGTCTTGTACAAGCAGTGTGTCAAATGAGAGCATGCAATGCCACCTTGATAAATCTGCCAATTCAGCATGTCCTGAAATATACTGGGAAATAAACCGCTGTAGTTTCTTAGTTTTAAGTAGAAAGAAAATTCAATGGAAATACAGGCAGCAGCTTGCTAGTGATCAGAATCATTGGACATTAGGAATTTGCTTGAAGTTAGCAATAGTTTCACAATATGGTAATGATGTTATTGCTACTATTTTGTTCTTTTGTGTTAAAACTGACTCCATTTTTACAGTAGCAATGAAGTATGTTTCTATCAAACAACTTTTTTGCAAAAGCTGAGATATGAATGAAGGAAAAATCCAATATTTCACTGCCTGAAGAAATAGAATAAAATAGTGTTTTGCTCCACACAGATGTTTCAACACATGAAAACACATGTATTTGAAGAACAGGTTTATTCTGAATGAAGTTCAAAAGGCAGTTTTTATGACTTGCATACCTATCATCTAACAGAAATGTTTACTGTAGACAGACAGAGACTGTCAAAGGCTGATATATCAGTAGATAGCTAGGGTTTAATGCTGTGAAAGTATCTTCACAAAATCATAAAATGGCTTGGGTTGAAAGAGACATTTGAAAATCATCTAGTCCAAGTTGCACTGCAGTAATCAGGGACATATTTCACTAGACCAGATTGTTCAAAGCACCGTCCAATTTGGCCTTGAACACCTTCAATGATGGGGCATCAGCACCTTCTCTGGGCAACCGTTTTCTTTGAAACCCCCACACACATTTAAAGGATGCAACAGAGTCTCACAGGTGTCTTCTCCAGACTGAAAAACATCACCTTTCTCAGCCTTTCCTTGTGGAAGAAGCATTCCAGGTTTCTGACCACTTTTGTGTCAGCCTCTGGACCCACTCTGACAGGTCCGTGTCTTTCCTGTGCTGTGGGCCCCAGATATAAATGCAGTACTCCAGGTGTGGTTTCACAAGTGCAGAGTAGAGGAGGAGAATCAGCTCCCTCACCCTGCTGGCCACACTGCCTTTGATGCAGCCCAGGGTGCGGTGGGCTTTCAGGTCTGTGAGTGTACATTGTCAGGTCATGTCTAATCTTTCATCTACCAACACACCCAAGTCCTTCTCTGCAGGCCTACTCTCAAGTAATTAATCCCTCAGCCTGTTCTGACACTGGAGATTGCCCTGGCTCAGCTACATGACCTTATGCTTGGCCTTGTTGAAACTCATGGGGTTCACATGAGGTCACTCTTTAAACCTGTGAAGATCTTTCTGGATGATATCCTTTCCCTCCAGGGAATCAACTTCACCATTCAGCTTGATGTTGCCTTCAAATTTGCTGAGGGTGCACTCAATCTCAATTTTTATGTCATTGATGAAGGTATTAAATAGTAACTGTCCCAGTACATACCCTTGAAGAACACTACTGGTTGATTTCCACTGGGACATTGAGCCATTGACTATAATTCTTTGTATGCATCCATCCAGCCAGTTCCTTATCCAGATAATCATCCATCTGTCAAACACATTTCTCTGCAATCTAGTGGCCAGAATGCTGTAGGAACTTGTATTAGAAGTCTAGGTAGATGACATCCGTAGCTCTTTCCTTGTCCATTGATGCAGTCACTCCACTGTAGAAGGCCACTAATCTAGTCAGCTGTGATTTGCCCTTCCTGAAGCTGTGTTGACTGTCTTTAATCACCTCTCTGTCCTTCATGCATTTAGACATGTCTTCCAGCAGGATGTGCTCCATCTTTGTATTGGGCATGGGAAGCTAGGCTGACTGGTTGTTAGTTCTCACTGTCCTTCCTTTTACCTTTTTGTCCCATTTTGTGATAGGACCTTGACCTCTAATTGACATATATCTCATTACAGTATTGCTTGTATAAGATGAAACACAGAGAGCAGGTACAGCTGAGCTAAAGATACTTACTTTGGTTTTGCCTGACTCTTTTATAGCCACTGAAGAGGATGTACTGATAGTACAATTCCTAAACATTTCTGAACAGGTCTTCTCCAATAAGAAAAAAACATTAGGCACCCTCTTGGCAGAGACAGAGGAAGGACTCAGAGAGCTGAAAAGTTATTAAGTTTGAATGATCATGACTTGCTCACATTTCATATCTAGGGAGAGAGAAAATGTGCATATTTATTCTTCACATGAACTTGCTCACTCACCGGCACACATTTGCTGTTTGAAAGCATTGGCTTCACAAGACTGAGAACAATTATGAGAAAGAACAGGGACATGAAAAGACTGCAGTAAATGTCAGTTTGACAGTGACTTGCTACATATTTCAACCTCAGTTCTTAAATGGACGAAATGATGCTGCATTGGGTAGAAATATATTAATATTTTGAAAGGATTTTAAAGGAGTTGTAATAAGAACTAAAGTAGAAAAAAAATGGTGCAATATAGGTGATGTGAGAATTTTTTGATGTATATCTTAAAAATTATATCAGTTAAAAAAGTGCAAACTACGGAAACATTAGGGAGCGCAGTATAATTATAGTGTTATACAGTATAACATGCATCTGATATCCAAACCTGTTCAGAAATAGTGAGGTCATATAATCTGCAGGTATTTTGAGCATATGAATCATCTCAGGGTAGGTGTTGCTGTTAGGCAGCTCAGGGCAGTGAGGAAGGTGCCAGATTGGATGTAGCTGGGGCAAGTGTCTCTGAATATTTCATACATATACTTTTGGCAGCAGATCTGTTCAGAAATACAGCTTGGATTGTGATTTTGTACATAATCTTTAGTTAAACAAGTGCTAGTTTAACAAAGAGAAAGATAAGGGGTGACTTAGAGTCTGCAAATACCTGTTTAGTGAAGAAGTACTTGAAATAGTTCTACAATCACTCAGAAAAAATATAACTTCTGGTGGCTGTAATGTGAAGGAAGATAAATGCAGGCACAGGGCATCTGCTCTTGTTTTGCTTGTTTGTTTTGCTCAACAGCATAATTACTACCGGAACAGCTTTCTGAAGTGATACAGTAAGTGACTCAGTAGTGAAAACTCAATGATTTACAGAAATGTGTCTTGCATCAAGTAAGAATTAATTCAATTGTGTGGCATGGTATGCATTACAAGAAGCTGAAACAACAATTTTTTCTGACTTTATAATATCTGGATCTGTCCTACGTTGCGCATACAAGAGCTTATACATTATCAGCTTAGTATATTCCACTTGTTTGGTGTCTTAAATTATGTATTACAAAATAAAACCAGCAAAAGACACAAATGATATGGGAAAGGAATGGCTTGTCATGTGCCAAGAGACATAATCTGAGAACACAGCTTTATAGCACCTTTTGTTTCATTTTCTGATTTCAATCAATAGTGTGGCATTTTTATAAAACAGAAAGTATGATGTAAAACAGTCTAGTTTATCTAAAATACATCATATGCCGTATTCTATTTTATCCATTTAGCCTGCTATATTTTATACTTGTCAGCATATAATGTTATATAGCTATTTTTGCTGCAATTCATTCTGAAAATATAATTTGAAAATCAAGAATATGTGAGTCTGCAGTGATTCATATTGAAATCCCATGTAGGCAAAAAAACATCCAGCTCTGACACACCTTCATTTGTTATCCTAGATTTGCCTGTGCTAGAAACTGAACAGCTATCAGTAGCAGATCATGAAATCAGATGAAATCTGGAGTTGAATACGCTTTCATGAGCAGCCCAGACGCAGAATATAAGAGAGGTTGCTGTGATCAGCATTTCTGCTCAGATTAAATCCTGCTATCCCTAACTTTTCTCTTTTTAATCCCTAGAAAACTCTCCCCTGAACAGTACAGACTGTAGGCTTTCTTGGAGATATCCCTGTGTTTGCAGATACTCAATAATGTAAGCTCCTGCAGGCTGCGTTCTGTCACCGCTTCCAGAAGGAGCCATCTCTAAACAAAGCCCAGACTTCAGATTGTCCAGATTTCTTGTTAACATATTTGCTGTTCTTCTCCAAAGTACCCTCCGCCTATAGGACTTGCCGCACCTTGAATTTAGCTGCAGACTTTGTAAATACCTATCTTTATAGATTCTATCTTGATCAGATGGAGAAAGATTTTTGTATCTGGCTTGTTCATACCCAGAAGGACCTGTTAGATTGCTGAGACACACTTATTTTAATGTCTGCTGCAGACAGACTGTCTGCTCTTACAGAGCTAACGTACTTTTTATTACATTACATTTAAGCAGATATTCTCTGCAGAGGAACTAAATACCTCCATGAACTCCCACTGAAGAATATCTTCCTTTGCACAGGAAGGAAAGGCATGTGCCTATTCCTTAGAAAGGGCAGCTGCTTTACCATTTAAAACTGGTGGTAAGGTTTTTAATTCCCTGTATATGAGGGAAAACACACACATCAGAGATAACAGTCACTGTTTAGGTTTCTGTAGCTTTGTTGCTCCTAAAACTTGTGGTTTGCATTAAAAGCCAACTAAAGAATGCCACAAGAAGGAGTAAACCCAAAATTTCTCGCCTTACCCACAGTTGTTGTCCCCAGAGACACAGAGCCCTGACCTAACTGGAGTCACAGTGGTATCTAGGGGCAGAGAAAAACTGCAGGAGGTTTATTATTGTTTCATAGGATTTTATTTTCTAGGCAGTTAAAGCAAAAAATTTAAACAGATATGTTTTTGGTTTAGTTTGTGTTGGGCTTTTTTCTTTTGTTGTGAAAAATAAATTCTCATTTGATTTGCTTTTATATATATATAAAACCCTCAAGCAAAAAAGGGAATATGGTTTTTCAAGAAAAAATAACTTTGTCTTTTCTTTGAAAAATACCATTTAAAAAAAAACCTTACACTAATTAACCTCCTTTAAGATTATAAATTGGTCAACAGTGTATCTATGGTAACATAATTACTTGAAGGAGCTGTGTATTAAAAGAAAGAAAAATTAATATGAACTTCCCGTTTTAAAAAGTGTTCCTTTTAACAGATGTGAACTAAGTCCTCAGAGAAATGTACTTTCTGTTCCTTTTATTGCAACTTTCTCTATTCACCTTGCTATCCCATATTTCTCTTTTCTTGTCTAATCTGAAATCATTCCAGTCTCCCCTAAAATCACTCAATCAGCTCATGAAGCCCCAAGCTGATGTAATCAAAAGTATAATAAAAAGTGTGGTAAAACCTGTGGGGAAGTCAGCGACAGGAGCCTTAAACAAAAGAAGCACCACACAATGATAAAGAAGTTAAATCAATTGAACAAAGGAGAAATGGTACTGAGCAGGAAAGGCAAGGAATTGGGTGGTTACCTCTATTTTTGCCATTAAATTAAGTCTGAGCTGCAGAAAGTCATGCTTGGGGATTAGAGGCTATAATTTCTGTGCCTTGTCAATAAGAATATGCAAAATCACTGGAGAATAATTTCATGAGTACAATTCTGATCTCTTCCATCCTAGAATATACTCAAGTATTATCATGCAAGAAGCTATTTAACCTCAGTTGATGGTGCTTCACGTTCAGAGGAGCTGAGCCCTTTAAAAAAATCTCCTTCTGTCTGGAGAGCCATCAATGAAGGCCTTTTTTTTCACCTCCGTTCTGAGGCAGTGATGTGGGAAGAAAATTGTGGGAGAGTGAAATGGAGAGTGACTCTTTATTATTGCTGGTCTTGCTGTGCCATGACAAATGAAGAACTGAAGCAAAAGAGATTTTTTTGTCTGTGTTGCTCTCAAACCAGTGCAAAACTTTACTTGGTTAAGTTCTAGAGCCAACCCCCTCTTTCTTAAATTCATGTTATTAATACTAATAATGTGCTGCTAGAAAAATATCTTCTATGCACAATTATTGGTAGATAGTGTTGCACACAGACACGAAGGAACACACAGAGGCCAGAGACAGTATCAGGTCAAAGAGAAAATGAGCAAAAGCCCGGGCCAAATGGCCCACCTCTTTATTTTATACACTTTTAGAAAACCTCATGGATTGGAGAGTGAAATTACCACCCCTCAACCACATAGGTCAAAGGAGAAATCCACCAAATTTCTCCGCCTTAGGAGAAAGAATGAAAACATCCAGGCACAGTTAGCATAACATGGCTTATGTTTACAGAAAGTGCGTGAGAACTCTATTTACAGAATTAAAAACACTGAAGAACTGTGAAAATCACAGCAGCAGATAGTTTTCTGAGTCAGTAGCAAAACATTCTTGATCAAAACCGTATTTCAATAAATATAGCATCAGCCATTTTTATTTGACAGGCCTTGCTAAACATCATTTTATAGTGGAATTATAACACAATGGTGAGAAATAGGCTCTCAAATTCAGTATAAGTAGAACAAATATCCCAAGAGTTTTCTGGGGGTGGCGGAGAGATAACTGGCTTGCCATATACTATAAATGGGCAGCGACAAGGCCCAAGGCAGAGAGAAATCTTGCAGAAATGCTCCAGCTAGAAAAAGTCTTCAAGACTAAGTATCCTTATATGTGTTCCTTGATGGCCAGAATGAAATTCGTTCAAGATGAGGTAGGTAAAAAAGAGGTTATATTATCGCTGCTGTGGGAAATAAACAGGTAAGAGTAAATATTTTTTTAATAGTATATTTTGATATTTCCTGGCCAAAGGACAAAGTAGCCAACAGAACATAAAAAATTCTTATGCAGCAGAACTCCCCTGATTCTCAGGTGAGGTTAAGAAATTTGAATGCCATGAGAGTTATGGCTACTTGGCTTGTTGCTTCTAGCCAACTGTATCACATGGCTATTATAGGAACAGTCTCTTAAAGTTGCCTATGAGAGAGCTGTACATAAAAACCATTAATGTCTACCAAGATATGAGTTTATACTCTACATTGCATTAAAAACATTCCACTAAATGGCCACAAATCCACACTGTGTCCATAGGGCCCGACATATGAAGTCAATACAATACTACGAGAGCAATAATGGTTTAAATCAAGGTGTACTGGTTCCGTTTATATTCCACGTTGGTTGTTTGTACAGCTGCTTATAATATAGTCTGTCTTGGTGGAGCCAAACCTATAAAATACATGTAGTAGGAAAGGTGTTATACTGTAGCCTGGTATTCAATGAACAGATCTTGTTCTTACAGCTGTTCTTGAAAAAGATTATTCAGACACAGAGCTTCTCCCTGTGCTTTTGCTCCATTTGCCCCACAGTCAGATTTTGCTCATGGCAGCACTTCCAAATACGTCCGGTCCTACGGAGAAAGAATTGAAAATCATTTCCAGAAAAAGAATAATCCATCATGTAAATCTTCCTTTATAGCACAAAATTAGCTTTTGAAGAGTACAAATATTGATGTATATGATAATTGTCTATAAGCCAGCTGCTTTGAGTGAAGCAAATTGAATTAAAAACCCTTTTTATTTTTATTTCTTTAATATCCTTAAAATCAGGTTGCAAATTGTTACCCCTACAGTTTAATGTTACCCCTAAAATGGGTAACACTGTCCCCTTTATGAACTTTTTTCAAGATAAATAACAGTTTAAAACAAATTTTCTTTTGAATTACAAAATTACAGTACAGATTACAGATAGTGAAAAGAGTAACATAGTTACATTACTATGCAATAACAGTAACAAATACCATAGGCCTTCATCTTACTGCAATTTTATGCCAGAATGAATTAATGGAAGGACAAGAAAGATGTCTGGAGAGCGTTGCTTTTAAGGGTAAAGGTTTTACAAAAGCATTAGTAAAACTAATGGCAGACATCTTGCATTAGTCTAGCTTTGATAAGGTGCTGCCAAAGTCCCAGATATGTTCAAAGTCAGACATTTGTGATTAAAATGGTTATTCAAGTTCATCATTATGCACAAAAAATTAGTGAGAAGCCAAGGAAGATACTTTTAAAGGCAGATGCCACTACAAAGCTGCAGGGCTGAGAAGGTCCGGCCCACTCACACACTGCAAAATGCAACAGGCTGTCTCTTGGGAAATGAATAATTAAAATTAAAAACTTTTCAGAGTTCACCACATCAAGAGATGTAATGGTTGCAACTATACCTGCTTTCAGTTCTTCAGAAGAAAAGGACTGGGAATACACCTCATTTTTGAGACTAATCAGCTAGTGATAGCAGGGTAGTCCATATAGCTTCATACATGCAGTATGACAGTATATGATTAAGTTTTTCCCTGAAGCAAATAAAACAGTCAGTATGGCAACTCTATTATTTCATAATTAGTAGCCATTTTGATTATTATATTAAAAAATTAAAATATTAATTAATCATTTACCAACAATTACTGTATCACAGTGTTTCTTATTTCCTACTCTAGGGACTGAGAAACGTTATATCTCAAATATCATGATTTAATAGCATTTCCAACAGCCGACTTTTTGATAGAAATCAGTATAATTCTGCCTCCTTCCTCAAAATGCAAATAGCTATTAGAATGAACAATTTAATCTATATATCAAATTGGGGATAGAAAAGTGAAGAAGTTAAATATTTTCCAGCTAGTAATGCAGAGCCAAATAAGCTGCTGAACATGCCCCTTTGGAAGCAATCCTTCCTAAAAGCTCCCTGCTGAATCTGTGCAGCTGACTGACTTTAGGCTTTAGCTCCTCTTAGGAGTCATCCACCACAAGCTGCCAAAGCCTTTTATGTTTTTTGGGCTTGCCCCACCACTTTGTTCCCAAGATCAAAAAACGTCACTTCTCTCAAACCTGACCAAGGTCTGGAAGTAGATACTCAAATCAGTCTTTCAGAAAACTTGTTCCACATGATTGTGTTTTTCGAATAATCTTCCTTTTTTCACTCTGCCTTGTATGTCTGAGTGACAGAAGGTGTAGAGATACGCCATTAGCTAATGACTCTCAAAAAACCTAAAAATTGCTTGAAAGGAATCAAAATAAGGCTGAAAGGAAACAGAACTTGAGATGTCTGTGAAGTGCAGTTTCTGAATCAGCTAGTTACACTTTGAAAGAGAGCCATTAATCACTGGGAAAGGGTCTTTGTAAACTCAACAGTCCATCTCTTAGAGAAGTGTTTCTCAATCTTTTTAAATTCAAGGGCCACTTAACCTTTCTACAAAAAAATCCGAGCATTGCTTTTTAGAGTGTTGCCACAGTCCCATACATTCATTTACAACCGATTTATTCCTCTCCATTCATTATTGTGATTTTTATAATTTGCCTTCCCTGTTTGCCAGCCTGTTTGGATTGTTAGATTATTATTTGTTTGTATCTTTTTTTTAATAAAACCTTTTGCAATCATTGTGCAGGTCACCATTCACTATCATGATGATCATCAAAGGATTTAGAAAATATGGCAAATTGCCAGTTAAGAAAGGAATTAATTTTGTTTAAATCTATCTTTGTATTTCAGGAAATTAAATAGAATATTTTGCAGAAACAATTTAAATTTTCTCTAGAAGACAAGTTTTTGTTTTGATTTTCCTAAAGTTTAAAAAATAAGTACATTTTACATGTTACACTGTATACTGCAGAAAGAAAGAAGCTAATGTTAACTTGTTCGTTTTGTTACAGTAGATTGCCCATAAACAATTTTATGAAGTTTAATTTCTGAGCAGTTAATATGCCAAACTGGAGTTCCAGATAGCTTCTAGTATTCAAAACTGCAAGTCTAAATCAACTCTATTACCTGTTGTCCAACGCTGCGTGAGTAGGTATTCAATCATATAGCAGCTGCTGGTACCATCAAGCTTTCCAAAACAAGAAGCCAAAAGACTATGAAAATTGTTCGAGGGAGATGGCAATCCCCTGTATTGTTCAAGAATAATAGCTCAAAAGAAGACTGATGACTATTGAAAAAAGTTGTGATCATAATCTTCTATTATTTCTTTCTAGATATGTATTAATAAATATTGTCTTCTAGTAATGTTTCAAATATCTTCCTGTAAACACTTGCTGTGGGTTGAGCCTGGTTGGGTGTCAGGTGCTGACCAAGCTGCTCTATCGTTTCCCCTTCTCAACAGGACAGAGAGAGAAAAAGTGACAAGGACTCGTGAGTCAAGTACAGGGAGATATCACCCAGTTACAATTACAGGTAAAACAAACTTGACTTGGGGAAAATCATTTATTATCAGTTAATAAGAGTAGGATAATGAGAAATCTAAAATCACTTTACCCCCAAACCCATTCTTTCAGACAACTGGCACTTCTCATACAGCTAAACACTTCCTTCCCAAAGAGGATGGCATAGACAAACCAATCTGGAGGCCATTATGTCCCCCAGACAAAGCTCCTTTGGTGTATGGGACCCTACCAGTCAGTCTAGGCCAAAATGCTAATGAAGGTGTGTGCCAACACTTGAACAGTGAAGGTGATGCTGAGCATCAAGCCCGTGCCCTCGTTCTGTGTAGTTTGTAAGGATGGACATAACCAGAAAATCGATGTCAGACCTCGTGAAAAAAGGTCCCCTAAGGTCTCTACACCCACATTTACCTATGAGTGGTGACTGTCATGCCCACATCTACTGTTGATGGCCCCAATGCCAGAGAAATTCAGTTTCCTGGTGATGATGGACTGATGAGTTCCTCCTCAAAATAGTTGCTGGACTGTGTCCAGCTCAACTAAAAACCTGACCCCAAACTGAGAGCTTCAACAATCTCTTCATGCAGCAACATAATGAAATAGATGAAAGGATTAGATTGGTTCTAAACAATAATAAAAATATAAACTATGAATTATCATGGGGATTTCCGGGAAACGCTGTAATATCAAAAAACTGTCAAACAGTACATTGCAATTACATTTCCCCAGAATGAGGAAGGAAGACTGCAGTGTCCTGTCTCATGGGAAAATTAACTGCAGGGTGAAATGATCTGTTCAAAGCAATTATTTTGCACTTAATCCCTAGAAATCATTTGGAGACTCAGAATAATGACTTCCAAGCCCTTTGGCATGTGGCCACAATCCATGAAAATATAGCATAACTCCCCCTCATTATGCAGCTTCAGAATTGTTAAAATCCTTTTCAAAACCCCCTCACAGAGCAAAAACCATTTGCAGAAGTGACCTTCCAGACACAGAAATTCAGTTTGCAGGACTGGAAAGAAACTACACCCCTATTTGTCTAAGGCCTGTGTTTCACATCTGCAAAGTAAAAAAAATTCTTCTGGCAGTCTCCTCACAAACAGCAGATAGATTATTACACAACTGACATCCAAGCTCAGGCTTTTGGTGGGTAATTTAAGGATTTCTTGTCCTAGAGACCAGGTAATTTTTACTACATTTAGGGGGTTCAGTACAACTCACTCTACAACCTGTGCATCCCCAGTTGTGACAACTTTCATCCCAATGTGTATTTGTCAACTAATTTAGAATGGGTTTGATGTGGATTTTTCTGCTCAGTGTCTTGAAGCAGAAAGCCAGACTTAAAAATAGTTTAGGACAGAGTTATAAATGTTCAACTACATCCAGTGAAAGCTAATGAAGAATAAAGTATTCTGAAACTGATCCCTATCTTATTAAATCAGTGTGTGTTTTTATATATTGATTTAAATTGACAAGTGAAAACTGTGAAGATTTATTTTAAATATAAAACATGAGGAAAGGTATTTATAGTAAGAACAAGAGGGAAGTATAGTTGATAAAAAATCCCTAGTTTCTCTCTTAGTTCTTTAATCCACTGCTTGCCTTCCGGAGAGATCTGACATGTTTTTAGTTTAACATTTCATAAAAATCACATTGTTTTTTATAGTAGTATGACGAAAACTTCAGCCCCCCAACTACAAATTTTTCATGGGTGTCAAAAATAGACATTTACTATTAAATATGATTTTTTAAAATGCTCTAATGGTCTGTTTAATAAAAAAAAGAAAAATTTAATTCCATGCTCCAATAAAATCAGACTCTAGCCAATCTCTGAAACTGACTATAATTTACTAAAAGGAAAATCTGTGTCTTAAGGTGGAAAGAAGACTGAAACAATTAATCTGGAATGGGCTGGATAGCAATAGTAATGCTAAAGTTTCTTTTAGAGCCATAAAATATTTCTTCATGCTAGCAGAATTTTTTGCGGTGTTGGGTTGAATTTGTGGCCTTTGTGAAATTAAAACACCAATGCCATTGACTCCACTGGAGCTGCTAGTTTGGCTTCAAGGAAAACTATAGCTTGTGTTTCTTTAAAGCTTATGGCTTATATTCACACTAAATGACAGGTGGCAATTAACACTGTGGCAATGAAGGCATTCTAATAATATTACGATTAAAAGATTAAGTTTTATTAATCTTTTTTTCTTTTTCTTTGTCCCATTATGTAAAGGCAAGGTCTACTGCCAAAAATGTAGCTCATGAGGGCACCTGCATTTGCTTTCTGATAAATCTGCCACTGAGGATAAGCATCATTACCAATAACTTGCAGGCTGTGGAAAGTTTTGACCCTTCCCTCCAGGACATCTGCAGACTATTTCAGACACATTTTGCACAATAACTGTCATTAAAAGCAAATAAAAGAATGCTAAATTTCAGAGTGTCACATTGCCTTTGTTTTCAAGGTCGCCTTTATTTGGTTTTTTTACACAGTCAGACCTATGTCTAACTCTTCATTTTGGGGGATGGCATTACATTCTTTCACCAGACCAACCTCTGTCATGTCACGAGTGACACATCTGCAGACCTCACAAGCTAATAAATATTGGTTTAGCAGCTCCAACTTCCCAACCAAGGTGTGTGGAGCACAGACAACGAAGCACAATGAAGTGCTGGCCTGCTCAGTGCAGTAAAGGCAGTAAAGATTATCTTTCCTGAGAGGCCCTGAACTGAACTGGAGCTGTCTAGAGGGGGATAATGTCAAAAACATAGGTATTTCCTTCAGGACTTGGATGTAACGGAAAGAAGCTTTTCAAGATCTGAAATGTGGACAGGTTATTCATGAGGCAGTTAGATAATTAACTCCTAATTGTGTACAACCTTTGAGATGGTGCTTTCTATTACATACTAATAATGCTTTTCCTCTAGGAAAAGAGATTTTAATAGACAACCTTGCATAGGAATGACATATTCAAATAATAGGTTGTGAACTGACTTCATGTGCCTATGAGACAATTTGACTGTAATTCTTAAATCTCATTGTCTCTATATGAAAAACAATTTATTTGAACATAAGTTGATTTAAGGGTATCTTTTATATGTGACAAATTTATCAAATCCACTGCTTTCACATTAAACATGAGTTATCTGGAAAGTCCTGATTATTCATTCAAGGTGCCAGTGTCAAGGAGTGCATTTATTATATTGCTGGGTTGCCTGTGTAGCTTTTTTTTTTTTCTGTGGTTTATTGTCTGCGTTGATGGAAACCCAGAAAACATTCAGTTAACATGGGAAGTAATACTTACTTTGATGTAACCTACTTTGAAGACATGGCCTATTCTACAATAGTCCCATTTTGATTCACAGATAAAACAGCTCTAATGTAAAATTTCACTTTTTAGAGGGGGGATTTGAGGAGAATTTAAAATGCACAATATTATTTTGTCTATGTCAGCATTTGCTGAAGTAAAGCTGCTGCATTTTGGTCTCTACAGGGCTAAGTCAGGAATGGTATATCCTGACGTCCTTATGAAAGTTAAATTTATTTCTTTCCTAGAGCTATCATGTCGAGTCATATTTACAACCATGCATACACAACTTTCTTTAACACAGATGCTAGTAATTTTTCATAAACCCTACATGCAGTTACAGGTTAAAATATTGAAATAATGATCCAAGTGAAGTGATAGGTTGAGCAGTAAGTAAAGGGGATGCAAATGATAATATGCAAATATATACAAGAAAAACAAACCTTTATGAGGTCACCAAGATTTCTATCAGGCAAATAGATTTGAAAAGTAAATTTCAAGGTCATTCATCTGGAAATCAATCATTGCCATAGTACAGACTACCTAATAAACACTGTTCACTGATGGAGGTTTATCTTTCTGAAGTTTTCCCAGTCTCTTTCAAGGTTAAATTACTCTCTATTATTTATCAAGCACAGGAAGGATAGTCATATGGAGCACAGGTATCAAGCAAGGCCTATCAATAATGTTTATGTCCATCTATGCATAAAGTGTGTTTGGAGTGCATAATTAGAAGATCAACCACCAATCCTCATGTCAGGGGACATGTCGCCTGTTTCTTGCCTTTGTTACCCCCCTACTTCTGTTTCCGTATATTTTTGTTATGGTCAGAGCACATCTAGGACCCAATGGGTGATTAGTTTATAAGAATATCAATGTAACTGGCAATAAAGTGCAGCACACAGTAGGAAAAAGACCAGCAATCAATTTTATTCAGCCTCCACCTTATTCTCCTTCAAATTTCCAATGAAAGATGTATCTCAAAAACATAGAAAGGTATATTGCCTTTGAAGCAAATTGTGAACTGTTTCCTTCAGTGTTAAAATCTTTCTAGAAAATGTCTTTTTCAGTAGGGATCCACTGAAAGAAACCTATATCTAATGTGATGGTTTTAGGTTATGCAAAGAATGCTATTGTTGCTTTAAATAGAAAGAGAAGACTCTTGTGTTCCATCTTAACAATTCTACAGACAACACATTTAAACCATATAGTCCAAATTTATAGCAAGTCTATACACAGCTAATTCAGGAAAAAAAAATACATTGATTAGCCTAAATTTGAAATTATTTATACAGTTTTGGAATGTGAATCTAAACAGTAAGGCTGATTCTTTGGTTAATTACATCAGTGTGTTAGAGGACTTGCTGTACAAAGAAATAGGCTAGTTCATGTCAGAAACTAAGATGAAACCATTCAACTCCTTGGGAACTTCATATGGTGACTATATAGATGATTTCCAGTTCTCTGTTCCTCTCGCATTTTGATGTAACTTCTTTCTTTAAAACAAAGACTATTGCGAAGAGCAGTGATGCCTTGACTCCACTACGATTAACTCATTTTGCCACTGATTTTAATATCTTTGAAAGAATACTTTCTCAGGGATTGCCAGGTTGAAATGTTCTGTCCTGTTCCGGTCTAACTTTTGTTACTGGATTTATCTGGTAAAACTTTCAGTCCTCTGAAGATATCTGAAATTTCATCTTATCTCTATATGGACAGAATTTTGCTAGCCTGGTTTCCCTCAAAACTGGGCTTACTCTATGTGATTTATAAAATCTTTTTTTTTCTTTTTGAAATTGTCTTTTTTAAAGTTTAAAGCAAAAACCAGATGTGTCTGAAAGCTCTCCTAAAGTTGAACTGAGATGACTCAAAAAAAGCCCCAGATGACTTATAGCAATCCAACACACTAATAGGATACAGAATACTTGACCTGTGTTTGAATTTCTCTGCTGGCATATTGAATTCATGATCACTCTTCCCTGGAGTTGGAAAAGGACCTTCCTTTTTCTGCGTGTTACAGGCTGATGATATCAACATATGCAGAAGTGCCAAGGCTGCAAGAAATCAAATGGGCTTTAGCATGGTAAGATCCAGCTTTAGAAGGCCACTTAAACAGGGAGAAAATCTGGATATATGTTGAGTGTCTATATTTTAAATATTCTTACTTTAAAAAGGAATTTATATATGAAATACAGACATTTTTAGATTCCTTGGAAGAAAATATAATATTCATATATAAATAAATTATTAAAGCAGATGTGGTGACTGGCTTTAAGAAATATCATGCTTTTGTTTTAATATAATTTTTATATGTTTTAAACTCTTCTGAAACTTAAATTCATTACAGAAGGCTTCTTAGATTCCTTAATGGTTGTACATTTAGATTTAATTAGTAGAAGAAACTTCTTGCATAATATCCAAAAGCTATCTGATATTTTCATACTGTACCTGGAAAAATTTTAACTGCCTCCATTGTTACTTTTTAAATTACAGTTTTTGGCATGTAATGCATTATTGCTGTATATGCTATCAAAGAGGTATATTTTCTAGAGAGTTAAAACTTGGAAATCAATAAATCTAATTAAGAACTTCAGGTTTCTGGATATCTCATCAAGGCTACTTCCTGTACAATAAAGAATAAAAAATAAGTAATACCACGTTGAAATACGAGATTGAGAAAAAAAAAAATAGTTTAACTAAAGTGCCAGATCCTTCAAGTAAATAGTTATCAAAGAACTGTGACAAGAGAGTCTTTCTGATTTGAGATATATTCATACCATGATGGTATTTTGTAGGATGGTTAAAGTAGGAACTTTTAAACTTTACATACACAATGAACAAAAAAGAGTTTAAACTGAGGGTAGCAAGTAATTTAGCTTAACTGCACATTTCTAAAGTCGCTGAACCCAGCCCAGATGAGGGAATATTTTCATTCACCCTATAATAATTTATTCATTTCCCACCATTAAAAGACAGCTCAAATATACCAGTACAGATCCAGGGCACGATACTACAGTGCAAATCCCTGTTTAGCCTTAACACCTAAATCATTACAAATACATATTTCTCAGCATCTCATGTGATGACATTAAAAAGTCTTGTTATGAATGTCCAAGTCCCTAAGAACTTAGAAAATGTAGAGATGACAATATAAATTGGATGTAATTCCAAAATGCTGCAATACTTCTGAGAGGTAGCTGAACATAAGATCAAAAATAGCAGCTGTGATTTCCTGGTTCCTCTTGCTTCTTGTATTTTCTTATGTTAATCAAAAGACATACTAAGACTTTATCATTAAACCCAAGTGTTCAGAGCTACTGTCATCTTACTAACCTATATATGCATGTTCTTATTTTCAGTGAAAATATTTACACCCCTGTCCACCCATCTTCAATACTTTTAAAGGTGGTACAAGCGATGCACACAAGTTTCAGAGGACAATGTAGATGACCCAGTCCTCATTCACACTAAATCTTGCAAGGAACTAAAGCTGCCAAGCTTCTATAATTACAGGTCCAAATGTTTGTGCATCTGGGCTCTTGCACATGTGTAGGAGTGCACCAGCTGTTCCCTTCCTCTGCATAATTTTCTCCTTTCCATTTTACCTTGTGAAGTAAGGTTTCCTAAGGCAGCTGATAAAAAATTTGGGATCAGACGAGCATGAACTTTATCACCTAGCTCAGAACTGAGTCTGTCAAATGCATGTGAATATGCTAACCACTGTAAAAAACTAGGATTTTTCCTTTGATCCTTCTGATCATTTAGTGAGGCAGTAAGAGAGCGAGAACAAGTGAAGAATGAGCTGGAAATCACATTCAATATGGAGTGGGTTAAATTGTTGTTATGAGCCATGGAGATGATAGAGGCAGAGACAGAAGCATGGTTAAAAGCATCTGCCACAGCCAAGTACAGAGGATTAGAGCTGTGAAACTGGAGAGGATAATGATAGATACTGGGACAGTCACAAAGTGAAAGAAGAAGCCCAAAAACATAGTCAATACACTGTACTGGAAAACAATTTCTTCTAGAGGTTTGTTGTTTGGTAAAGGTTAGGGAATAGGGCAAAACAGTGTTATGAACTTTGCAATATAGTCTTCTGCTTGATTACGGCCTCAGTTGTTGCAGTGACCTACCACTACCTCAATGTTTGAAATAATTATGTGTTTAATTACCTTTCCTCCAAATCCTTTCAGTAACTTTGTGGGGTTTTGAGGTTTTTTGTTGTTTTGCTTTTTTCTTGGAGTTACTAGGAAATTAATTCTCTTTTTCAAGAGTAACTAGCTACCGAGGCAGAGCATGTGTAGGACAAACCTCAGTAGTCCCACAGGAGACCACCATGTACCTGTCACAGGCCACAGTGCACCAAGACTCTGCACAGGTGCCCTCCTCACTGCTGGGTGCTCATCTGGAGCTGCTGCAGGTGAGTGCTGGCACGGACAGCACAGCCGAGGGTAGAGCTGTGCAAAGAGCCCTGCAAAGATGGGCCATGAGGAGCCTCCTCTGCGGCTCACCCAGGCACTCTCAGCCCTTTGGCTCAGGAGCTCATCCCAGCTCAGTCCCTGCCCCAGACGCTCCCCTGAGCCATCATCCTGGTGTGCCTGTGTCCAGTCCTGGCCCTGACCTGACTGCACTGGCTTCTCTTCTACTGACAACAAATTTGTCCACTTTTGACAAAACAAATAGATGTGATTTTATCTTTTTTCATATAAACATGCATGTATTTGCCCTGTTACCTTCTCATATTTATGCTTCACTCCCAGACTTTCATATCTGCCCATATCAGTAGCGTTGACATCCTGCTTTAGTCAAGTCTGTGCCTGAATTTTCCTATTGCCTATTATTATGCTTCAGCTAGCTTGTCAGGTAAAACCTCCATTATATCCACATACTTCCACATGCTGCTTACAACCAGTAGGAACTCTTAAAAGATTAATGTGCAAACATGTTAATTAATTTGTTTGTTTTATTTTCAAAATAAACCATTAAACTCCTCAAGACAATCTACTCTGCTGTTAGTTGAGTAACCATTTAAGCATACTACAGTGAGTGTCCGTCCTCCCACATCTTCCAACTTCTTTTATTATTCCTCATCTGAATTTAGTTTGTAAGCAATTCCAAAAGAGAATCACATTTTTCTTTCTCCTGCTCTCAGACACTCACTAGGGATGACTTAAACTTTGAATCAAAATGAAAGAATTGGTAGGCCACAGCAGCACAGCACAACAGGAAATGATAAATAACATAAGCAGTTGAAATTGTAGACAAAAATTTCAGTAAGCAGAATGCAGTTATTTAGGCAAACTGGGAAGTGTCCAGGACACTGAAGCCAATATGCAAACTACTGGAAACCTTACATAAAAGATTAGGCATAGGAGTAATTGTACTTAGTATTCCTATCATATTTCTATCTTCAAAACACGGAGTCAATGAACTAGCCATTTTTAATTTTCCACAACTGTTCAACACTATGATTTACCAACCTGATCTATAATATCACTTCAAAAACCCACTTTTCTCCCCATCTCTGTCCTCAAAAATTGGCTAAAGGCTGAAACAAGGCAGGAAAAATCTTTGTCACACAGCTTAAAAGATTTTACTTTCATCTTCTTGGAAATTAGAGTTCTTCTTTTGCAGTAATCTGAAATTTTGGACACAAATTATGTGCTTCAGCATGAAAAAAATCTCCAAATCTCAAATCCCCAGACAAACTTAACCCCTCAAAAGAAAAAAGTAGTTCTTTCAAATTTATAACATAAAATATTTCATTTAGACCTGAAATTCCATCTAAGAGGTCATGTTCCAAAGTTCCTGGTTCAGTCTCTTTTCTCCAGCATTTCTGAGATGTAGGGATGAACAAATTTTGATTGTCCCTGTCGAGAGCAAAGTCCAGATGTCAAAAAAACCTCACTGGTGCCTTTAGTAACTGTGCTGAAACTCAACTGAGCTTCAACTCCTCGCAGCTGCTGTCTCTGACTACAGAGTAGTGCCAGGGCACAAGGGACTCTCTATCAGTTCTTTTATCTCCAGACTTCCCCATCAGCAGATGTAGCTGGCTTATCCTGGATTCAGAAGCCCAATCGTGATTCAGTATGCAGGAAATGTGAGCAATCAGGGACAGTGGCTCATGAGCACACTTGGAAGCTAAAATAAAAGTATACATGCTCAGACTTGCAAGGAATCAAAAGATTCCAGGTCAATACCGAGAAAGTTGGAAAGGCATCTTTTCAGGTCCAGCACTGGGTGCAGAGAGAATTTGCTACACTGGACCCATAAATTTATGGGGCTACCCAGAGCTGGATGCCTTTGAGCCCTGTCTCAGGGCTTTCCTTCCACAGATAAACTGAACTATACATTCAAGGACTTTTGAGCAACCATTATTCTCTGATAATAAATTAGTCTTAGGAAAATTCTGCCCAACTCTAATTTCACCTGAGCTCCTTTAGGTTCCATCAATAACTAATTCACAATATCACAAAGCCAGAATCTTAGTGGGATACCTCATTTTAAGAGTTGTTTTCTACATTCTGCAGCAGACAATATTTAAGGAGGAGTTTGTAAAATGTATTATGCACGTATGCATCTTTCTTAGCTGTACAAATTGATCTCTAGAGTTTGCCATAAAATGCTCAAGTGCAAAGAGCTAAAAACACGAAAGAGTAGATGGAGAATAAGTAATATGCTTCATTAATATCATGAGATAG
Source organism: Oriolus oriolus (assembly GCA_013400235.1). Classification (NCBI taxonomy): domain Eukaryota; kingdom Metazoa; phylum Chordata; class Aves; order Passeriformes; family Corvidae; genus Oriolus; species Oriolus oriolus. The sequence continues at coordinate 47,462 of VXBT01002915.1, forward strand.
AGAAGGAATAACATTAGTTTTTATTAGTTGGTTACTATTAGTACAGTTCTTTGAATATATAACATGCTCCATATAAGCATTAAATTATTATTAATATTAGGCTGTCAAATCTCTCTGTGTTGTACTGCTCTCTCTTTCTGGGTACTGTGAAAATGAGTACATGCCTAAGAGGATGAGCACTAGATCAATCACATCAAATCAAATCAAATCAAATCAAATCAAACCAAATCAAATCAAATCAAATCAAATCAAATCAAGACAACACCTTTAATGAGCGTTGTTGAATCTGTTTTGCAGATGGCAGTAATGCTTTTGCACCTGCTGCTGTAACATTCATTGGAGCACTTCCTTTTGGCTTCACATATTTTTAAATTTTTGGCAGTATGAATGGACCAACACTGACCCTACTATATTTGTATTTTGATGCTATGCTATTCTGCTGGTGGCATTTCTATCTATTTCCACCCAGTTTTGAATTCTTAACCAGCAGCATATTATTCCAAGCACCAGTTTTGTTGGAAGTCATGAGATCTTCATTCTACCGATGTTTTAGATGTTCATTTAGAATGAATACTTTTTAGTGGTGCTGCTGTCCTGATTACATAGACTATGTTTGGCCTACTTCATGTGAGGATCAGATGAAAATTAGAAGTCTGCCCTTTTAAGACAGCTCAAAGTATTTACAGATACTGATTGCTGAGTTAAATTTCATACAGTATATAAAATTTTATGAGTATGCATATTTATACACGTATCAGTGCAATGCAGTTAATATGGTATAATTATATCTGCAAGGTGATTTGACTAGAGCTTTGCAGAATCAAGTGAGGTTCCTTTCATAAGGTACCTGGCTAATCTAAGAGTCAGAAGTGATGTTCTTTTAGAGATAGAGTATTATTTTAGTGCAGATAAATATACAAAAGAGAAAATTACAGAGACAAATGACAGGAACAGATACAGAGAAGTGGGAAAAAAGACAGAAAAAAGCACCCTCCCCCCAAAAAAAACCTCTTTTGAAAGATCTAGAAGAGATCTCATGTAAAAGAATTTTGATGTTAATGCTGATGATTTTATAGTGCTTGATTTCTTCAAATACAGTGTAAAAGAGAGTTTCTCATGCCTCATATAAGTATGAATGGGATTGTATCAAAATAACCTGGCTTCATCATAATCTTTTCCTCCTAACCAAAACACCTCACAAGACCACAGATTTTGACTAGCCATTCAGTTTGAAAGGACTGTATATCCTTGCTTCTTTGAATTGTGACATCATCCTACAGAGTTCAGAGTGCTGCAGTAATGTCTTTTCTGCTTGGTATCATTGTATACTATCAGAGTGGAAGGTGCTATTTAGCTAAATGAGCTACTTAAAAAACTTGATTTTGCTGCACTCTCAGTAATGTATCACATGGTAGATAAGAAAGAAATGGAACATGTGGATTATTGTTTAGCAAAACCATTTAGCAGTAATATTTAGGGCTGCAGTGCAACAGGAAAGACAAAAGGAGTCTTTCTGCTAAGGAAAGAAACACCCCTAAACAAAAACTTCTCTCTACTAACTTCCTACCAGTGACAGACAAGATTGACACTTTTGCTTATAATATCTGAATGAAATGTTAGCAGTTCCTCAGCAACTAATGCCATGGAAATGGATTCACATGCCCTGCGGGTGTGAATCTGCAACCCAGGATTAATTGGGTTACTTTTACAAAGTGTAGACTTTTGTAAATAAGCCAAACTTCTAAATTAATTTGGAATTTCTGATAAGTATCAGACTAATGTATTGGAATATTATTTTTTAACCTCCTGCTAATGCTGCTTTGAGCTTGCTGAGGCATGAGCAGCTGCCAGGGACAAGCAGTTGTTCAAGCCCTTGTCTTTAGCTTGCCCTACAGCCTGTCAAGGACTGGCAGAAAGCATTGCTCTGGGTAATGTCTGCTGTTGTGCACTGGCCTCATTATACTCTGACTTGGAAGAACTACTCTGTAATTCATATAAACAAGATTTTTTTGTTGAGGCCAGTGTACTGAGAGAAACATGCACTCTATGCCTGTCACTCATAAACTAATTCGTACACATCGTGTGTCATAGTAGTATTTTGTACAGATTTATTGAATTGAATCTGTTGCTTTTCTAAGGCTATTTTACAGTAGCAAAATCCAAATTGTTCGCACTCATTTCTAGGTATCTTTAACTGTATGGCTTTATATATGTATGCTATAATCGCTGAAGTATCAGTGAAACTTAAACATTGAAAAAGGAGTTCATTTGCATCTGGACCTACAAATTAGTTTTCTATTCAGCTTAAAAATGGCAAAGATTCATGTTAAAATGAAGTCCATTGTAAAACTTGACTGAAATTCCCAACCTCCCTCTCCAATGGTTAGAGGAAACCAAGGCAGCTGATTTGATCAGACTTAGCACCACATTTTTAAATAGTTAAATTAAAGAAAAATTGATCTGTCCCTCAATCCCCATCTAAGTACCTGATGTAAAAAACCCAAAACAGCTCTTGGACATGATAAGCTTGACCTCAACCTGTTCCTATCTATCAAATCTAAGAATCGTTCTTGTGTTCAACATTATCTCCTCTGGGCTCAGAGACTAAGAGCTGGCCTCAGGTGACCTACTAGAAAAACTTCAGTAGTGTTGCATACGCATTCTGTCTATTGAAAGGAAAGGATATTAGCAGTTGGTACTAATACTCTATTTAGGAGGACTGCAGTTGAGAAAATGTTGTAATGAGATTGGCGTTTTACATGAGGAATTGGTACTACTTTCCTAAAATGCACCAGTAGTCTCCAAGTTATATTTGTGCTTCAGAGATAAGCCAAATGCCATTATTCTGTCCTGCAGTAGTCTGTATTTTTAGAAAAGATGAAATAACCAACACTTGCATTTTTTTACATCTGTGATATGAACCAATAACCCCATGAAATTGGATGAGCACTAACCTTCTGTGAAAAACGATTAGCCCTATGTTCTAAGATAAAAATAATAAAATATGAAAAGTTTTTGAAGGGCAAGAATTACTCCTCCTGAACTGAGAATTAGATTTCTTTGTGGAATTACTGAGAGGATTTTTTTTTCCAGAAAAGTGTGGAGCAGCAAGTAGCACTATTTATTAAGATTTAATGAAATGCATGGAGAAGCTTGACTCTAAGATACATTTCTCAAAAACAATGTGGTAACTGGGATTTCTGTTCATGCCTTTCATCTTGATCTTCAAAACTGGTGTGAATTCATGCAAGGCAGAATATGCCAATGCTGCCATCAGGAAGACATTAAGCATAAAAGAGCTTATACTGCACTTGATGCTTTACCAGGCACATGCACTGGTTCATTTCAAGTTTTGCTTGACCCCACATAAAAACCTTTCATTTAAAATATTTTCAATTATATTCCAGGAATAATTAATTTTATCTTTTTTAACTTAAAGAACAATATGTGCTACAGACTACATTTGAATTTTCTAAGTAGAAGATTGAAACATATCCTTAAATCCCATTTATATTTATATTTTTCAATTGCTTTTATTTTTTTATAGCATATTTTCCTGGTTTTGTCATGTGTAATTCAAAAAAGCAAAACCTGTAACTTTAATGTCTTGATTCTACTAATGTAGTCACACTTGAATATACCTTCTTAAAAAAACTGAAGAACATAATTGCAGATAAAATTATTAGAATGAAACAAAGTAACATTTCAAAAACAGCTACACGGTTTTGAAGCTGAAATTCCATGTCAGAAATTATTTGTGAACCTGGGGATTTTTTACATTTCATCAAATGTCAACAGAATTTAAGCAATTAAATGCTTACATTCCTTTTGATAGTTTTACATATGCTTTAGGAGAAAGAATAAATTACAGGAAAAGGAAGACTCACTGATCAATTTTTCATAAAGTATTTGTTAGACTCGCTATCTGAAAACAGAAGGCTGTTGAGTAACTTAGAGGTTTTTAATATTTTGGAAGATACGTAAAAGGTGAGTCAAGAAGAAACAGTAGAAAATTTAAATCTTGGAAGTAGAAATGGTGTGCTAAGGGGAAAAAGAAGACTGGAAGTCCCTCTGGATATCCATAGTGTCCCATATTGGAAAAGTTACCCTGGCAGACTCTTGGTAGAGTGTCAGACTTTCTAGGTGCTCTCCCAGTGAGAGGCACCACTGTATCACTTAACAGACCCAGGGCAGATGGGCCTTGCCTGGTGGAGTCCCAGAGCTTTTCCCTTTCTCATCTCTGTGAGGGAAGGATGCTTTATATGCCTCTTGTTCTGAGACAAGGTCAAACAACCTGATAGAATTCCACTCACTCAAATCTTTATGGATGTGTGTGTATGCATCTGTTTCAAATCCAAGACTCTTCCGAATCCGGTTATCTCCCTCTTTTCTTCAACTGCACTGAATTCTTATCTCTACCTGAAAGCTTTTCTGATAAGTAAATTTATTTTTCCCATATATCCAATGTTGATGGTACCATGACCCTGATGAGAGTACTTGGAAAAACCAATAGGTTTAAATGCTAATTATAGAAGCTGAAAAATAGGAACAAACAAACCAAGAAACAAAAGGCTGATATCCATGTACAAAACATAAAATTGTCTGAGGATGGCAAAATGGAAGTGCTTTGATAAAAACCATCCATTAGAAACTTATTAAGATCATTCCAATAGGATTCAGTTTGCCCTTGAGTTTCAATTTTGTTGGGCTAGAAATAGCATAGTGAATGAGTTCATGTGCTCCAGACTAAAGGAGATGAGATTTTTTCACACAGAGGATACAGATATAGGGAATGGGATAAAGTTCTTACACAGCTACACTGGTTTCAACTTGATATTGAGTCCAATCATTTTATTTAATGCATGGCATCATTTTACTCTCACATTGTCAGGTATTTAACCCTGAATGCTTCTGGACAGAGAATCTCTAAATGACCTTAAGGCAACAAAGTAAAACTACTTATACATATTATAATGTTACCAGTAAAGACATAATTTCTTATGTTATACTTCACAGCGTGCATTGATTTGCTGCTTGGCCCTTCTGATTGTATAGCCTGTACAATTTGTTCATTCAGTAAGCCCGTAATTGTATATAGGAGTGAAAAACTGCACAGAGACATCCAAGCCAACCACATCAGAGTTAGCCTGTATTCCAAAGGAAAACAGTCTTGGCTTTGCTAAAGTCTCTTTATGACCATATACACTGTTCCTCTCATTAACTTCAGTGGTGTAGTACACTAAAGACACTGGACAGTTTCTGATATCTTAATATGTATGAACAGTCAAAGCCAGTTGAATGTGATGGAACACTGACTTGGACAAAACTTTGAATTTAGATATGCCTAGAACTTGTCCTTCATGTGATCTCCTCTAGACAAGCTCTAATATTGGCTATTAAACTGGAAAAGGTAGGTTTCATTGGAGTATAAACATTAAAGGAGACAAAATTTAGAATGACTGTCTGCCTAGCAATAAAAAGTTTATTGAGTTCTTCCTTGAAAGAATGTCCTTGGCATACAGTCTTGGTCCGAACTAGTTCAGAGACATTTTGGGCTATTGCAAACTTAGCTTATTTCTCTGTTGTCTTCTTCTGCCTGCATGGTCTGGATACCTGATTCTTGTTCCTTTCTACCTTTTTTCTTCCCCTCTCTGTTTGAGCTGAAGGTTCTCAGGCTCTCACTGTGATCACCTTGTTTTCTTTTCCCCTCTGCATCCTGCAGACTGGAAACCTCTCCCTCAGACATGCTCATGATCCGTCGTCTCACCTTCTTCGTCTTTACAGAAAGGCTGACATCAGAAGACACAAAACCTGAACATTCACTGCTTGGAATTGTCCAAATAGTGTGGACACACTATGCTAGCACAGCCTGGACCCTACAAACTCGTCAGTGACTTAATGAATCAGCCAGGACCTCTGTGCCAAGATCATGTCCTCGTTGCGAGGAGGGAGAATAGCACTTAGAGGAGAAACTGGAGAAATCACTGTATCACATCTGCCTTATAAGTTTACATATGGATTTTGTTTTCTTTGAGGCAGGATTATTGAAAGGATCACACTGTATATCATGAAGATGGAAGGATACTAGAAAAACAGACATGAAAGCATGTCTGCATATCCCAGAAAAGAGATAGGCTTTCCAAAACTATTCTATTTCATTCATCAGATGATGAAGTATATCAACACATTTTGGATATTAAGTTAAATATTGTATTTTTAATTAATAGTCTGAAAACACCTGTTAACCAACAATGCTTATGATTTTATTATTCTATTTCACATAATAGTTATGAAAATAAAACATATTTCATTTGATATGGATCATCTTTTATGATTCAGAAGAGAACAGAAAAATATATTTGTATGATTTGATTAGCAGCAAAAGCAAAATGAAACAAATAATATTGCAGCCATTATTCAGAATCAAGTCCTTGCTGTGCTAGGCACATATAAAGCTGACATGGGAGATATTATTTATTTACCACAGAGGGAAATTCACCTCTGCGTAGAAAGTTACATGTCTATATATAATCTAAAGCCCACATAAATCTGCCAGTTTTATGTTGATTTTCCAAATACGGTAACATCTTTTTCATAAAGAAAACAAGATTGCACAGGAGAAAAAATACTTCTGTTTTTTTTTTTTTTCCCCAAGTTGAATTTCTCTTTTATTGCATACAAGATTTAGAACAAGTTTATGTACCTAAGTGCCATTTATGTAGTTCAATGTGGCAATACTAACTGAAATTTTATCGTCTTATCTGTACTAAGGTTCTCAAGACAAACACAAGTCATTTTTCTGAAAACTTGATAGCTTGCTCTGAAAGAAATGTGAGGAACCATTTATGAGCTGGGATATATCTAAATCCTTATGTTTCAATGATTACACTGTGCTAGTTAAAAGGCAAAACAGTTTGAACAAACAACAGATAGCTCAGTTTCCAACACAAACAGAAAAAGAGGTCCGTAAAACATCTCATTTTAGATGTTTTCCTGCCATAAAAAGGATCTGGTCTTTACCTTTAGGTTGTAAAATCAGTCATTCTGGATCCTACATCTTCATAAAATTCATGACTTGAAAAATGGAGGACTGAATAAGTCATTGGAGGGTTTTTTGCAATGCAACATCATAATATAACTCTTTCACACCAAGTCTAACAGCTGTGCCACAAAGCAAAGTATGATGCATAGAAATGACTTGAGCGCCATAGTTAAATTAATATTTCTACCTCCATGCATATGTAATTAGCATTACCCTAGATACTAACATGGAAAAAAAATGGGTAACTTTCAGATATTTTCTACGACAAGTATCCTCAGTTCAGCTGGTTTTACATTAGTGGTAAAAAGAAAGTGTTCCTGGAACAAGGTCTCTCTACCCAAGATTTTGGGAAAGCTCAAGTTTGGAACTAAGTGGTAAGTAAAAAATTCCACATTTGTTCAATAGGAATGTTTTTTTTTTACAGCGTCCTGCTCTGAGAGTCAAAAGTGGGAGCTGTTTGAAGCTTTTGAGAGCTGTGAAATGTTCAGAGTTTAACCTGAGATAGACATCCTGAGTGAAAATGAGGTGAGCAAGAGAAATGAGGACTATAGTTTCCATGGGACTTAGAAATTTGTCACTTCTATCTCAACGCCTTTTATGATTCATGACTACAAAATACAAGATAGCACTGCATATAGTAAAAGATTACGAACAAAAGTTTTGAGGTAGATAAGCTACAAGCTATGCAAATCTTCCCAAAAAAGCGTCAATAAAATTTTTATAACTTTGCACATGTTTTCTATGCATTCAGAACACATACCTTTCAAATGTTTTACACATAGGCATTTTTTGTTTTTTGCATTGAAAAATAATAACCCATGACTTTAACATTTTGAAATCTTGGTCTTTTCAGGAAGCAGTGTTCTGATTCTTTCTGAGAAGATGAGAATGCAGATTCTAATGATATGAAATGTCCTGACTTTCTCCCTTCAGCTCTGGAAGAGATAAGCTTTTAAAGCCAGCACAGACCCATTTGAACAGAAATATTATTTGGAAGGAAACTTCTACAATTTCTATCACTTTTAAAAGATACTACACTGTTCATTGCATGGCCAAAAGTATTACATTAAGGAAAATAAACACCATAATTTAAAATCAAAATGTTGTTGTATTTTTTTTTGTTAAAAACATTGGTGCTACCTTTATTGCTATTCTGTGTTCTTTAATATTATTTTACCAAGCTTTTCTATGAAACCGTGATGGCTAGCCCATTTTTAGCATAGCTATTTCACTGTTTGGTAAGACTTGCATCCAGGAATGAAAGTTGTGAGGACAGTTGAGTTTCACTTGCAGAATACTGATTTGTGTAGGTGAGATTTGAGAAAAGTAGGAAATATGATAGCATAAAATAATGAAGTCTGAAAGCTACAGATGTTCCACATTTTCTAGGCGCAGCATTCAATTCTTGACAAAGCACTAAATAAACTAGTATTTTTTTAGCCAGAAGCTCACAAATATTAGCAATAACACTTAAATTGCATTTTGAGAGATAAAGTTGATTCCAAAAACTCACAAGAAACTAAACCATAAAAAATATTACTATTTTCCAGCACCGCCCCAGAGATGCTGCTAGCAGCACATCATAATTAAATGTTGGCCTTTGGCATTAATTTTGCATGTTATAACCAGATTTTGTAAAATGAAAAATAGCTTTCTATTAAAAATTTAGATATGCTTTAAAAGAAGGGAAACAGTGATCAATTACCACCAGGCTGATGTGGTTCCTGGAACAAAAATGCATAGCAGTAAAAAAACACCCATTGAAAGTGATACTGGATCAGACAACAACTGGTGTTCAAAGTCCCACATATTCAGTAAGTATCAGAAAAAAAAATTCTATTAATTGGTTTCAAATTGCCTCCTTACACCTTTACCATACATACATCTAAGAAACAGAACAGTAAATTTAGCAACCTTTTCCCATAACTGCAGCATATTATATAATTAATATTGAGGCAGTCTGTCTAAGTACTATAAATGGTATGTGTGTTACAGGTATTGTAACACACAATAAAAATGTTTTTGTAAAGCTTTCTAGTATTATTAGTACTACTGTTGCATGCCAAATACATGACCTCTGAACTTGCAGAAGTACTTAATGCAGTTTAAAGAAGGAAATATTTGGAGAAAATAATTTAGGTTGTGGAGGCTCCTTCACTGGCAATATTCATATGTGTCTGGATACAGTCCTATGCCATGTGCTCAGTGATGACCCTACTTGAGCAGGAAGGCTGGACCAGATGATGACTGTGGTCCCTTCCAACCTGGCCCATTCTGTGATTCTGTGATTTAGTGACACACCTTTGGACAAGATGCAAACATGTGAACGTTATTCAAATAAGTAGTCCTTTCTCTTCTCTTTTGCCCTGACACAGTTTCTGAAGACGAATCAATTATCAGGATAAGCTCAGTATCCGCTTTTCCCATCTCTTGTCAATTGTATGTGACAGTGTAATGAAGTTCCTGCCGCAGAAGGCAGTGTGAGAATGCACATCTGACACGCAAGAAGGGCATGGCTATAGTCATGGGCAGACAGCCCTGGAGTTCAGCCACCCTCACACAAGGCACCAAACAGCTCTGGCTCCCACAGTGTGCAGCCATGGCAGTGTGGGGCTCTGCTCTGACTGCGGCCCTGGGAGTGTGGACTTAGTCTTGTGCTAATTTGACTCCTCAGCTTCAGTACAGGTTAGTATCCCCCGCTCCAGCAGGTCTGCCCTGCTGAAGATGCACACAGGTGGAGCTAGAAGATTGTTCATAAAAGAGTATTCAGCTGTTCCAGTTCAGTCCCGTAAGACTCTATAGTTAGTGGAGACCGATAACCTTTTCAGAGGAATCGTGTAAAGTAGGAATGTAATTTAGATTTACCAAATTACATCCCACCCTGCTACAGAGGAATGTGCTTCCTGTGCAGTGATATTTTGTGTAAGTAAGCCACAGTCAGAGCAAGAGTCAGTTCAAGACATGCTTTCAGTTCTGAGTTAACAATGCAGTCTTGTTTTTAACAAGACTAAAGATACTGTGAAAGCCCTTACACATTAAACACAGCACTTGCCAGCCTTTAAATGTCTACAAAATGAACTTTGCTTCAGGTACTAACGCCCACAGAGAGAACCAGAAATTTGCCATCCAGAGGAAGGGTCAGTAGCACTCCCTCTCCTCCAGCAAACTTCCCAGTGCTTCCACTGTACAGCTTTGTGTTTAGTAAAAAAAAATAATAATCTTTTTTGTGGCTGAAATGGCTGATTACCAATGAACTTTTCACCCCACAGGTAATATTATGTTGGTGCAACATAGTAAATAACAATCTATGGGCACGCACAATCTTACTCTGAGCTGATTGGAAATCCTCAGACTAACATTAGCACAGATGTCAACTTGATTTAGTAGCACTGAGCTCTACTTTTTTGATTCTGGATGCATGGCAGGAGGAGATGACCAAGTTCAAGGCCATCTAAGGAACCTGAAGGTGCACAGGTCCATGGGACCTAATGAGATTCATCCACAGGTCCTGAGGGAACTGGCACGAGAAGTGTCTAAGCCATTATCCATCATATCAGTCTCATCTTGGTGCCTAACAACATCATGAATCAGATCTCCCTGGAAGCTGTGCTAAGGCACGTGGAGAATAAGGAGGTGACTGATGACAGCCAACATGGCTGCACTAAGGGCGAATTATGCTCCCCAAATTTGGTGGCCTTTTCTGTTGTGATTACAGAAGAGATGGATCAAGGCAGAGTGACTGACATTATCTACCTGGAGTTGTGTAAGGCATTTGAGTATGTCCCACATGATATTCTTGCTTCTAAACTGAGAAAATATGGACTTGATGGATGTACCTTTCAGTGGATAAGGAATTGGCTGGATGTTTACACTCAAAGAGTTGCAGCCAACACCCTGATATCCAAGTGGAGATCAGAGACAAGAGGCATTCCTCAGGGACAAGTATTGGGAAAGATGCTGTCTGACATGTTTGTTGTTGACATGAACAGTGGGACTGAGCTCACCCTCAGCAAGTTTGCATATGACACCAAGCTGTGTGGTGTTGTTTACAGGGGGTGCATCTAGAGGGACCTTGACAGCCCTGAGAGGTGGGACTGTGTGAACTTCATTAAGTTCACCAAGGCCAAGTGCCTTGATTCTGTAACTAATTCACGACTCAGATCACCTTCCCAGAGAAAGAGAGTTGACAGTACTGTCCCTATCTTCCGCGTAAGAATGATTTAGAATTACTGAAGTTAAAAACAATGTCCTGAATTGCACAGAGCAGCCTGCTGATTGTGCAAATTACAGAGCACCTGTACATATGAGTGCAGTGTGCCACACTCCTTATTAAGAAAAAACCCACATTCTGCATTAGCTCCATGATTGATTGGACTAAACCTCCAGAAAGGTTTCCAACATGCATCATCTGCCACATAGTAAGGTTTAACTCAAAGAAATATCTTGAAGGTAGGTTGTAAATGTAATCATTTATTGAAATGAGGCTGAAAGCAAAAAAAAAATACATATAAAATATGATAACAGCATTATAACCTTTTAATTTATTGACTGACAAATTTTAACTATTGAATTTTGAACCTTTTAAACAGGAAATTCTTTAGTAAGCTATGATTTGGAGTGCTACACAAACAGTTACTATACACTTCAGTCATAACCTGCATTGAAATATCTTACAGGCAAACAAAGGTTAAATGAATTCTACATTCATTTAGAATACATCATCCCTTGCTACATCTTAGGGAATTTTGTGATGTGTATTTGTCTTTTACACTGACACTGAAATAGATGTAATTGTAATTATTTACATCAATATGCTGAGGGTAAAGTAAAAACATAATTTGTAGAACTACATAAGTAAAAAGGAGATTTATGCTGAAGAAAAGCAGCTGTGTAAGTGCTTACCTATCCCATCGGCTGCTTTGTGAGGGCTTCAGAGACTTTTCTATTGCGCATGGATTGTTCTGGAGATGCTCACCTCTTGACATGAATTTCATTCACAGAAAGTAAGAATCCAGTTTAGTGTTTGTTACTCTGTAACACTAATGGCTGGCTCCCCAAATCCCTACACAGCACCAAGCACCAGGTAAACAGAGTATATTTCAAACCAGAAAGATTAAATACAATTTCAACACTGGGGATTTTGCAGTTAAAAAAAAAAGAAAACACCAAAAAAATTGTATGGAGATAGGTAGGATACTTGGAACTGGGAGCCAAATGAAATGAACAGATTTAGAAAATTGGACAGAAGTTAAACAATATGCATGGTGCAGTCCAAGGCTGCTTTTTAACATGAATGAAGCTTTGAATTCGAGAAGTGAAAGAAAAATCCAAAGAAGGATAAAAAAATAGAAAGATTAAATGCTGAAATGTGAAATACTCCAGCTAAATAGTCTGCATGGACTGACACTTCAAAAGATGAAAGAAAAAGATTATATCAATTGACAAGGCTATGAACAATCTTCCTCCCAACAATGGGAGTCTTTCTATTCCTTTCAATGCACTGAACTTAAAAAAAAAATAAATTGAGAGAAGTAGAGAAATCTCTCTAATGGAAAAGTGCTACTTTACTGTAATTAGCTATAAGCACTTTTGGTACAGTTTGATCTTAACGTATCAAATAGACAAGCCATTTCAGACTTTTTACCCAATAAGTGATATCCTCAGTTATACAATGTCAATGAACAACTCACTTCCAAAAATCTGTTCATCTGTTTAGGAGTATTTTGCCAGAAGCACACATGGACAAATTAGCCTCTTAGAGATATGTGAATGGATGTTACTGTCTGGAGTCAGAGGACTAGAATAATAAAGAATAATGAACCAAAGATGCCAAGTGATATATTTCAGGTATGAAGCATCACAGAAATTAATAAGAAACAACGATTTAGTCTAGGCTGAGACCATCAGACACACACTGTAACTTCCATGATTGCATTTTATTCTTCCAGTGAAGTTCAGGGACAATTGAGTAAGTGCATTGATTGAATGATTGAAGGATTTGTTTTTCTCGGTACACTTTTAGAGACAAAATAAACTATGCCTGAAAATCTAACAAGTGTCATGCACATTGACAATTGTTCCCTTTAATTCATCAGCATTTATTTCTTTTTTAAAAAAGCTTGGATAATTGTAGTACCAAGTAGGATTACATTGAACATTAACAAAATACTTTAAATTCTTGCTAAGCAAGACAAAAATTACTTTATCTCTAGAGACAAATTAATTAATGTATTTGGTGTTTATTGTGAGACACTTGAAAGGGAATACAGGCAACTACTATTATTCCAGTAATAATTTCTGTATCAATGTCTCTGTAAATAACTTGAAACTCATATAATTACCTCTTCAGTGTTTGTACCTTTCATATACATTTTCAACATTTAGGATATAAGTGAAAAACTTTAACAGTAACATTATGTGCAGAAGGAAGGATAGGAGACTGAGATTACATGAGATGGACAATTTCAATGAACAAGGACAACCTGCTATTGCTGTCTTTTTGTGATCATTCTACAAATTCAAGGTTTTCCATTTTAAATTGTATCATCCAGCTGTACAAAATAATCTTATATAAAATAAGATGGTATAATGAGCTTGCATTTATTTAATTTGTAGTTTGGTTCTTATCATAATATAAGACAGATAATGTTTCACAATGGAAAATTATCAGTTTTCAGAACATCTCTTTTAATCTTATTTGGCAATATCTACTCTACAGCATACTATCATGATTTTTTTTTATTAAATATACCTCTCGAAGTCTGAAAGTGGAGGTAAAGAAAGTAATATCAGTTCTGAAGGGTCACAAATGCTCTGATTTGTGCTTTCTTGCATTTCCAGGATTTCTTATAGCTGTGCTGTTTCTGACAGATTTTGGTTTTGCTTTTCTTCTTAAAGATATACCAGTAAAGGAGATTCTGCCAAACTCTAGGTTAATTTCTTCCAGTATTCAACTACTTTTACCATTATAAATTGCATTCTAAACTTCAGTAAGAAATACTTAAAAGGATATTGTCATAAGCTATGGAGTATGGAAAATGGAGAACAGATATTTCTCCCCTTTTTTCTGTATCTCAAGACAACTTGCTAGATAATTTCCAGTGTTATGTTTTCTGGAACAACTAAATTAAATTCTTCAGTTTGGTCACATTTTCTTCACCTCAGAAAATGTCATTGATCTCTTGTGATCTTCCTCTTATTGGAATGACTTTATTGAAATGAGGGGACTTGATCTAGCAAAAAAATACCCCTGCCAATGGCAAAGAGGTTGAACTAGATGATCTTTAAAGGTCCCTTACAACCCAAATGGTTCTGTGCTTTTATGACTCTATGATATCATGCTCTCAGAAACTTTAGACACCCCTACACAGGGAACTAGAGTAAGTAATCAAGACCTATTAATTTTATACTGGAAGGTTCTTAAAAATGTTAAGGGGCATTCCTTGAATATAATTTTACAAATGGTCTGTCAGTGCAGGATTTCAGCAACTCCAGTTTCTTTTGAAATCAGTAAGATGATTTCCCAAGCTTTCCTTGATATACAACCAACACAAAATCAAAGTACTTCAGTCCCCTGCTCTCGTTAAGTATCTCTATGATATGAAGTATCTCTGTGATATGAAGTCTTTTCAACCACTTATGTGTATGCTGAATTTTTAAGCTAGTAAACTTTCTTGTATTGTAAGAATATTTTAGAAAGTCGTTCCTTTGATGGCTCTAATTTTAAGCTTCCATCAAGTATTGACTATCTTATACACATGTAATGCTTTTTCTGTTCCTGGTCATGAGTCACATTCCTTTTTACCTTTCACTTACTAAAGTGAACTTAAATTCTTCCAGACATATAAGATAGGTTTGCTATCTACCTGCAGATCTCCCCTTTTTTAAAGTAGTTTAAATTGTGCTTTCTTGAACATGAGTGGCTTATTTACACATGATATTCTAGGCAGTGTTTTCCTTATCTCCCTCAGAAATGCTTCTATTTCGTAAGATTATGATGTTCACTTTTTCTGCAGATACATTGTATAATGGCCTATATTCTCTCTGCTCTGTTTTAACTCAGTTATGTTTTTTATTCCTTTGTTATTTTCAGTGAATTGGATAGTCCTCCAGCTCACAGAGGAATCTTTTCTCATTAGTCTGCAAGTACATGACTTTGTACTACTGTACTTTATCCCATCACCATTGCTCCAGCTTTCAAGGTCATCCAACTCCTTTGTGTCTCCTCCAACTCACCTTTACTTTGAAATAGTGTAATAACTTTGTGTCACCAGAAAATGGTGTTAAAATGTTTTAATGTTTTTATATATGCCAAGATGATAAATGAAAATATTAGATCAGTCTAGTATCAAGGCCAATTTTTCAGGAGCTCCCTCTAGTAGTCTTTCTCCAGCCTGGTAATTCCTCTTTCAATGTAAGCAAGAGTCTTTTCTCCACATGAACCAGTTTCTTGTCCACCTTATCTGTCGGCTTTAGAATAAGTAAATTCTGATGCAGGATCATATCAAAAACTTCCCTGAAGTAGATTCATTCTGCTGCATGATTACTCTCTAAAAACAGGAAAACCCAGTATTTCACAAGAGCAGAAATCTAGCAAAGATCATACACAGCTTTCAAAAAACGTGTGGTTCACCATATCCCTTTATTCTTTTAAATCTATAACTTCACTATCATCTCTAAAACATGTGTCAAAGATGTTTTTTACTACTGTAGTCAGAGATATGAGCTTGCAGTTTATTTGGAACACATCTTCCTGTTTCTTAAACTTAGGCACCACATTCCTGTTCATCTGGTCATATGGGGTTGATGCTGATTTGACAAAGTTTTGTGTAATGTGGACTGGCAATCCTCTCACCAATCCAGAAAAGCAGCTACCTGCCTCAGAGCCATGTCGGCTGTGATGACGTCTGTCTAGCATGCACTAAAGTTTCTCACAGAGAACTACAGGAAAGTATTTATTCAGTTTTGCACTTAGATTTAGAGGATACTTAACTGTCTTTATTTCCTATTCCATCAGCAATGTATAAATTCTTCACAACACCTTTCTTTGTTCTGCTTTACATGTTTTCATTTCCTTTTCAAGGTCAAATTTGCTTAAGTTTCCACCATTCCACTTCAGCCCTGTATTTTTTAACTTCAAAACATTCCTTGCTGGTAAGTGTCAAGCTCCTTCCAAGCTGTCTATTTAGTTTGTTATGGAAACCATTCCTAGAAGGATAGGATGAAAATTATGTATGACTTAAACCTTGTATCTGAATAATTGCTGAGCCTTGTACACATTTTTGACCTGTAGTCCTTCTGACTTCATAGAACACCTTTCTTAATTTAGCAGGTTAAGAACTGGACTGTAGTCTCCTAAATTGTAGTCCCACAATCCACAGTAACACTTTATCAGTCAAATCCTCCTGTTTTAGTAACCAGCGTCCGCATATGATTTAGCATGTTTGTTGTGACAAAATGAGGGCACTGTCTAATCTCAGGATTAGAGATCAAGGGGTATAGATGAAACTCTTTTTTTACCCCAAGATCTTTCTTATCAGGAAGTGATGTAAATATTGCACAGTTTTGTTGCCGTGTGCCAGACGGAGTTTTCCAGGAAAATAAATAAAATAAATTGGGTTGATTTCCCCGCCAAAGAGAGGGACAATGAGGGCGGGAAAAAGATAGATGCCGAGGATGGTGCTGCCCCTTGAAGATAACTCCTCCTGGACTGTCTGTCTGGCCCAGCTCCCTCCCCTGTCTAGAAAGTTCTCTTTAGCTCGTTTCCCCATTGGTTCTTTGTTGCATGAATATGTATAACCCTTTATGTCTATTCAATTTTTATCTAGAAGGTTCTGTTCGATTACCCCTTGGATTGGTTCATTTGTATTATTCCCTCCTTCCCTTCCCTGTAATTGGTCCCATGTCACCCCATATCAATTTATGGTTGGTTTATTCCCTGTTCTACCCCTTGTTCCTCTCCCCTATAAAACCCCCTGACACCTTGCCCCTGCGCTCCATTTTGCTGCCCCCACTGAGTCTCCCTGTTCCTCCTTGTCTCCCCCGGGGCAAGGGGAAATAAAGGCTTGGTTCGCCAGCAATTGGAGTCCCTCTCTCCCTTTGCTTCGTCTACCTGTGAACACATCGTGTCGCTGTCTGCTCTGACGAAGGCTTGCAAAGCGAAAAGTGTCTCCATGGCAGCCGTCCAGAGTGAGCCTGTGTTTCCCTCCCACTGAAGCAGCAGACCTGTGCCTGCTGCCGCTCTATAGGCGAGGGTCCGGTCACTCCGTGGACATTGCCGTTCGCTTGGTCCACCGGGCTGACCAAAGGCGACCGCGGCACCGTTTGAATACACATCTCCATGATAGTTTTGCATTCTTCAAAATAACCTATATGTATTCCTCTTTTTTCCCCACCCCAAAACACCCTCTGGGTTCCCATCTGAAGCTATTTCAGATTTACAGGTTGCTCACTGAACATTTCATTGTATACTGTTGGATACTTCTCTAAGGCAGGACAACTTGACAGACTTAACTTTTCACAGTTTTTTTACATTATATATGTGAGATGTTCATGCTGTCCTCTGCTCCTTTTCTTTGTCTTTAAGTGGGAGGGATCTTATCCTTCCTCCTATTTAGGGAAGACTGGCTCAAGACACTTGCTGTCAGAATGAGTTACAAACACTGTGCTTTGTCTTTACTTATTTGTCCCTTATTTCCCCATTTTCCTCAATCTAAATGGAAAGTCAGTTGTCCTGATAAAACACAATACACTGTGTTTGTGGAAAGAGCAGCAGTCACACACAGAACTGTAAAAATAATTTAGGCCAAAGGAGTAGCTGCGAAGGGCAGGAAACAAAATAGGACCTCATACTGACCAGAATGAGGAAGAGGGAGATTGCATAGGAGTAAAGGACAGTTTAGGGAGACCTATGCTGACATTTCTGCAAAACTATTTGCAATGGAGTGTGTAGTATATTCATACAATTAAGAATATTGCTGTTAATTAAAATTAGTTAAAAATAAATAATTAGTATTATTGTTGTTTCCTGCTTCCTGAATTAAGGGAATTCAGAGCCAGCTCCTGTATGTTCTCCTCTAGGCCCTGCAGAGGTCTAGTAGGGACACTTGTGTATTAGATCTCAGTTAAATATGCATACACAGTGTGTGTGCATTAACATCATGTTAGATCCCAAATACTAAAAATTATTTTGGTTGTTACTCATTGGTGGGTCCTGTGAAGGCAAAAGAGTATCTGTTTCCATCACTAATAGAACTCAGCCTTAGTCAATTTGTTTTCAGAGCACTCACAGCAGCATTAATTGCTGCTTTTTTAACTGTCCAGAATGATGCATATCTGGAGGTATCTTGAAGCAGCTGAAGTAATTCTAAGTCTTGAAAGTGGCACAAGGATTGGTTTAGAGAGGCTGGGCTGCATAAGACTCCAAAGCATGTTGCCGTGTAAATATCTTGCAGATATTTAGCTGGCTACTTGTAAATAAAAGTAATCATCGATTTTGAAAACAGATGGAGTTCACCTTAAGTGCTGCATTGACATCAGATTAGCCATGAAGGAGTGGAGAGCTGTCTCAAATGATGAAGAGGCACATCAAGTCATCGTGTGCCACTGCTTCCACAGCAGCATCTGTGTGAACTTCGGCCCGTGAAATTCCTCTTAATGCATTTTAGAGAAATTTGCTCCCGTCTTTAGGAAATTTATTGATAAAACATCCATTTTATAAAATGTGTTAAGTGGTACCCAAAGACAGGGCTTTATTTTAGATGACACTGTTAATGTGATAGTTGAAAAAAAATATTTTTAAAGAACAAAATTTAAATGTTAAGTAGATCCTTTTATGACACAAAAATTTGCATACTTGACCTTCCACATGCTTTTAAACTGCTGACTGAATACTAAAAATATCTGAAAACCATCTCAAGACAACTATTTTATGTTCATTTTCATGTTCTGAAAGAAACTTAAATAATCAAGGGGATTAAAGTTAAGAATATGAACACAAATGCCATTAGTATTCTGAAATCTATATTTTCTAAATATTCTGAGCACTTAAAAAAAAAGCAGAATTTAATTAACTTTGGGTGCATTTTTACTAAAAGCTGAAAAGGTATTTCATCCACTTGCAAACTATATTTCTGCTGTGCCGCTTACTTTGATGAAACATAATTGAAATAAAATATAGCAATATTCTGTCCAGAATGTATCATATACCACAAAAAGCAGATGTTTTAAGGGAAAAATCAGAAAGGAGGAAGTAACTAGGTATTTTAGAGGAATAGAGAGAAATTCAATTCCCTGACTGGAGTAGAGGGATGAGAGGTAGAGAGTTGGAGGCAGAAGTAGAAGTGGCTTGGATTTAGATAACAAGATATTATAACCAGGGATAAGAAAACAGAACATGTGCTGAAAAGAATGATTGTATGAATAGTGGAAGATCCATACAGTCAACATGGCAAGGAAAGGTCATCAAGATATCAGATAGAGCAGCCTACATAAAACAGAACCTCATCAGAGCCTCTTGAGGACAGGCAAGCTGAAATGTCCAAGCAGTTGGTCATCGTAGGTGTCTTCTGTAGGCTTCATATTTGCCTCTAAGGTGTCCTTGAGAGACAGATGTGTGAATTGTTTTCAGTCAATTTACTGTAAAAACAAGAGGGGCTTTAGTGGATGCATTTTCATGTGGTGGCTAAACAGATCTACTGGGCCAGCAAAACCAGCCTCTGTGTATCGAACATCTAGTTGAATGTACATTTCATTAGAGAGGAATCCAGGGACTGCTGCTAAAGAATCTATTGTACATAAACATTGACTTAGTAAAAAAACCTAAGTAACTTGGCTCCAAAATCTGAATTCTTCACCAAATTTTAAAGAGCTGTATCTAGCAGTATCTATTACTACTGTGTGTGGTTAGTTAATATTCTGAGTAAATAAAGGCTTTTCTAGCTGTATGGGCATTGAACATTGTTAGGCAGAACTTTTTTATCTAGCAGCAAATCAATGATCTGAAAAACAAAAAGGGGGAGGAAGAATGGGTTTCAAACAAATCATAGGTCTGTGTTTCATATGGAAAACATTTTTGGTCAGGAAAAAAGATCTTTTTAATTTTTCTTTTACTGTTTCACTTCAGCATTTTTCAAACAAATGGTTTTGGTTGGCCTCAGAACCAAAAAATATCATTATTCACGCAACTCTGTGTGCAGCTGTCATCAAATATCCTTTATTTGACAGTGCATATTCCCCATTAGTCAGTCAGCCTATGAATGCCCCAGCTTTATTCACGCAGCAATAAGTCCAAGCACCAATCACAATTCCTGGCAAAGTCTAGCTCTGTTTGGCAAATGATGACCTGAAGTCAGCATGAATCATACTTTTGTGCCCACAAAGTTCTACAAAAGTAACACACAACACCCAG
This sequence comes from Oriolus oriolus, assembly GCA_013400235.1. Classification (NCBI taxonomy): domain Eukaryota; kingdom Metazoa; phylum Chordata; class Aves; order Passeriformes; family Corvidae; genus Oriolus; species Oriolus oriolus. The sequence goes on from VXBT01002915.1 coordinate 67,912, forward strand.
AGAAAAACTTTGATATCATGAGGAGATCCTCAGCAATAGATCAGCAACAGTGGTGGCAACAAACAAAAAAAGGAACTTTTTCTCTGATTCCTTGGAGTTTAACAATGATCTGTGACTGGGTGGAGATGGAAAATTCCAGTCTTAGTTTTGTAACACTAAGTTTTCTTAAAACTGCTTTCATTTCTTCTTAGAAATCTGACTCTTTTAGCAGAACTAAAGCAGTGACTTAGAGCTGCAGGAGTGATCAAACAAATGTTCCATGTTTGAAAGGTTTAACAGTTACAAAATAACAATATCAAGAAAATACTATACTAGTCTTTTTGAAATTACAATATCTATTTTTTTCTTTGCAATAAAATCACAAAAGAAATAATCCTGAAATTAATTTTAAAATAATGTCTACATTCAATTCTATTAATTTCTTTATTTTGGGCTCATCACTGTACTCCAAAATTTCAACATTCTGATGACTCATTCATATTTGATATAGATTGTTTTTACTTTACTATGGTACCAGTTCAGAAGACACGAGAAACATGGTGGAATTTGTCCATAACAGGCAGCTTTGTTAAGATTATCAACAAAAATAAAAATATGAAGAGCCTATAGAATTAGTTATGCTTTTCTTATGGGTGAATCAAAATATGCAGAAGGGCATTACCAAACGAAATTGCAATACAATTATTGTAAGAAACGATAATTTCTTCATAAATAGAGAACCTTTATTTTACTCTGAGAAGATCCAGATAGGAGAGACCAATTGAGATAAAATGCTTGATTTATACCAGTGGGATGAGGTAAATCTATAAATATGGGTTCTATCATTATAAATAGTTGCTCACCTACAGTTACCACATTAGAGTCCATGATTTCAATATAATCTTCAATTTTAATATTTTTAGATAGAGGGTGAATCACATGACTCATTTATTGGCGGAAGTGACTGCTGCACACAAACTTGTTGAAAAGTGCCTTTAACTGCAAGCACCACTAAATTATAATTGTATATTTATTGTGGCCATTCTCTTTTTGACACTCTCATATATAGTGAAAAATGGAAAAAAATACTTAAAGAACTGAGACCTTATTCCCACTGCTTCCACCTTTAAAGGCAGAAGCAATTGCTGAAATATATATGAAGCATGTGCTATTGATCAGAGGCTCAAATAAGGGTTCAACACCCAGATGTTTAAGGCACCAGACACAGTTACAGTCTGTTCCAAAAGTCTAGTTATTTGAAACCATTTTGCATAATATTTTGTCAAAAATTTACTGTGCCATCCTTTCTTCTGCAGCTACCCTTTACAGAAATCCAAAATAACATATTTCATGTGTAAGAATACTTGGCTGTCACCTGATATTTTAGCACTTGGAGGAGTCGCTTATGGTGACAAACACCTCTTTAAATCCTTTGACACCGTCATACCAAACTTCAGAATAAAAGTGCAGCAGCTGATATCAGCAAAGAAGTCCCATCAGATTCCCAAGGCTTCGCATACCCATGGCAGTATTGCAATTCCATGGTAGGATAGTTCACTTTATTCGCAGCTGCAGCTTTATTTTTGTACATTTTCTTTTTTATAAATGAGAGATTCATATAGCTGAAAAAGAAACATGTAGATAATAAACTGGTGAAGTTCAGCTGCATCTCATTATATATTTTAGGCTTTAACTGTTACCACCTCACCTTTGATACGTGTTTATTTTCAATAAAACAAAAAAATGTTATTTTTGGTTTCATATTTTATTAAATTTTTATCAGATCTGCCCTTTAATGGCATTCTATGTCCTCATAAAATCCTGAAGAAATTAAAAGTCTACTGATGATAAATAAGTGAAAACACTTAAAAGAAAACTAATACTTAGAGGAGATGCAGGTTTATTCAATATTTCTAAAATTAAGACTATAAGAATTTAAGTAGATTTTTCAGTCTCGCCAGGGTATAATTTATGGTGTTTAATTAACATTCGTCCTACCGTGACTTTATTATAAAGGAAAATGCAAAGGAACATCAGAAGAACTCTCACTCAGAAAAATGATGCCAACTGTCAATTACTGCTTTAGAGAGAAATATTGCTAATTATTCCTAGTATTCATTAATTGTTTTTTGCACAGAGAGAGAGGCATTTTGTACTTGGACTGCCTTCACAAAGATGACTGTCATTATTCAGTTAAATAAACACCTTATACAACAGTAAAAGTCTAATTTTTAACCATCAGTCCTTGAGATATCTGCTGAGGCAGATGTCTGACAGTAAGTGTAACTGTGATGCACAGACAGGGATAGTGCTAGACTTCAAAATACCACACCCACGACTCCTCATTATTCTTTCAGCAAGGGGAATCTTCAGGACAAAATATTGAAATAAAAAAGTATCCAATTCTTTCAGTGGGATGAGGAAAAGATCGGATAGCTTGGAATTAATTTGTGCTATGTTTTTGTTTCACGAACACCCAAGTTCACCTGTAGAAGAACTCTACTTTCCAGGCCACCCTGGGTAATTTGTGCAGCTGTCCCCTGAAGTTCTAACACGAGGTTATTTGCTCAGTCTGACTTTGCTGTCACCATCATCTGCTGACAAGACAAACTCTGCAATAGCCCATCACACCTCAACTTAGTGATAGATCAAATATCCAAACTAAACCACTGAGATTCATCAAGCACAGGCGACAGATGCTGACTTGGTACAAAACAGCTCAACTCTATTAAAAGTGAAGGGGCGACATTGTTTTATCTTAAGAATTTGCCAGAATGTGTTATATACTTCAGTTCCTCACAAAGAGCTAGCTGTGATAGCAGATGTCTTTGCTTATATAAAATAAATAATAAAGTGATTTTATTACCTCAATGCCAGAGAACATTAAGTGTATCTCTTGACCACTCCAAAGCCCACAGCAGTATCTAGTAAAACAGTTCTTTAATGTATCTCATTCTCAATTTATATACAAAAAATAAAGACGAATGCTTGCTGTCTCTTTTCCCTGAAGTGTTGTATATGGCTGGATGGAAAACAAGGTTTCCATCTTATGATAAATGTCAGAGTTCTGGCATTTGTTTTCAGTTCCTGATGTGAACAAAACAGGCTTTCAAGAATTTTGGGAGATATGGCCAATTTCAGAGGAGCTGACACTCACAGCATGCATGAAATTTTAGTTTTTATTTTGTGCTTGGGGGACAAGGGGCTTAATGCTTTATTTTCTGCCCTAAGTGAAAGTACTTAGCAACAACTTTCTCCAGGGCAATTTGTCTGTGTACTTTTGCTCACAAAATCTATCCAGGGTCCAAGAAATCTTTTCAGACAGACTTTAGTTGACAGGAGGATAACTTTGTGAAATGTGTTAGTGTGAAGGAATCTGGTTTTTTACAACACATTTTTTTTTAAAAGGGTATTTCACCTCAACCACCAATTCTGAGTCCTAACAGTGGTAGAGTCCCAGCTCCCAGCTGGGTCCAGCCTGACACAGGTGGCTTCACAGACAGGGTTGGTGCCAGGGACCTGAGACACTATTCCTCAGAGCACAGGGATTCCCATTTCTCAACTCCAACTGGAATAGCACCTATGCCCATTGTCAGACTATGATCAGGCTCAGAACACGAAATTATTAATGGCTGAAAGAAAGGGAACAGGCTAGATGCTATCTCCATGAGGGATTCAGATACTGATAAAGTAAGACCCCTTATTTGCATAACATTGTCTTGAGCAATGAGGTAAAAACAAAATAAAGTTGATAAGTAATTTTGTATCACTGGATCAGCATTGCATCTGTGACAAAAAATTCAGACAAAAAATATTTCAGAAACCCGGCAACAAGCTCACTGCAGCAGATAATACTAACAGAGAACTCTCCACTCAACTTGTGATGTCCCAAGGGAGCATTTGAGAATCAAACTTGCCCTGGGTTTCTCCAGAAATTTAATGAGTTTTCCAGTTTTAAAGTGATTAAAATATTTTTGGCAGGAATCCCCAGTCTTCAACAGGTAATATAAATTTTCCCCACAAACCATAATACATGCAAAAATTTTAAAAGATATTATCAGTCTGACTATATACATCACTTAAAAAGAATCTTCCATGGATATTTAAACTTCAATTATTTACATTTAAAACAAACCCAAAAAACCCCCTCCAAATGTATAAAGAATGATTATGGAAAAGTCAAGACCCAGACTACTGGTGATATTTTAGTCTTTGGCTAAGAATTTGCAGGGGGCTTCAAATAGGTATTTATTTACCCTTATGGACCTCAGTGAGAGGGCATGAATAGGGCTTTAATGACAAAATTTAGGTGACACTGACTATCTTGAAGCAGATTTACTCCTAGATGTCTTCCACCTGGACAGAGCAGCATTTTGATCAGGCAGTAGTGGGATAAGGTCTGTGGAAAATATTTTAACTTTGCACATAGGAACTGATTAGTTGATATACTGAGTCTTTTCTGTCTGCAATTTGACGATATGATTTTAATGCCAGTATATGAAGCTGCCTTGGCAAACTGACAAGTGCCAGATACATCCTTACTGGATCTTTGTTTTCGTTTAAATCTTGAAAAAAATTTTGCTGTGCAACCTGACTCTTCTGAATTTCCCAAAAGGACAAATAACATCCATTCGTCATCCCTCAGTCACAGGTTTCCAGGTTCCTGGAGTCATTGGAAATAAAAGGCTTCTTTTTGCACCTCCTGTGGACAGGTCAGAGTGCAAAGGAAGGAAACAACGTTCATCATCAATTTAGTCCTGGAGTGGGGATTAACTGCATCAGAGAAAAAGAATTGACAACTAACTCACCAAAGAGTAGAGCACGTGTCTGCTTCTACTGCTGCTACTTTACAAGTTGACCTTCACCCCAGCTCTTTTCACAGCAGCAGTTTTGACAGATGAGCAATAATGAGAGTCCAGATAGTGCGCAGAACAGTCTGCTGCTTGAGCCGCACAAAAGCCAGTCATCACGGAGCACTTGCCTGGCAGCTCTCAAAGGATGTTGCACTTTCAGTCCTTTGATCATCTTTTTTTTTAAACAGAGCAAGCAGAGTAAGACTGGGACAATTCAAAAGCATAAGCTGTGGTCTACTTCTCTCTTCCCTTTTTCCTCACTCCCCTTTCCTCACTATTGCTCTTTGCAAGGCAGACTGCATACATTAAACTTTGATAAATGACAAATAAATCCTGCTGTTCAAAGAATGACTGTGGAGTTAAGTTCACTTCCACAGCCATTTCAAACTGTCTGTCAGATAATTTTTCAACAAAAAATTCCTAAGAAATTTTATACAACAGTCTACATATGCACACACCAGCACATTAAAGACACACACACTTAATTAGACAAAATACATTACTATTTTGTGCCTCAAGTTTATTTTCTCACGATATAGAGATTTGACCCTTCTGTCAACTTTCTAGTATTTAGATATCAGCACCACACTTTCACATCTCAGAGAGGAAATATTCATGTTGAACACGATTGCTTTGCTTTCTTTGGCAGACAGAACATTTTCACTTATCTTTTCCAAAGGGTAGCATCATTTTAGTACTGGATTCATTCTATGTAGTAGTTTACATTTTGAAGCAGTGTGCAAACTTTAATCCTCGCAGTGTCCTCATGAGAACTGAGAGGGAATGTTATCTCTGGTTTTCAGATAGGGAAGGAGAGGGAGAGCTTTCATGCCCCCTCCAATGAAGCTGTAGTGGCTCAGTAAAGTAGTTCCTATTGGTTGATCTATGGTAATAATGTGAGCCCCCTTGAGCCCCTCTTAAAATTACTTAAATCTCAGTAAAAGAGATCTAAATCAGTGTACTGTTACTTTAGATACGGCAGAAGCCAGAAGTACAGTACCTGCATGCAGTTGCAGACATCCAGCTGTCATTATGTGAACCCATGCATGCATATTTGAGGAATGAGGTTTGCAAACAGTTTTCAACAGCAGTATCCAGCTGTCTAGCTCGAGTCACTGCTGGGAAAAGTCCATCCTAAACTGCTGGACTTTGCGCTGGAAATGCTGAACATCTGCATCCTTCATGTCTATTTTGTTGCAAGTAAGCTCTTGAACAGAGATGGCAACAAAATTTTGTGGACTTCTAGTATCTTAAGCCACTGCAGCAATTTGAGCCTTTAATAAATACCAAGTAATCCAGCTTTTTCCAGTACTATAAAATCAATTATTAATACAGAGAGAATGACAGCTAACCTCTTGATTTAGTATTTCATTGCAAAACATCTACAGGTGTTCTATACAGTTTAAGGCTCGACAAAGAGACAAAGGGCATGATTTCTAGTTGTCAACAAGTAAATGAGTAAAACTTTCAAATGTACAGCTGAGAATTTTTCTCCACCATTTTTTTTCTGTGAAGAGGAGAATAAATCCTCTCCATGAAATTATTTTATAATTTACACAGCCTTTCTAAAGTAGCTGGTAAAAGTCTGGACAGCTTTATTTCTGGAAATGACAACAAAGATACAAATTTGACCTTCTAAATAGTGATTTGTTATAAAAAGAAAAGAAAGTGACATTCTGGTTTACAGAATTTTGTACATAAAAATGTAGTTTTATATTGTAGCCTCTCCAACCCATGGGCCTATCCATATATAATTTTCACAGTAAGGCAATGCCATCACAGCGAATATGTGATATATCAAAACAGTAGAGAGTGATTAAATGAGGAAGGGTAGTATAATGGTTATATCTTACAAATATACACTAAAAGAAGAAAGCAAGTACTGTGAATTTGTGGAATAAGTGAAAAGAGAGTGAGAAAATGTGCCGTGAATGTTTCTGCAATAATGTTTATCATAGTATAAAGGACAGAATGAGATTTAAATTCTGACTTGCAGAGAAATATGAAACAAACAGATCTGTATTTCTAAACATGCAAAACACACATAGAGGATAGAATGCACTGCATATATTTTACAGTCTAATAAATAAAGACATAGGGGAGCCAGGCATTTCTTTGCCATAAAAGACATTGAGGATGGATGTCATAAGGCATTTGTAGAACACCATGTACGAGGCAGAACGTTTTTACACAACTGAAAATTAAATGCCATCTAAAAGGACAGGACAGCCCTACAGCAAACTGACCCTTAGACAACTGCTACCAAAACATTCCAGTTGATGAAATCAAGCCAGCATTAGAGTCAGCAAAGCAGCCAGACATTGAACTCACCAGAACCATGCCTTTTTTTTCTGTTGTTTTCTTTTTGTCAAGGTTACTTTCAAGGAAATGTATGCAGTATAAATAGGCAATGAACAGATTACAATTTTATGAAAGAGAATCAGATGTAAACAGAAGGGACTGTGATGGAACATACCAGCACATTAAAGACACATACACATGTGTTAAAGTAGCAGGGAAAAGTGTCAAATAAATTATATAAGGATTCAAGTAAGATTCTTAGCATGGTTTGAAATAGTGAGAATGCTATTTTTATGGGTTTTGTGCTGTTGCATTGTGATTTTCTTGGGGTGTTTTTCAAAATTAGAGAGCTAAAGGATAAGATAAAATCTAAATTTACAGAAAATAGATTGTGCAAGACACCCAATAATTTTCTGGGTTTTTTTTTAATTATTGGGTTTTTTTAATCTAGGTTAGGAATTGGGACAAATATTATATATTTGGATTTCATTAAGATGCTTTGACTAGGTCCATATTAGAAATTACTGGTTCATATAGACAAGATGAGGCTTTTCTTTAAAACTGCTTAGTATGAAATAACCTACTTATCAGTCTTTCAGGAGTGACCTGTACACAAAGGAGTAGGAAGTACTACAGAAATAACATAAAATGAAAGAAGATAAGGATGTCATAGAAGGCAGAAAGAAAATTCTTCAAGAAAAGTAATAGAGAAGGAAAGAATACGGATAACAAAATTTGCAAATACATGCATTTAGTAATTAAGAGTTTCAGTTAAAAGCAGAATCCATCTGTTGGAAGAGGCACAAGAGGAAATCCTGTCATACTTGTCAATATCGTATGTCTGCAAAACAGCCGAAACCAAGTGTGATTCTGAAATGAATCAAACTCATGTGTGAGGTGACTCTGTGGTAGACAGATTGAAAACTTAATACCATTTGAGAGGGCAGTGAGATAATGCAGAATTCTGAATATAAACCTTGGTCATCCATGAAGAGAAACTTTGTTGCTTCATTCTTTAAATAGGCTAAAGGGGTAAAGAATTTTAATATGCTTGTTGGCAGATTCTGGAACCAATTATATAAGAGAACACTAAAGATATTTATATATTCATGAGTTCAAAGAAGCATATGTTTGCTTTCCCTGTAAAGCATGGTGGGTGGATGTGAGTCAACTTCAGTCAGATGATCTGGTCAACTTTAATTCCCCCTGTGTTTACTAACACAGATTTCAAGTTTCTGACTGGATATTGCTCTTTCCACAGAACTCCTGCTTCATTCAGGGCACACAGTAGATAATGGCACTGAATGAGCAATTACAGCATTAAAAATGGTTTCTATCCTCAATGAAGATGCATTACCATGTATTATTTACAGCTCATCCTTTGAGCTTCTGTATTAAATACAAAACTGTTCACTTACACCTAGGGCTCTCCATTGTGTATTAATTCAAAGGAATATTTCACAAAGATCACTCAATTAATTTTTTATAAGACCCTATCAATGAATTTCATGTATTTCAGAGGCTAAGTTGCAGGAAAATAAGAAACTCCTATCAAGTATTTGAGAAAATGCTGGAGTTTGCATCCAGATCCCAAAATACTACAATAACCACAAAGCTTCCTGCTTTGTGGATTACACATCCCAGATTTCTAAAAAAGAAAGCAATAGTCCTCTGTCTAATGACCTTAGTTATTATGAGTCTATGATTCCTTCCATACCACAGTCTCCATTCTTCTTGAATGAGCCACAACTCCTGTGAAAGATTACCAAGTGATTACATGATAAAGAGCTACAATAGATACACAGAAGATGGTTGTACAAAAAAAAAAAAAAATGAACCAACAGTCTTATTCCACTATTTCCTAACTTGATTGTTTCCTATAGAAATGCAATTATCACAAAATATATATATAATTTATCTGAATCTTAACTGGAGTTCAGGTAAGGATTTTTTGCTTTCCCTGGAGTGAAAGGAAGATTTCCTTCCAGAATGGTTTTATATTAGCATTGTATTTAGAATTATTTTGTTACTGATGGCTACTTTCAAGTATGAGCAAATATCTGAATTCAAAGAAGTGACTGGGCAACACATCCAATAGAATATACATTAAGAGTGTGTTGTCATGTGCTAACACTCAAAGTCTCTACTGATCCTTGGAGGTCAAAACTCGTTTCCATGGGGAAACCAGCAGAGGCCTGATTAAGGATCACTGAGGTTTAGACCTACATAATCTCATTTGTAAAGGCACCAAATTCAGATACTCTATTTTTCCCAGATATATCCAATTAGCATTCAGCACAAATGATGGATAAATCTGACTGATTTATATTTTATATCAGAACTGTTTCTCTATGTATAGTTGGTTGTACTATTCAGTTTTTTTCCCAAAACCTGGGTGTGTGGTTTTTATGGAAAATTTAAGGATTCTTTTCTATGGAGCCAATTAATATAGGAGATCTCCATATTTGGATGCCATGATACAATGTGTCAATTAGGTAAGACTTAGATTTAGTTTTCAATTGGAGTTCATTCCAAAAATACTGATATTTTATATTGATGAATAGAGAAAAACATAATAATGTCTTTATAGAGGAGTTGAGAGACAAAATTTTATGAAATGGAAGTCACTGATAAGCATTAGTGCTTTTTTGTGAAGTTTTCACAACCCAGCAAGAGTTTATATGAATAATTTATAGAAATATTGTCCGCTGAGAAATGCCATACTTTGCCTGTTTTGGTACAGCTAGGAAAAGGCATTCATCCACATGTTCATTACCTTCACTGAAATTGTCTGTGAGTGATTCTCCAGCTGCCTAGATTTGTTTCATCACTAAACAGTTCAAATGCCCTAAGGATGTCTGGAAACAGCAGGATAGATGTGTAACAGAGTTTATCATGTAGAAAAATGAGCTATTTTGGCATCCCTGCCTTCAAAGAGGGCATCCCTTCTACTGAGAAAAAAAAAACTTGTTCAGGTAGAATGAATTAGCTGCTATTGCAAGCACAGTAGCCCTAGGAATTTGTCTGGGGACAATCACATTGATAAATGCAGATTTAACTGATGTTGTGGTTTTTGGACTGGGTTGAACTCCTCAGAGTTACAACACAATACAGAACAACACAGAAGGAGAGACTTGTCCACTCCCATCAACTCTGTCTCTCCTTCCCTTACTAGTTTATGCATCACTGGTGATTTTCAGATTTCAGTTAAGATCTAGCTAAAATTCGGAAGGAAAAAAGAGTTACCTTACATTCTCTGGCTGCTACCTAGCTCTTAACCTCACTATTATTTTCCTCCTCTTCTGCACATCCCTAGTGCAACCCCATTATATCTTTTCTTATCACTTCCCTGAAAACTCAAGTTACATGTACACTTTTTTAAAAGAATGATCCTTTCTTTGAACTAACTTTAAGAAATCAGCCTAATAATAAGTCTACAGAGAATTCAAGAAGAAAAATAACAATCTCAAACTACTGAACAATGGGTCTTTCTAACCATAAAGCCTGTTGTTCATTAATAAAACCCAAGTTGTTGGCTTTTTCAGGGAAAGATGTTGGTGGTCTCACAGTCATTACCATTTTAAAGAGAATAAAAAGGGATCCCTTGTAAATAAATACTATGCAACAGTGGAAAATGGAAGTGAAAAATATGTTAAATCATTTCAATAAACTAATAGAAATAAAGGAATAAGAGGTACTATTAAAGTGAAAGACAAAATTTAAGGGATGGTAAATGCAGTTGTTTCTGCATTCTGAAGAGAGGAGACTGAAAAGCAGAGACAAGTAATTCAAATTACTGGAATGTAATTAAAAATTCAGTGACTCAGTCTGCCATGTCTGATTGAAGATGAGAAATTACTAAGCAAAAAGTTTAAAAGTTTAGTAAAAGCAGTTCACTTTGAAATTGCCCAATCTTGCTACATTCTAAGAGGGTAAAATAGAAAATTGATAATTCTTCTACTGAAGTCATGCAGCTTCAGGATGAAAATCAAATCCTAAGTTACTTTAAAGAAGAGCAAAAACATTTGAGAAAAATATGATTTTCATAGAAAACTTTGGCAAAGGTGAGAGTTATAAATTCAAAGACAGAAGCATTCCACAGTAGTTAGACTGGTTTTATAGTTAAAGGAAGAGTATTTTGTATGGGAAATTCAGGATTTACTCAGGTCAGTACAATTTTGCAATTAGACAATCTCTTCTCATTAAGTAAGCCAATACCTTTTTTGTTTGTAACTACAATCCCTAAAATCACCGACTTAATTTTATGTATTAGAGTTTTTTTCCTTTCAGACCTCTGTAGTAATAAGCATATCCCTAAATACTCTTGAAACTGCAGCATTAATATCTTCTTATAAGTACTTGCAAAGACTGGGATTGATTTAACATAGAAAAATGTGCATTCCTTAATTTATCTAAAGTACAAAGGAGCTGACTTCTTCCTTCACAGTAAAGGCACCTTTCTGTAAAAGTATTGGAAGTAATTTTGGCCATCTGCATTACATTGCAACACTACATTACGATCTTCTTTTAGGAACTGAGGAGGAAGAAATTGCTTGGTTTTGCTTAGCACATTGTTTTCATGCTTAGGCAATTTGATATATACATTAAATTTTGTGCCATGTGAGGCAGTTATTTAAAATCTCATTAGAAATAGTTTGATGTTTCAGCAACAACTTTAGAAATATAGGGTTGTATCAATAAATATTCATTTTAACTGGGAAAAACAAGCTTGAGATTCTAACTGGCCCTTGCAAGTAGAAATATGGGCTAAACAGCTTATAGAAAATCAGTGCTGTGTTTGCAAAAGTGATCTTTTAAGTCACAGGACTATTTCTAGACATCATGGTCTCATTTAGTTGACAAAACCTAACTAGGCTTCAAACTTGAGCCTTCAAAGAACAAAAAACATTCCATAAAGTTGTGTTCCTCAAACAGTCTTGGCTTAGAAAGTGTCCAGGTTCAGCTGCCAAGTTGTGATCCATCATTTCCTCTAACCAGGCTTATTTTCGGGTTTCTGTCTCTGAAACAGATTGAGGTCTGCTCAACACTGTTATTTACCTGATCTCCTGTGTTTCTAAGACTTCAGCATCCTCTGACATATCTTGGGCTACATTTGGCTAGGCAGATCTCCCAACAAGAAGCAAAAAGGGACATGAGATACTTCTCAAGCCATGGACCCTCAGAAGTGGTCTATGATGCCTCTTTGCTCAGGCAGCTGCAGTCTATGAAGGGGGAGAAGGGTGAGGAAAGTGATTTGGTTTCATTTGCATTGATGTAGGTGTGAAGCAGTGCTCAAAAGCCAGCTATGGTGTATGTATTTAAATCACAAGTGGTTTGTGGAATCACGCTTTGTTTTCCCCCAGACTAGAGGCTGCACGCTAACCTAGTCAACCACTGGATTTGGCAGAGGTGCGTGTTACTGGCATTACATCTCAGCTGTTATTTCTGAGGTTCTTTGCAGTCCATCGCCTAGACTAGAAGATGTTGCATCTCAGCCTGAGGAGACACCAAAATAAGCACAAGAAGGTCTGATCATCTGAATTGCATGAAAATTATGGAATTAAAGTCAGAATTCAGAGTACCTCTGATCAACATGAATCCAGATGATATCATTGCCTTGGGGAGACTGTCACCCTTAGCTGCTGCAGCTTGACATGTTTCGGCTCACAGTCTTATAATGTTATTTATGACAGTCTATTGCTGCTTATCCCTGTCCAAAATACATATGTGTTGTTAGTGGAGAAATTATTGGCATGCAAAATCCCAAAGAGGTCTTTGTTCCCAAGTTAACCACGAAGAGACCTTTTTTGGGGTACTCTGCCTTTCCTTTTTCTTGTCCATTCATCTTCACTCAGCTGTCCAAGAGAATGCACAGTTAGATTCTGCAGTGTTTATACCTCCAACTTAGACTGAATTTTAACAAAATCTGCATGCTTCCACATTAACCAAAGTGCACACAAAGACTGGCACTTCCACTGATTTGCCTTCAACTGACAGGGAGTATTGTCAGAAACTCCTGCCCCTTAGGCTTGTCTCCACCTGGATCTCCAGCAAGGCTCTTCTCTTTTTTAGCCAAAAGGTGCCAAAATCATGTTCCTTACATTTTCAAGACTTCAGACCATGTGTTTGAAACATAGAGATTTTATTAAATGATTATGACAGCTTTAATATCTGCCTTCTGAAAATTCAGGGAAGACCTGATATGCAAACCCAATAGAATCTGACCAAAAGCCAGGCAGAGAGAAATAATTTTCATCATATGGTTGCAAAGAGGCATTTTTTCTTTCCATGGGCTATTAAACAGTTAGGATTCATGTCTGCATAACAAGGAAGGGATATAGCATCAGACAGAACACCTTGCAAAAATGCAATCTGACTTGAGCCAGGACAGAATTTGCATTTTATAAATTATTTTCTAAATCCTGAAATTGTAAAACAATTCAGCTTTTCCTCTTCTCACACATAACTCATCTCCTTTGGATGAGAAGCAGTACTTTCCGTGGGAAAGGAGTACATAAAAGCCAGGAAATTCTGGAACCTAAATGAGATTATGGGCATTCAAGATGATTGGTTTCCTTGGTTTATCAGTAAGTTCTTGAGCCATCAGTAAAGAGGACTGGTCATTGGGTTCTCTTATTAACAAGGGAAGCTTCCAGGCAGGCAACTGATAAAATTAGCCAGGTGGTAAATCTGATGCTCAGAAGTTCTGAGATCTCTAGCTCTCTATTGGGATCTAAAAAGAAGGAAAACTGGTGTCACTGTAACTTGGAAATGACTATCAAACCTGCACCTGGTGGTCAGGTTATGAGGAAGTGGGAGTTCAGAGGGGTAAGTTGTCTCCTAAAGAGGTAGATTTTCATTCAGTTAATATTATTAATTTAAATTGTGTTAAATCAGCATTTTCCCCACAACAATCTATTCTGCCAGACAACTTAGAAATAACAGCAAGAACAACTGAGAGTCTGTAATTTCAGCTTCAGGCTTTTCCTGAGGGTCTTGTTAGGGCATCAGAGAAAAAAATATTAAACACGTAAGAAGATGGGTTACTTGGAAATTAATGACTGGGAGTAGAAATTAAACTAAAACCCAAAATCTGTGGTGCTCAGATATTTTTTTAGCCTGGAGTCTTATTGATTGATATTGTTGGGGGATGGAGCTGTCAGCAGCACACTGCTTCCCTTTACAGCACAGGAATTCACAGACTTTGTAGGTAGAAAGCAGATAAGAGACATGAAGAAAAAAGCAATGTTTGCTGATGAATGTTTTTCCACACCCCAGTTTTCACTTGCTACAATACAAAAAAACAGGGTGCACAAGGTTATATGGAAATAAATGTCAGTTTAATTCATATCAAATGGGAATAGGAAGGAAAATGCCCTGCAAGTGAAAAAATTGGCATCCACATTTATAGCAAAATATTTAAGAGCACAAAACAAGGACAGCTCTTGATCTGGAAATGCTGTACTTACAGGTGCTTTATCAAGAAGATTATTTTGCACCAAATTTCCCCTGGGTTAAGATGTTTATGTCCTTGACATGATTTCTTGCAGTAATTGGGTATGTTTAGTCAAACAGAAAGGTGACAGTTAAGCTGCCGCTTCCGAATCTCTAGTTTTTACACAGTGAAAAACTTAGCTAAGGAATTTAAGAGTAGAAGACTCAAATTGCCACTAGGTTGAAGTAAATGTTGAATGTTGCTGTTTTTTGAGCCACAAAATCTTATGTGGCTGCTGTTATGAGCTGTTATGAGAGCGTATTGTTGCATGTCCTTAGTACATCACAGTGGCGTGGAAAGCTATCTTTCTGTTTAAATTATTTTAAACAAACCCCAAAACATACTTGAAACAAACATTAAAAATCCTCTTAGACAATCCTCAGATGTGTGCTGCAGAGTTACAGCTCTACTTCAGCACAGCAATCCAGTTATTTTGATACATTTTCCACTTTCTGGACTTAAGCTGAATACAGGGAAAGTTTTATAGGAAGCAAGAGAGAAACAAAGCAGGAAGCAAGAAAGATGTGTCATGTCAGAATATTTCCAAGCCACAGTTCTCTTTTCTTCTTGTATCAAGAGTTTCCATGTTAAATGTAGACAGGATCTCTCTCAAATGAATTTAAATGTTGTCACATGGACAAATGCTATAAACTGAGTTCCATCAGTCAATTACGATTTTCTCTGTAAGTCCAGATTCCCACATGTAGACCTAAATATGCATCCCTGGACTGGTTTGTGTGTCGGCGAATTTCCTCAGGTTTCCTTAGGAATGTTCACTCTGGAAATTCTGTAAAGGAAGAAAACAAATAAAAAGGCACTATGAGTTCATTTGAACTTCCAAATATAAAGCACCCTGGGCTACACTCTATGAAGATCTCTTGATTTCCATACTCCCCCAAGAAATGAACACAGCTAATTGACAGGTTAGTCCTAAAGCATGCATACTCCGTGTCCACCACCCGGGACGTGCATCCAGAGCACTTGCAGGCTACCTATTCAAGGTACATCTATTCCACTTCTTTGGGTATATCAGATTCCTTGCTTGCATACAAATACATATGTGTCTCTGTCAGAGCAATCCTTGCTGATACTGCATCTTATGGGACCCCAGAGTCATCAACTACCTTCTAACTAAGTAAAGACAGAAGTGTTTTGATTGGAAAAGGGTTCTAGTTGAAACTTGTCAATACTTTTGAGACTCAAACAATTACTAATATATCACTGTATGCTTTAAAGCAAAGTACACTGAAATCTCCAAATATGTACCTCCAACATTGATAGATATTCTTATCAGGTTTACAATGTAGGTATTTGATTTAAAATAGCAATGACTGCTGAAAACCTGTCCAGACCAGGGATGCTATTTTGCTGCCATTAGAAAGAAATATATGGCAAAAAATATCCAACAGAAAAATATTTTTTTTTTAAGTTAGGGGGGAAAAGTGCTGAGAAACACCCTTCCTTACTTTTGCTCTTTTATTCAGCTTGTTTTCTTTACAAATTTTATCCTTCAGTTAAATTTTCTTCCCTTCAGTTTGAGTAATCTTAACATCCTTTATTATTTTTTTTCTCCTCTCCTCTCCAATGAATTTGTTTTTTCTTCCAGCTTCTTTTTGTTCATTCTATTGTGTTCCTTGAAGAGCAGCCCATCCTGTTTCAAGCCTTATCCTTCCTCTTCTCATTTCTCTCCCTGCCTGAAAAAAAACCTGTTATCTATACTACTCATACCATTGTAGGCTGAGAAATTGTTGGATCAGGCAACTGTCTTCACCATTTATTTCGTGTTGTCTTAACTTTCCTTATCTGTCTCTAGCTGTGATGGAATGAGAGAACACAAACCAGATCTGAGAAGGAGTAGTGAGAAGAAGATGAATCCTGTCCAGCACAGCAGTCACAAAACATTATTTTAGATGAGTGAATAAATTGCAGAAAACCCCACTGCTTCCTGTCTAACAGTCTTATTTCCCCACAAGGTTTCAAGCATGTCTCTGAGATGGCCTAATGACAGAAACAAAGGATAAAGAATCATTTGGAATATAAAATCTGTGCTACACCCACTGATGAAGCCAAAGTACTTTGGAACTCATCCTTTCATTACTGGCTTGCAATTTGCTACTTCTCCTTCAGATGATGCTTGAAAGCTTGTTTATATTCCCAGCTACAGCCACAGCAAAAGTTATTTTGCTTCTCTCTACAAACCTTGCCCCTGCCATTATCTCACTTCAGT
Organism: Oriolus oriolus; assembly: GCA_013400235.1. Lineage (NCBI taxonomy): Eukaryota > Metazoa > Chordata > Aves > Passeriformes > Corvidae > Oriolus > Oriolus oriolus. The sequence continues at coordinate 84,767 of VXBT01002915.1, forward strand.
TTTGTTTTGCTATTTCAGACTGCCACCGTACAGTTAAACTTCTAAAATCACTGTAACCTCTTGGACCTTGGAAGGACAACAGATTTTGAAAATACTAACTACATGCTAGTGCACTGAAGGATCACTGAAGCAACCTGGAGGTGCAGTAGCTCTCATTTAGGTGCAGTAGCTCTCATTTAGGTGCAGTTCATGCAGTCTCACTTCCTGAGAGTGCAAGTACAACCCATCTCTAGGTGCAACACACTTTTGGTAATGGTGCAGGAGTAAGGGAGACCCTATGAGAGTCTCTTTCGGATGTGCAGAATGAGGAGGAAGTGAGCACACGGTAAGGTACAGATTAAAACATGACTAATAAAAAAGAAGAATTACAATTTCAGAAGTGTTAAGGTTTCTATGAAAGAACTGGGAAGGAAATCCAGGGTTCAGGTACCACACTAAACTTTTTTGTAGCATACGCTGTGACTATTCCCCCCAGTAGACATGACCTCACAACATTAAAATGCCCTTCTAATAAGCAAAAAAAATTAGACAAATAAGGAAAAAATGCAATGGTGTAACAAACACTTTAGTTTGTTTACTCAGTATGACAGTTTAAAAGTAAAATGGTATAAGTTTCAGGCTGATTTGTATAAAATACAAAAATTAAATAAGGATGATAACACTTTATAATTTGAGACTTTATAATTTGTCACTTCTAACCATTAGCTTTTATAGTTGCAGGAAAGTACGTGGTGGTCCTGAACGTTTAGAAAAATAAACTGACAAACTGTTACAGGAAAAAAATTAGTGAAGTCGCTTTTTTTAACAAATTAGTTTGTGAATTGTAAATTTGACAAATAGACCATTGCAAGGCTCTTACAATGAACTGGAAAAATGTGGTACATAAAAGACACTTTTTATTTGTAGCTCAAACCCCAGCATCTGCCCAATTATCTTTAAGAGCAAATTTGAAAAGAATAAAGCATCTCAGAATGCACAAGCAAACTGAGTAGCTGTGTGATTCATGATGTGTCTCAGCAAACTGTTGTCTGCTGTACATATGTCAGGAGTTAATTTTCCTGTCATTCTCAAGAAACTATTTTTATGTCACTTATTTTTTCTGCTATCACAGATCCCAAGAATTTCAGTTAAAGGTTAGGAATCTCTGCTGGGTTCTGCACACAAAACAAAAAGACAATGTCTGCTTCTGGTTTATGAGAAGAAAGTCAAGGATACTGTCAAGGGAGGACAAAGAAGCGTTAAACAATAGCATTCAACATGGTAAGCAGTAGGGCAGAGCGCTCTGAAGCATCTTTGTTATCAACAGTTTCTGCAAACCTCTCAGCCATGGTAAATTCAATTCAGGGATGAGAGGAGGGTTACATGGTACCAGTGTGAGGTCTTTTAAAGCATGAAGGGCAGTGTGGGAGAAAGCAGAAAGACTTGGTTTGAAAATCAAAGAGTGACAGGAGATATTACTGTGGGTAGCACAGACACAGGAGTCAGCCTCTCAGGATCACAAGCTGGAAGAAGTAGTAATGCTCAAGGTGAAGAAAGATTGTATAAATCTTGAAAACAAAGACAAGTAATTTCTGATGTAGAAAAGAAGTGGGAACTTTAGGAGGTTGAGAGGAGGGGTCATGGGCTTGGACTAATAGATCAGCAAAAATCTCTACACAACCATATTCTAGGAAAACCAGTAAAAATATGTTGTAAGAGTGCTGCCTAATAACAAAAGGAAAAAACCCTTGCAACAGAGTTAAAGTGGTAAGATATAAAAGCAATTCTTTAATGAAAGGTTTCAGGTGCACAAAATATGGCATTGCAAATGCGCGATACAGGATTTCTACGATTCTTATAAGGTTAATTAATTAGTATATCTAGCCAGTATATCCAATAGGAAATAAGTTATCCCAGTAACCCACCCCTGGGACAGCGCTTGGAGCTGGTCCAGGGGCTTTTTTCCCTATTTTCTTTTTATGTCTCTTAAGTTCTCGTAGAAAATAAGATACCCTTGTCAGGAATTCTCTTCTTAAGAATGAGACTAAACAGAATTTCAAGAATGTATTAGTAAGGGTTCGCTAAACTGTGAGAGAGGGCAGGGAAAATACTAGAAGCTACACAAATATATATTAAAAACCTACAAGGCTACAAATATATGAAAAATGTATATAAAGCTAAAAAATCTTTAGACATCAAGGCGAAGGAATAGAAAAGATCTTTCAGAAATTTAAATATAAGGTAAATAGACTTTTCTGGGGAAAGTCAGTGAAGGAATGGATGGTATCACCTGTTAGATGAATTATGCAGAAAATGTCTGCCTGACTTGAACATAACCTGGACATGAGAATGCAGGCATGATGTCTAGATGGCAGGCTTACAGAAAGCCAGGATAATGAAGTTTTTCACAGGGCTGGAAAAAGAATTCCATGAAAAAGCTGGACTGCAGAAGAAGATTATGAAGATAAAGGGACATTTCATCATCCATTGTTGTTCTACAAGCCACATAACAAAAACCTGTGCTAATAATATGGTGTCCAGCTTTGTGAATATCTAGCTCAGGTCACTTGTAAAAGTTTATTTGGCCTGAACCAAGTAAGTATGTCTTGTAACAAGACAATACTTTGAACATAAATATTTATTTGTAAATAAAATACAATTTCATTTATACCATACAAGTACAAAATGTCATCTGAAGGAAATTCTCCCCCTGTTAAATTTCAAGTTATTTTCACTCCCCTGCAACAGAACCTAAACACTGTTAAGTGAAATCTTACATTCAAGGCTAAAACACTGCAACCATAATTGTTGTATGACCCGAGGTCGCCTAATATAGTCCTTTCAAGTACTTCATGGATGGAATGATCTTAGAGAGCAAAGTTCAATTATATGCTTACCAGATGTTTTAAGAGACTTTCACTGCTTAAAACCAAATTATAAACACACGATTTTAATTCCCAAGGCTGAAAAATATTATCTTTTTAAATCTAACAAATATTAGTTCTGCTGATGAATATGTGGTTGGACTTCCAGTCTATAAAAGTATTTGAGTCTTAAAGTCTCCTTTTCAAAATGGGGAAAAATAACCACTATATCTATATATATATAAGATTAAATATACATGAAAATTTATATAGTCATACATGTGCACACATATATACACATCTATAAATGACACATAAACATATATATGACATCCGTATACAGCACAGATATAGATACAAAAAATGTCTTATAAACTATGTAGAAATGAATATATATATAGTTCTGTGATCATAGTAATGCAGCATTCTAAAATCACACTTCTTTACTAAACAGTTTAAATATGAGTTTTACATATCTACTACATAAATTTAAAAGCCAGTTATTCACTATTTACTTAATTAAGATTATGATTTGATCCTAAGTTCACGAAGCACTAAAAGATGCTATGAAAATGAAATCTGTTTTTACCCAATCATGTTGAACATGACCAGACACATTTAAACATGTGTAAAGTTATATTTTATCCTAGGAGATAGTGCTTGAAACTGTAAACATAACCAGTCCCTGAATACAAAGTGAGTAGTGAGAAAAGTTGTGAGAGACAAAAAGAGTCACTCTACACACTTCAAGAAAGAGCCATAATCTGATCTACATGATTATAGAGTGTGCCTAACTTATACTGAAGTTTTTTAATAGTCCTTAATATGTTCTGTTTGCATTTCAGTATCAAGGCAGTGAGTGTAGTAAAAGTGGGTTAAAGGCATGACTGTCATGAGTGTAAGGTTATGGCTGTGCTCGGCCAGTGGGCGTTTGCACATTAGGTGTGAGAACTGAGTGAGTCAGAGCTGCCTCAATGGTTAGAAATAACCCAGCATACTGCATTTCTTTTTCACTTGTCATTTTATGCAGGAAAGAAAGATTGCCAAGTTTCTAGTCTAAGATTTTGACCCGAAAGAAACCAAAAGAATGAAACTACTGTGTGCCTGGTCACTACTCTGTAGCTGCAGTTCCACATAGCTGACCGTGATGGTCAGTGCATTCCCAGGCCTGATTTTCCTTCCTTTTGCCAAACAGCATGATCTGCTGCTGTGAACCCCTTTGTCCCATCACATGCTGAAATAGTGAGCATGGAGCAGATGTCCTTGCTGGGGCTCTGGGTGGGCTCTCCTCTCTCCATCACCTCAGCCACTGGGAAGACTAGGATGCAGTGAGAAGCTGTTGAGGCTGACAGCTAGACTGAAGGCTTCACAGATCCTAAATTAGAGATGGTTAACTTCTATTTGTGAGAAAAGCCGGTGAGAAGAAAAACAATTAGTTTCTACCCTTGAAAATGTAGTATCAACAGAAGCAAGAAATCCAAACAATAGAAGGAGAAAAACAGCAACATACAGCTGCACCTGTTATTTTTCTAAATGCTTGAGTGCCTACGCTATAGGTGTCCAATGGTAGTATATTGTAGTTAATATAGCCAATGAGGCTGTTGTAGTAACTTAGCAGCCAATATCTATTTAACACGAATGAGAGCACACAGAAGTGTATGAAAAGAAGCTGCTTTGTTAATAAATGGCTTTTTGGCCCTTAACCAAGGCACTATCCATGTGTATGTGTGTAGTTTGGCCGCCCCAACAGCGACAAGAAGGTTTCTTTTAGGAAACAGAATTTGAAGCAAGTACTTCTGTAAGTCATGTTTGTATCTTGATCTCCTTGCAAGCTACAAAACCAACTATTTTTAGTCCAGGTTTTCAATGAAGTTGATGGTGATCCTGAGATTCCTTTTGAGGACTTTCAAATCTGCTTTTGGAACTGACTTCTTGAAATTTCCATGCTTGTGTTTGTCTTGTTTATGAGTCCAGATTTCTACCACTTTCACAAAGCATTTGCTAGTAATAATGGAGTAACAGTGGCAGGAAGAATAACATGGGAAAAAGTGGTGACATGTTTGTTTTCAGTTTTTTTCACTCGATGGTGGTGAGACATCCTCTGAATTTTAGAGCTTGTCTGTCAGCAAGGCCTGTGAAATAAATTATGATGTTGCATTTTTTCAATTTCTAAATCTCAAAAAAACCCCAAACCCTGCGAACATTGGAAGACAGAAATGAAACCTGTGTGGATGACTTTTTCTGTATTGCCAGGATCCTGAGTAACCTGGATATCATTAAGTGTAATCCTGCTGTAGTGATGCTCTGTGCACCTCTGTGTCAATGCATGTCAGCAAAGAAAAAGAAAAGACTATGTTTCAAAGTAACCCAAGTTTTAAGTATCAAAGACTGGACAGCAGAGCTCTAATATCATACATATTTAAGATTATTGCTTCTACTCTCCAGTTACATAAAATGTCTATGATAATATTAGAGACAAGAAATGAAAAACAGAAGTTTTATTTCATGGGGTTATTTTAATAAGGTTTAACAACAACTAATCTGCAATGGGCTTTGTGCCCCAGCATTTGTTGCAGGCTCTTTGTTGTGAGAGTGAAGTTAAGAGAGTGAAGTGCAAGAGAATGAGGTGTCAGCGGGCTGAAAGTTTGAATGTAACTCCTCCTCCTCCTCATTAGGAGATCCTAGTCTGCATTTAACCTCTATAATTTAAGAACTCATCACAGTTAAAAGGGCAAATTCAGATTTCTCATCATTATCTATGAAATCTCACGAGTTCTATTGTTTAAAGGAGAAATTTTAGTAGGCAAAGACATTGGACAACAAGATTTACTAAAAAATTTAAAATTAAAGAACTACTAGATCAACTGTTTCCTTGAAGAAATTTTTACCCAGTTACCAAAAAAAATTCAAAAATTATCTTTACACTCTGCTCTTTTTAAAATTTCTTCTTCAAAATTTTGAATTTAAAGTAATTTTAAAATACAAAATTTATAGAAAAGTATTTTACTTTTCCTTGGGAAGAACAGCTGTTTACCAAAGATTAACTGTATATTCTACTATCACATTTCAAATGCTAATAAGCACACCCAATCGCCATAGAATATGACAGATTCAGCATTTATTTACCAGTTCTATGAACTTATTTAGTATCTAAGCATTTCTATCATTTTTTGATAGGTTTTATAGCACCAGAGAAATATATAACAAATGATAATGTTTAAGTATAAATCATAAACATCCCCAGACAAATAATCACCTATAAATGAAAAATAAATAAATATTCTTTTTTAACTTAAAGTAGCAATCATTTCAGCAACAAAACTCTTGCCTGAAGCCATTGCAGATCTGCTTAATAATAACAAAACAAACACGAAAATGAGGAACCTATAATCTGTCCCTTATCACCCTGCGAAATAACTCAATTCCTACAAACAGCAAAAGGAAGAAAAGATTCAAAAGTTGGCACAGAAATGTGAATATCTTTCATACTATTCCTTCCTAGATGCAGCCTCATAAGAATATAATCATTTTTGGGGAGGGTGGGAAAATTTAACTCAGCAGTATTATCAGCATTTCCTAACAAATTTCCAGTAAAGCAGTTCTAAAATGTCAAAGCCCAAACCATGTCCCCTTCCATTCCCAAATTCTGCATGTCTATTGGATGATAAGTCTGCTGCAGACAACAACTAACAAACTGTAGGACAAGAAACAAAAAACCTCTCCAGTCACCAAAGTCCTAGTTTCAAACTGTTCTTAGTTGTAAACAATGCAGCCTTTATATTATCAATGACTAGCATTTGTGATTTAATATTTCACATTGAATCACGTCATCCTTAATTACGAAAATTATACACACTATCTTTCCTAAAATATCTGTGAGCAACTTATGTCTTTATCAAATATAATTTATTTTAAGTTAAACAGAAAATTATGTCATCAAAGAGTATCTGGGCTGTAGATAATAGCACTTAAAAGTATTTGATTCTCAAATTCAAACAGAGATTGTCAGAAGTTGCATTCAAACAGCCCATATATTTTCTGGTTTTTAGCATGCAATACTCTAACATCCTCTGAGTTTTGGTTTCATTGCATAGTCTCAAAAGTTTCAAATTAACTTCAAGGCAATTCTGGAAAAAAGGAATTGAAATTCATATTTCAAGATTCCTAACTAACAAGCTCATCACTTAAAAAAATTGCAAAAAAACTCTGTAGAGCAAGAGACAATAAGAACAGTTTTGAATTTTTCCTTTAAATTTTAAATAATATTCACGTTGAATGTCCTGTTACATTTTTCTAGGCATGACAGCAAAAGTGTGATTGGCTGTCTTGTTCTCTGAAGATAAAAAAAAAAAAAAGAAAAGAAAAGAATGAAAAGACAAAAATTTCTCTCCTTTTACACATTTTATATGCAGACAAAGTTTTCTGTTCCTTCTACTCCTCTGTCAAGTGTAAAATAGTCTTGGCAACCAGACATGCAAGTTTATACAAAAAATCCACAGATAATCTGGCAGTTTAGCTGGCCTGATAGTGATAGCTTCCCTGCCTGTCACTCAGCACAGGACATTGTCTTTTACACCTAATATGAGTCAGCAGCACATTCAACCACTGCTTTCCTTTCATAATCTGCTCATGCAGTCTGTTTCTCTCTGATGTTATCAGCACTTATTCCTGAGTATGCACAGGAAAGGTAATGGCTATGTCAGCATATATTGTTCAGCTAAAACATAAAGCTGTTTTCACCACTCTAAATGCTTTTACTTGTGGTTATTACACCACTATAGCCTGATTCTCACTCTTTGGCCATGAAATTGAAAATATGTCCTCTTGAAGCCTGTGATGTACCTGAAAGCTACTTTCTTTCTGACAATTTTGACTTGTCTTGTTTCTTTCCAGAATTCAGTTTCCCAGTCATTTCTTCAGACTCTTCTGTTGCTGTCAATTAGATGAGACAAAAGTGAAACTCTAAGAAGTGTTGTTTTTTTTCTGTTGCTCTGAAACCAAAACGAAAATAAAGACAACAAGATTATATTAGCAAGTGATGCTTCTTTTTCTATTATCCTACTGACTCCACACTCATCTTCTCCAAATCTTACTCGTGGCAAGATGACCTCTGTTTTTCATGCATTTAAGACAGCATATGAAAAAAAAAAAAAAGGGTATTTCATTCACAACTTTTATCTCCTTCCCTACTGTGAGGAAAAGGGTTTTTTCCTAAAGAAGAAAACAAATCATGAGTCTAATTTTTCTGATTTTCAAAACTAACAATAAATTGTCCTATACCTTGTGTAACACAAGTTGCAACACTTAGCACCAGTATTAATTGTCTGAATTTGAAACTGAAAGTTGGATTGTTTCAGTTTGAGGAAATTTCTCTCATAAAAAATAAAACAGAAGGTGATTTTTTTTGTTTCAACAAATGTATATGAGCCAAATCCAGAGGTTAATATTGACAGAGAGGAGTTAAAATATTATTTTTCAGAATAATTTACCACAAGCTAAGCATCTAAGAAGCTCTGCCCTTAAAAAATTACTATTATTGGGATGTAATTACCTTTTGTGAGAGACAAAAGCCATGTCTGTTTACTGAAACAATGATATATTCTTTTTCTTTTTTACTTATGCATACACACAGAGGCAGAATTATGATTCACGTGTCAGGAACAGAAATGTAAGGAGAATTTATTCTGTTGAATCTTCACCATAAATGGTGTTGGAACCAAGAAGCAGCAGCCTCACTTTACAAATTTAAAATTGAATATGCAGGGCTAGCAGATGGAACAAGCTTTTTAATTTTAAGCTAAACACGTTTGAACTAAGAACTTAGAATACATGACAGACATTGAACTTCAAATATAAATTTTGCAGAGACACATTTCATAGTGGGATCATCGTTTAATGTTGTTAATGTTTGCTTTCTACATTTAGACTGCAGCAATTGTAAACAGCTGTAACTCAGGTTAATGGCAATAAAAGCAGGCACTTCCCTGACCTGCCTGAATGGTTTTGGGGGTTATCTACACAGGAAAGTTAGAGTGCCAGGCTGGGAATTCACTGCGTAGTAACTGTTCTACACAGCTGTTCTCCTCTAGAGTGAGCATCCTAGCTGCATCTTAAATAGGAGGTTTTGTGTGGTGTTTTCTTCCCCTGTAATGCAGAGCCATCCAATTCACATTCAATGCTTCCTGAAAAATGCTAACTGTTCTTCAAGCTGCTCAACAACAAAACATTAAATCAGTAAAATAATTAAAATATTAAAAATTATACCCCCTTCCACCAATTTCTTTTTTTTTTTTGCTTTAAAAATACAAAATGTTCTACAATATATGATTTTTAGATTGAAGTTAGGAGAATATTCATCAGCATTTTTGCAAATGATTTTTTTTCAGGGGAGAGAAACTGCCCAGTGCTCACGATCACTCAGTACCTCAAGGGATGTTCACTGCCAAAAATGCTTTAAACATACTCATTTTTTGCCTTCACCAGAACAGATGATTTCTACACTTGCAAACAGGTCTATGAAGGGAGTATGAATACTGAATATAAACACATAATTCTGCTGTTTCTAAGTAAGGTATGTTGGTTTTCCTGAAAGATTTTATTGTTTGAAGAATGCAACTTTTATTTCTTTGACTGCTCTGTACTGTCTCAGTTTTTCTTGTAAAAGCACATTTAGGTCTCTCAAAGCAAGTACTAGTAAAATTAAATTGATAACATACAACAATCTAAGTCACAAATGTATTTGAAATCAGTTTCTAGTAGTTTGTTAAGGACAATACACCTGTGTTTTGTACTTGTGAATATCATGAGGTTCAACAGGACCAAATGCAAGGTGCTGCACCTGGGTAAGGGCAACCGCTGGTATCAATAGCTTGGGGGAAGAAGGGATGGAGAGCAGTCCTGCTGGAAAAGGCTTGCGGGTTCTGCTGGATGAAGAAACAGTCATGAGCTAACAGTATGCACTCAGAGCCCAGAAAGCAAACCACGTCCTGGGCTGCATCCAAAGCAGCTTGGCCAGCAGGTCGAGGGAGGTGATCCTCCCCTCTGCTCTGCTGTTGTGAGACCCCACCTGGACTGCTGCACCCAGCTCTAGGGTCCCCAGCACAGGAAGGACGTGCATCTGATGGAGAAAGTCCAGAGGAAGGTCCCAAAAATGATCTGAAATTTGGGATAGGCTGAAAGAGTTGGGATTGCTCAGGGAGGAGAAGATAAGGTTCTAGGGAGACCTTATTGCAGCCTTCCAGTACCTGAAGAGGGCCTGCAAGAGAGATGGGGACAGAATTTTTAGTAGGGCCTGTCGTGATAGGACAAGGGGTAATGATTTTGAACTAAAAGAGCGTAGGTCCAGATTTGATATAAGGATGATCTGTTTTATGAAGATGTGGTGAGACACTGCAACAGGTTTTCTAGAGAGGTGGTAGGTGCCTCATCCCTGGAGACATTCAAGGTCAGGTTGGACGGGGCTCTAAGAAACCTGGTCTAGTTGATGTCTGTTCTCGTTGCAATGGGTTTGGACTATATGACCTCTAAAAGTCCTTTTGAACCCAAACCACTCTCTAATTCTATGAAATGTCAGTTGCCAACTTCCAGGATTTTCCCAGAGATATCTATAAATAGACAGCATCATTTAGCTATAAAGAAATCTTGCTTTTATTCTACCATTCCTTCCATCTGCATACGGGCCAGATCCTACTATATTGGTAAAGTCTGAAATTACTCACTTCTCACGTACACTCAGTTCCCAGCAAGGTTGGTATCTAAATCCTGGTTTAACTTCACTTTTACACCAAGAAAATGACATCAGTAAAAAATGGAAGATGTAGAGTAGAATCAGTGATACCTGGAATACTACAAAACTGCTGACAAAAGCTAACATTTACCCTGCAACCAATAAAATAGACTGACAAATGTGGTCTAGCTTGCCCAGGTAGCTGACAGAATTCTTTCTCAGTTGTGTTTCAATCATTTTGCAGAACAGCATCTGGGAACATAACTGTGCTCTAGGGCTGTTGGGCAGGTTGGACTTGTTCTGCAGCTCAGCAGCTGAATCACTCTGGATGTGCTGAAAAGCTACATGGAGAGCTGAGAATCTGCTCTTTCATTTTATAATGAGCATTTTTTCCTTTAGGCACTTATAGAAACATATGTTTGGGATGAAAGTGAAATCATCCATGTATCCACACATCACTTGTGATTCACTGATCACGTATTTTTTTCCCAAACCAAATTGTGTTCATAGAATATTAACCATAAAATCCAGAGACAACAAGAGCATTAGCCTTTTCCCATGCAATTCCTCTTGCAAGTGAACCCAAACATCATTTGTGTATTGTAATCTAATGCTCTGTTGCAGCTGGCAGAGTAGGAAGAAAGTCTCACTTAGTATTTTATTAAATATCATAGTAACATCTTCCTACAAAGATTCTTCTTGTCAAAACAAGGTAGTCATGTGTTGGTGCATTTTGTTCCGTGCCATTTCTGTCGTATTCCACATTTACTTTCCAATACCAAGAACTTGCTTTCAGGAGAAAGAGACGTTCCTGAAGAAAGACTGAGGGAAATATAAAGCTCTTTTAGTTGCAATCAAGCTTTTGCAGTAATCTGTAATTTTCTTATAAAGAGGCCAATTCGGTCCATTGTTAAAAATATAGCAATTGATTTACTTGTAGAGGACCCTTGGGAATCAATTGAAATTATAATATTATCTTCGAGTGCCACACTTCCCATAGTCTGAGAAACAATTCTCTTGGAAACAGACTCCCCTTGCAAATCTTCCTCTTGTCAAATAATTGCTGTTTCATGTATAATAATTTCATTAATGCTGTCTTTAATGTTTTCTGTCATTGTATGGTTTACAGTTCTTGACTAAATAGAAGTGATATTGTGCAAATTTAATTTTATCACTACCACGTTTCAATTGAAAAGGAACTGATTTGCAAGTCAAACAATAGAGCATTTCCCAGCAAACAGATAAGACTCTGCTATATGCAAGCATGTTTGCAAATGTGTCTCATAATCTTGGATTCGAGTTTTAGAAACCCACAGTCAAACCTCCTACCTACATCTGTGAACAAACACACAAGCAACTGGGGGTCTGTTTAAACCCGGCAGATGGACGGTCCTTGCATGAACAGATTGCGGGAGAGGCAGTGTGGGATGCAGTGCCACCCCTTCTGAAGAGCAAACTCGAGCAGTCTGAGGCAAAGAAGCACACAATTAAGGCTCCACATCTTGTTTCTTTTCCTCGATGAAGGCACCCCACCTCTACAAAGTCATTTTACTCTAGCAGAATGATTTGCATTCACTTCCAATATGAGCAAATTTCTTCCTAATATTTCCTGGTCTGCAGGACTTGCTGAAATACTCGCACATCGTGAATGATAAAAATATGCTTAGAGCTTGGATCTGTGGAGGAAAAAGACAGTTCTTGGATTTGGTTTCTTTACCGATGATTACTTTCTTTGGCTTGGTTGTGTAAAGACATTATTGCATTTTAGTCTGATTTGACTGTTTCTCACTTTTTGTAAAGGGTGCTGTAAGCTCAGGATAAAGGCTTTTATAAGCAAAATGAAGCACTGTCTGAACTAATTTCACCAATGAAGGCAGAAAGGCAGGTAATAATGATGTGTTCTTCCTTGTTTATCTTCGTGGGTCTTTCTAGTGCTTCTTTGACTCCCTCCACATGGTGCTCATGCACTTTTATATAAAATTTCAGGTTCTTCTGAAAATCTCCCCCTTGTGTAATTTTGGGTCTTGCATCACTCAAATGCGTACTACTACACTCTTGCTAGTGGATGCTGCATTTTATTTCACAGCTTCTCACAAAATCATCACTAAACCTGTTTACATGACTGCCTAATTCACTGTGTGATCAGTCCGAACTTAACATCAAAGACCTTGAAACATTTGTACCAAGGGAACAATCATAAGGAAAAGGGCCACTAGGAATGCAGTCTTTTGCAGCACAACTAAATATGTCATACTCTGTAGATTACAAACCAATACTGCCTTGCTTCTAAGGCATTGGTGTGCTATAATGCCTTGTTAAGAAACCCACTTTCCTTCCATAGAAAACTTAATCAAAAAACGCTTGTTCAAAGACTATTTCATTCTTTATAATAAATAGACAAAAAATTGAACTGAAAAAAGATGTTCATTTTTGGTTCTTACCCTGCTTTTTGAATATTAAAATTTTGTTGATTTATTCTGACAGCAGTATGAAGGACAAAGAAGGAAAAATGAGTTCTAAAACACTGGTAATTCCCTCAGTACCATCATAATACCTCTATTTGGTTACTTGGATATCTATAACAAAAATAAAACTCACATATTTTTTTGTCTTGCACTGGAAAGAGATGGATATAAAATCCTACCACATGAAACTGATGGAGTTTTTATGTCTTTCTTGTACAGTGTAATTATGTAATTGTGTTTGATAAGGGATAAAAGCAAATGGAATAATTCTCATAGTATATGCGTATTTGCTAAAAAAAAATGAGGGTTATATTACGATTGGATGTTTTTTCCTTCTTTATTACTATGAAGACAGAGATGGCACCAAAATTTCTGTGTGACTGGCACGCAGCTGTTGAATAATAATTGAAAATAATTCAAGCCATGTTACATCATGTAATATCAATATTTAAATGTGCACACTTCTAGAGTCCTCTCTGACCGATAACAAATGGTATTTGTACTTTTATTTTTTACTTCTAGCAGAGGCTTAGTTTTAGTTAGAAGGGGAAAGATAAAGAAGATAGAAATAAGAATTCACATCCAAGTTAAATTGAAAAAGTATCCTTTTGTGACATTTCAAGTTTTCTTATGGAAACATTTCCCTTCTCTTTGTATTGCTTGATTTCTCTTATGGCTATACCTCTGCCTATTCAGAACAAACTTCTGCAAAAGAGCTTCACAGAAAATTCACAGAAAATCTGAGTGAATAAATAAACAGAGGGACAAAGAGGATGTCAAAGGACAGTAAAATCTCATAGGAAAAATCTTGCACCCTTTAATAGTGAAAGATGCAAAGTCCAAAGCAGAAGACAAAGAAGTATTATTTTATGGTCCTGATATAAAAGAAAAGTCACAACAGTGGTGTTCAAATTCCTGGCTTTTTTTCAATTGTAAAAATCTTTCAGAACAACATATCAGAAAAGACCATTATAGATTTTGAAACCAAGTTGATTTTCTGCTTTCAATATTAGCAGTATCCACACGTGATTCTAATGCTCATGAAATGTGCCCATCAGTCTGGTAGGGTGAAAGGTCTTTATTATTTATTGATCCGGTTCAGAGCTGGCAGAGAATAATTCTTTGCCACAACCTACCAATACTCTCACCTGGCAGAAACATTTTCTGTGAATGGGTTGTTTTTGGATCATTACCTCCCAAGGGAAAGGAATATGTCTTTATTTGTTTCCCCTTGTCTAGGACAGTGTAAAGCTCAGCACAGAGGTTCAAATTATGAGTAGCAAGAACAACAGTAACAATAATTAATTATATGATAAAGGCATATTTATCCTTCCTGCTGTCCTCATTAATATTGCCAAAAGGTTGGTAGTTACCTATAGTAATTCACCTGCAGCTGTTTCAATTGTACCTGTCTGTGACTTTTTATTCAGAAAGGAGGGGGGTGCTTTGACCCCTTGAAGTGAGAAATAAATGTTTTTATTTCTACTAGCCACTATAACATAAGCCATATATATTTTCACCTGGTAATTTCTGAGTTGAAAACAATTATTATTTCCTTGTGTGTAAATGAAAGTTATCAAGTTGAATAACCTGACTGGTCTTTAAACTGCTTTTTAAAAGAAATTTATTTTTAAACCAAGAATTCCTAGTGATGAGGATGCATTGCATGCTTTAACATAGTGTTCTAAGGTTACATTTTATTTCCAGTTTCATTTTCAGTTCTCAGCACACTTATTTCTGCAGAATTTGGATCAAAACAACTCTCAAGTCACTCCACATATGCAGGTTTGATATTAATAGCAGTATAAACATCTTGATTGTCAGTACTGTAAAGTAGAATGACGTGGTGGAAAAAATAAGCTCATAGCTGAAATGTTACATTTTTGCCAGTTTAACAAAATAAAAGAAGGTGATAGGTTTTTGTCTTTGGGTTTTGAAATAGCTCGATCTCAGTAAAACAGCTCAGAATGATCTTTTTTGGTCCCTGTGAGAAAATAGCCTTTAAAAAGTAGTTTATTAATACATTCAGGATTTTTGAGAGCTTTCCTGCTGCGTCATTTGACTCAGTAAAGGCACTGTATATATATTTCCATGATAGTATGAAGTTTCACATTCCTTAATCTTCACTCTGGAAAGACTTTCCCTGAAGTCAAAGGAATGTTGTTTTACTAGGTAAATAAATACTGTTAAAGTGCTACAGGATTGCTCTCAATATTAGAACTGTTTGCATGTAGTCCTGGTTTATACTTGTAAACACGAACAGAGTGTTTAATTGAGGCTTAAGATAATTTCTTGCTCCAGGTTTCACATTCAAGTGAATGATTTGCTGGCACAGTGTGGGTTGTTTTATAAATATTTGATCAAATTTGGGTTCAAAATATGTAGATGAAGCATGACTTCTATCTCTGACGCAAGATTAATACATATCTACGATATCAGACATGGTAGTTGAGATGCTGGTTGTTTTATATTCATCAGTGGGGACAAAATAGTTCCTTGTATTTCAGGTATTCCTCAGTACTTGTTCAGCTGCCAACCCAGCTGAGAGTTCCAGAGCCTGTAGGCCACCATGTCCCATGGTGCAGGCATGTGAGCCACCTGGGTCTAGAGAGGATGGCTAAAGCCCTACTTACTGCCAAAATGTTCCTGTGCCTTCTTTTCAGCATATTCATTCAGTTTGATCATTACCACAAAAAAATAAAAACCTGTAAAAAAATCAGAGAGAAGTGAAACAAGATATTACTGGAAATCAGGGAGGAATGAGCTATCTACATGTTTAGTGGAAGGCTGATGTACGTGGTACCTGTGTCCACACATGTCGAGATGCTGGCAGTGGGGGCACTGCAAGGTGACCCTGGTGAGGAGATGCCAGCGGCCGCCTCATGCTGGACACAGCTGGTTCCAGCTGACACCAGACAGAACCCACTGCATCCATCAGCCAAACTGGTGGCAGCTCTGGGAAAATCTATTTAAGGAAGAGTGAAAATTGCACAGGCAGTGAGGAGTGTGGGGAAAAAAAGGGAGAAATAGTCCCCTGACCATAAGGTTCAAAGAAGGTGAAAGTGGTACTCAGGTGCTGGGACAGCCCCAGAAGTCCATAGAGACCAAGGTGGAGTAGTTATTTCCCTACAGCTCATATGGGAGTCCACACTGGAGCAGGACTACCCTGAAGAACTGCAGCCTGTGGTGAGAACCCACGCTGGAACAGGGAGCAAATGTTAGTAGATACAGTTATGGGCTGACTATAATCCCCCAATCCCCACCATCCCTGTGTTGTTCAGGGCTGACAAGGTAGAGGAGTGAGGAGAGCAGTGAAGTTGTCTGGGTGGAAAGGGGAATGAAGGGAAGATGGGTTTTCAATTTTGTCTTTGTTTCTCATGGTCCAAATCTAATTAATTACTGATAAATTTAATTTCATCAAGGCAAATTTGTTTTCTCTGTGATGGTAATTAGTAAATGATCTTCACGTCTATATCTCACTCCACAAATTCTTTAATCTTACTTCCTCCTCTTGAGGAAAGGGGATGAGAGAGTAGCAGGGGTGGGCATCTGGCATCCACCCAAGGTCAATCCACCCCTGATTGGGGCTGGAACACTTACCCTTCAAGCAGAGGCTGAGAAACTGGGACTTGTTCTGCCTGGAGGAAGGGATGGCTCCAGGGAGCCTCATCACTGTCCTCCAGCACTTACAAGAAGGTCACTGAAGCTCTTTGCAGGAGTTTAAGAGACAAGAGAAGAAACCAAAGCACAGGGGATTCATTTCAGATATAAGGCAAGACTTTTTCCCCCCAGGGAGAGCCAGGCAGTGGAAGAGGTTACCCAGAGAAGCTGTCTCCTTGGAGGTTTTCAAGCCCCAACCAAGTAAAGCCCTGAACAAAAGAGTCTGACCTGAGAGCTGCCCTAGCTCTGATCAGGAGCCTGGACTAGAGACAAAGTCTATTTTGGTTTTACAGTGATATTTCAGTAAGAAAAGACCTTCAAACTGTCCTACTTTATTAGAAAAGAAAGTTAATAAAGGATTTATCTTCTCTTTATGATTTTTCTAGTCTGTGAATATGTTCCTATTTAAAACTGTTGCCCATGAAATCGAAGTACTGAACTTTCAAGTGAGTAAATTCATATTCTGCAGCTACAACTGCTTTCCATTTGCAATTTTTTTTTGCTTTACCCTAAATGCAACACTCCTCTCTTCAACAGATATACTCTTCAGCATCCATTACACTTAAAAGAATTCAAATTCAAACTTCTCTTCCGGAGATATGAGACGATTCAGTTGTGAATAGGATTTTTTTTCAACACATAGCTGCTGTTATTCTCAATTATATAACATAAGCCACATAGATCAATGTCTGAAATTTTGCAAGAGCTGGACATTTAAGTCCATGTGTTCTTTTATATGTCTTTATTCTTACTGTTACTCTTTCATAATTTGGACAAATTACAGGTAAGGCAAAAAATAACATTTTGTTCATAATAGCATCAAATGTATTTTCCAATGTCATTAAATTACTCTTTATGTTTTTGTGTTTGGGATTTTTTTCCTTATATTTGATGGTCTCCTGTATTTGCTAGCTAAAACCAGCCTAGTGAAAGAAGGCTCAGGCAGACAGCTGAGAAGTGAAAGAACTCCTTAATATCTGCAAATATTTTTGACCTAAATAATTTGGGCAATTTTAAATGTAGCAGAAAACAACTAGCCACTTTGCTTTCCATGCCAAAGCACTTTAAAAGTCCAGCTGTAATAATCTTAATACTGCTTTCACTTTTATTTACAGTGAAAACATAACATTCCTAAAAAAAAATTAAACAAAATAAATTAGGTTCCTTAAAAAAAAAAAAAATTCTGAGATCTTTGAAATTCCAGTATCCAACCTTTGATTAGGGAAAGAAATGCTGAACATGATTTTTCATGTAACACAGGACTCTAAATTTGTTACTTGATGATATTTCAATACCTCAGATTAGCAGAAATTCTTGGAAACTTCTTTATGTAGAGATTCAGGCCATAAAGAAATTTTTATACATTGTAATGGAAATAGATTGCCTGAACGTATAAATATTGCAACCCCAGGTTCTGACAGTCTCAGCCTTTCAGCGCTGACAGGCAGTGATCTCCAAAAGCATACTGCATTTGACCTGAGACCTTGGGAAAGACTTCCTAAATTGTGTGACAACACTGGGATTGTTTCTGTGTAAGTAAAATCATGTCACTGGGTGGAATATGTAGAAATGCAGAAATTCAGTAATATATATATATGTAGGTGTGTGCAACTAGATGGAGGGTTTTGGGTGTTGGCTTTTTGTTCTTTCTTTCCTTCTTCTTCTTCACCTTTCTTGGTGTCCTGTCATTGGGTGAAAAAGTCTGCAGTGTGGAACGTAAATGAATAGTTACTGGATTAAAAGTATAAATATATTAGTTGGCATTTGTTAGTTGGACAGTTTGAGGTATAAATGGCCTTGTTAGCCAGGACAATTCGCCATTTCTCTGCCTTTCCTGCCATGTTAACTTCAATGCTGCAGCTGTGTGGCCTTGCTATAGATAAGATAAAAATAAACATCATCTGAGACTGGAGAACGCCAAGCCTCTCTCTTACTTATAATTCAAACTCTGAACAAAAGGACTCACGATTAATAAGGGAAAGATAACAGGAGACCAGAAACCCACATATAAATCCAGTATGAAAAGATCTAAAGATCTGGATACAATTTAAAAATGTCTTTACTAGAAAACAGCCAGAGATGGAGACCACAAGCCCCTCTTTAAGAGAGCTATTCATTAAAGCATTGGTACACATCCTAGTGTAGAAAATTAAGTTACATTTCTAGATTTGTTTTTTCTGAAGTGTCGATAGCAAGAGTGGACTGCTCTGCAACGGAAGGGGAGGTTAAGACATGACTCTTGAAATGGGCCGACAGAAAACCCCCGAAGATACTTCTCACAGACTTCTCCAAGATGTCTTTCCACAGTCACCCAACCCAGGCTGCACAGTTTCACCACACCATGTCTAACAGTTAAAGTCCAGCAAAGGAGGGAAGAGGCCGTGGAGCCTATTAGCGCACTCATATTTCCAGACTGAAAGTTAGAAAGACCCCAGATAATCAAGGAGTGAACTTTACCAGTAGAGAGCAATCTAAAAGCTTGAAAACTTAGTAAAAATAATGTAAGAAAATCTTGGAGACTTCTTTTCATTGCTTTGTGTTATGTAATAATGTATTTTCCTCTTAAGATTTGATGTGATCACAGTTCTTCTCTTCATATAAATTCTTGCAACATTTTACATTTTCTTCTGAGATATAAAAGCACTTGCTTCCTTTTACTGCAGGATGTTATAAAAATATTCCTATTCTATTGTAAAAATAGAATCCATAAATGATTCTGGTAATTGCCGTGCACCAGTATTGTCTGTACACTGCTGGAATGTTTCTCTCCTACCATTTCTAGCCCTCCTTATAAAGCTGCTTTATTATGATATTGCTTCATCACAAGGCAGTTCCAGCTGTGTTACGTAGAACTTCACTATTAATTCAAAGACATGTTCATATATATGTAAATATATATATAAACATATATGAGTTTTCTGCAGATCTCCTGCATCATTCTATACTATTTTGAAGTTTTACAGTGTATATCTGTCTATTCCCTGTAGACTTCAAGTCCCAGTATTTGTACAGCTCATGAAAGAACACATAAATGTCTAGCTAAAAAAGGTGTAATTCAAGTTAAATATATCTATATCTATATCTATCTATATCTATCTATATCTATCATCTATATCTATATATCTATATCTATCTATATCTATATCATCTATATCTATATATATCTATATCTATATATCTATATCATCTATATATCTATATTTATATCATCTATATCTATATCTATATCTATATGAAGTGTTTTGTTTATACCTTTCCATTATATACTTCTCATTCTTCCAAAATTACAAAATATATTGACTAAATCTTACACAGCACTGCAGTGAACTTCGAAAGATATATTATTAAATCCACTGTTTTCAGATGAGACATCTGAAGCACAGGGAGGTGAAAATTTTTTTCCCAATATCTTTTAAGCACTATTAACAAATCCTGCTTTGAAGGCTGCATGTCAATAGTAACCACTTTAAACTATCAGTATAATTTTTTACCCAGTGATGGGAATGATAACCAGACAACAGAGATAATTATGATAAACTTATATATATAAAAAAATAGTTATCTAGGGCTCAGGGCCCAGTTCTCAATATTTGATCTCAATGTTAAGGTCGGCATTACCTTGGCTAACACAGTACTGAAACAGAACTTGTGAAAATTTACATGTAAATAATGCAAAATAATTTTGATAGAAAGGGTGTTTCTACAACTCCTTGCAATGTTTTGAACAGTAGCAGTAAAGAAGTAAAAATTAATAAAAAGAAGTTTTACAAAGGCAAGCAACTAAAAAACCCCCAAAATGTATAACTACAAGAACTGTCAACAAGAAAGCAGGAATGCCTGCTAATCATTTATATCTCTCACCTGGAGCAAAGCAGGAGATTGCATCTATCCCATGTGATGAAACTGAGGGATTACTGAAACAAAGATTTGCTGCCTGTAACACTGAGCTAAAATGAAAGATTTTCCAGATTAACAGAACATACTTCACACCCAGGGCTTGAAAGAATTAGCTTAAGACCTAATTAGAAATTTGTTTTATTTCAGACTTCACTCTGAAAAAAATTCACTAACGTGAGATGTAGCCCAGTTCCCCATGGAAAGAGTGTGGTGCATCTATCAGCTGAATAGCTAGCACACACACCACAAATTAAAATTTGTGTGTTCCGTGCATGAAGAGCAGGGCAGAAAAGGAGTGTAGCTAGAGCAACAGCACTGAGTTGGGTCTAAAATATGGCAAGGAGGGGCAAAACCGCTGTTTTCTAAAATAATTCTTTCCACATTAGGACCAGAAAACTCCTGGTGCCAGGTGTCCATGAACTTACTATACTTGACAGCCAAACTTCTGTGGCGAATAGCACAATGTCAAATGCAAACATTCTCAAGTAAGCAGCAGAAATGAGAGGTTATCTTGTAGTTGCTTGTGAACATAAATAAAAACAGGAGCCCCTTTTCAAAAATATGTGTAAAGATTTTTCCTTATCTAGGTTACTGACTTTTACTGACTGGGTAAGCAAACAGAACTTATAGAAGGTATATTTATTCAGCAAAACTCTGGACACTGGTGATTGTTCCAGCCATCAAAAGCTGGAGTAATCTTTCTGTCTCAGTAATTCCAAAATTAGTGCCCAGGGTTCTCTCCTTATTTTGGAAATACACATTATCTACTTTAGACATCAGATCAGATTACATATTGCATTTTCAGCATTTTTCCTTTGTGATTCTGCTACAAACCCACATTTACAAAAAACTGAGATCTAAGAAACATAAATCCTGCATGATAGAAACCTCTAGTAGATATTACCGATATGATAACCATAGGATTGCTACCAAAAATCCTTATCCTCTTAAACTGGACTGAATTACTTTTCCCCTTGATGAACAGACCTGGGGAAGGTGCATCACCACAAACCTGATTCCTTTTCTGTTTGTCAGAGTTCTTTCTTTACTCACCTCTATCCCCTTTTATTACACTATTTCACTTCCAAATTTTTCTGATATATTTTCATGATCAGTGACTGATAGTCTGATGCAGTTACAATGCCTGTTATTCCTCACCTGCATAGCTATTACCTCCCAAGAGCAGTGAGGAAGGATTATATACAGTATATGCAAGTTCTTTCTAACGTTACTGGTAGGGTAATCAAAATATAGACTTGTCAATGTTTGTGTGACACAAGAAGATAGAGTGGGGAAGAAGGAGAAAATAGCATCTTCTGAAGTTACAAAGTCCAATCTCAAAAATGTAAGTAATTCCCTTTAGAGTACGAAATAAGAAGTGTCTACACAATAGTATCAAAATAGGGATTTACAGGAGAATCTGTTATATCTTTTGTAAAAAGAGATGCCTTTTGATCCCTGAACAACTTTGTCAGGGATTTGGAAGAGCAGGAGTGCTTCTGGGCTCTCAAATCATGGTCACCCAAAAATAGTTTTTCTCGCTTCTTCTCTTATTGATGATTAATTAGGAGTAGTTTTCCCACGTAAGGAATGGATGTGTAGAAAATGGAGCCTGCACAATGTCCATATAGCTAGCTGAGCCAGGAATACAAAAGTTAGGAGAACCCTCAAAGACTTTCTCCAGACTTGGCCAAAAAGTGATATTGCTACTGTAAAGGCCATCAGAACTGCTGACTGTGTCAGCAAAAATGAAAGCTACTCATCAGGTTAGCTGATGCTACAGAAAGGAGAGACTCAAGCAATTAAATCCTATTATCTATTACATTAATTTATTAGGTGGCAATCTACCAATCAAATGTCATGCTGCCGTGCCAGGCTTCAGCTGCTGGGATGATAACAGAATACAGCTTGCTGAATCCTCCTGTATTGCAGATCCTCTGACAATTTAGGGATCAGAGCATCAAGTGGAGGCTGAATATGGCTTAGAGCCAACAGATAATTTATGAGGCAAGTTTGTAATAGCAGAAGCTCATCAAGAATGTAGAGAGCTAGTGCCTGTGGTCCTAATTTCTTTTTATGTTATTAGAATGGATGAAATGCTTAAAGTTCACATTGTGGAGAACAAGACTCTCTGGGTTGATTTTCTGTAAAAAACGAAGCTCAGAGAGCAGCATCAGAAGATTCTCTTTTGTAATATGCTTCAGCACCAGCTCTTCTTGGAATGTTTATTGTTAAAAAAAATCAAAGGAAAATTACTTTCTCTCTTAAAATGAAACATTCATAGAACTTTTTACTTAGGTAAAGATTTTCATTTTTTTCCCCAGGTAGAGCCAAATGCAGAATATTTTTTTCCTTTAAAAAGTGATATTGAAAACAATTAAACTTCTTTGAAATTTATTGAAAAGATTAGGATTAAGGAAAAGATTAGAATGTATTTCTCAATATGTTTTATGAATGTCTATTCCAAAAAAATGACAACTCCTGGCAAGCAGTGCACTTTTAGTTTAGTCACTTCAACAAAAGAAACCCTACAAGAAACAAATAGTAAACTGAAAGAGAGAAAATCTGTTGAAACAGTTGAAAACAAATTTATTATTTCATAGAGAAATTCACCCAGATGATGGAATTTCACACACTAAGTGCGGGGTTGTGCTTTTTATTATTTCTACTATTCTAATTTTTATTTTAAATATATGAATAAAAGTAGCATTCTAATAATTAATAGTTCTGTACTGATTTATCATACATCAATTACATACTTACCATGAATCTTTTTTTAGTTTTAATACTAACTTAACTATTAGTAGCTACATTAAAATGAATAGCCTCATTAACAGAATTGACAGCTATCTAAGATTAGGTCAATTGTAGTACGTGTGTAAGTTTCTGCATATTCTATTGTATTCTATTGTATTCTATTGTATTTTCATTATATATTTTGAAAATGTCTGTTAATATAGAGCTTAAAGACCTGGTACAGGTCATCAGTTGCTACAGGTCTATATAGATTAACAAAGGCATGGTTTGTAGAGCTAAAAGTGTAACAATACTGTAAAGGATCTGAATGTTTGAGTATTTAATGGGAAATGCATGGAAGAGACAGAGGTGCCTAATTTTAATATATCTTTTTGACAAACTGTTACTAAACCAATTTCTCTTTATGCAGCCTTGTTTCAGTACTTAAGTCCTGAAACCAAAACAAAAAAAAAAAGAAAATGCATCTCTCTATAGGGACATATGCAATCACACAAAATCAATAAGAAGTACCCAAAAAGGCACACAAGACAGTATAAGAAAAGCTTGCTTTGGCATTCTTAGAATTGCCACTATTTCTCTACAACCTCTGTTTTCCTCTTGTTTGTATACATTGCAATATAACAGTCTCTTTCCCCAAAAGATTTCAGTTTAACTAGACAATAAAGTCTTAAATATTTGTTTGGCTGTTTTTTCAGCACAGAGTAGGCACAGTGATACCAGCAAACTGTGCTAGTTAATGGAAGTAAATGCTGTGGGCGAGAATATCCAAGGACTAACTAAATTATAGAGAAAGAAATAGGAATTTAAGAAGAACTCTTCAATGGAAGTGGGTCAGATGGAATTAGAAAGAGGTGATGGGAAGAGATTTATGTGGAATACAGAAAAAAATGTTGAAAGAAAAAGTTCATTTGTTTCTCAAAAGTCTCATTAAAACCTCTGATAAGCTTTCCGAAAATCCAGCCATCCTTGCTTTGACCAGGATTTTGTTTTGTGTTTCTCTCTTGCTCAAGGCCTGTGTATTGGTTTTTCGTGGCAAGATTTTGGTAGCAGATGGCTGCAGGAATGACTCTGCAAGAAGCTTTTAGAAGCTTCTCCCATGTCCAACGGGGGCAATGCCAGCTCCAAGACAGAGCAGCCACTGGCCAAGGCCAAGCCCATCAGCAGCAGTGGCAGCACCTCTGGGATGACAGATTTAAGAAGGGGGAAAAAAGTCATGTGCAATCACACCTGGAGAGAGGACTTGGAATATGTGATAGAAACAACTCAGCAGACACCAAAGCCAGAGAAGAAAGAGGGGAAGGAAGTACTCCAAAGTGACAGAACTAAGATTCCCCTGCAGCCCCTGGTGCAGCCCATGGTGAGGCAGCTGTGCCCCTGCAGCCCATGGAGATCCATGGGGGAGCAGAGATCCCCCTGCAGCCCCTGGAGGACCCCATGACAGGGCAGGTGGATGCCCAAAGGAGGCTGTGACGCTGTCGGAAGCCCATGCTGAACAGGCTCCTGGTAGGACCTGTGGACACATGGAAAGGAGCCCACATGGAACAGGTTTGCTGGCTGGATTTGTGACCCTGTGGGGGACTCACACTGAAGCAGGCAAGCAGCCTCTTCCTGAGGGACTGCACCCTGTAGAAGGGACCCATACTGGAGCAGTTCATGAAGAGTGGCAGCCCATAGAGGGACTCATATTGGAGATATTCATGGAGAACTGTCTCCCATGGTAGAAACCCCACTCTGTAGGGACAGAGTGTGAGGAGTCTTCCCACTGGGGAGGAAGAAGTGGCAGAGACAGCATGTGATGAACTGACTGCAGCCCCCATTCCCTGTCCTCCTGTGATGCTGATGGGGATGAGCAAGAGAGAATGGAAAGTAAAATTAAGCCCAGGAAGAAGGGAGATGATGTTTTTGTGGGGAAGACTTTTAAGGTTTGGTTTTATTTCTCATTAAAATAATATTGGTAATAAATCGGTGTCATTGGTAATAAATTAATTCATTTTCCCTAAATTAATCTGTTTCGTCCATGATGGCAATTGGTGAGTGATCTCTCCCTGTCCTTCTCTTGGCCCACGACCCTTTTGTTATATTTCCCCTTCCCTGCCCACCTGAGGAGGAGAGGATTGGAGTGCCTTCAGTGGGCACCAATCATCCATCCAGGGCCAACCCCTTGCAGCTGCTAGAGACTGGAGTAGTTGCTCTTTGCAGGAGTACATAGGGAAGTCCAGTGAAGATGCAGAAGGATGCATTCTGTACTCAGTATGTTCAATTTTGAGCAATACGAGATTTAGAGGCTTGTTCAATTTTAAGCAATATGAGATTTACAATCTTTCAACTTAGCCACATTTAAATAGCTTTTTGCGTACAACTATTCATAAGCCAGATTCAAATTTTCACTCTGAAGTATAGTAACTGAATTAGTTATTTAAAATAATGACTGAGCATGGAAAAATGATTTATTTTCACCATTACTGTTCTAAAATAGAATTTCATTGATTTTTAGGAGCAAATTTAGTGTGTGGCAGATATTCTACAATAAATACTGTGGTTCAAATTTTGGCCATATCTTTTTTGGGGTTTTTTTCCCTAGTAATGGAAAATGCAAGGTACATCTTACTGTGTGCTGTGCTATAGTTACCAGCCATAATGACTTGAGTACAGAAACAGGCACTTCACTTTCTTCAGAAATGTCTAACAATTAAGCCCTACAAATGCTGAACTAAAAATAAATCAGAAAACCCTGGGTCTGATCTGCCTGACTCAAAACCTTTACTTCTAAATGAATCCTGCTGTGTGATTTAAATTCATCTTGGAGTATGGATTCAGAAAAAAAGCCTCTGAGCCATTACTTTTTCAGTTAGGCCTCACTGCTTCCTTTTTTTTTTTTTTTTTTTTTTTTTTTTTTTTTTTAAATAGGCAGTCGGAGATGGATTGACCTTAAATGAATAGACTTAGAGAAATTGTATTAAAATGAACATACCAATACTAAGACTCTCAAAGTCACTTTTACTCTGTAATAAAATGTAAGGTATAGGATGGTCTACATGTCATACAAATCTCTTATTTTAATCTTTTTTCTGAGTTATTTTAATCAGATAAATGTGCAGTATTACAGTTAATATCTGTGTTTTGGATACTTGAGGTATTAATTTAGGGTTATAAGAGGGGGTTTTTTTCTGCCTGCTCTCTGGAAAGACTGATAAGCAACAAGAGAGTCCTCTGTTATTAATCTTTTTGCTATCACACATGTAAACACAGATTGAGTTAATCCTGTGATGGGATCTGTAATAGTTGAAGTAAAGCATAGGAAATTACAGGCCAGAATCAAACTGGGATCCAGGTCATTTGTGTATAGAATTTTCATAAGCCTCCTAAAGACTCAATAGGATGTCTTCTTCATCTTTACAAAGGACTTTGAGCAATTTACTTAGCTAGCTAGAGTAAAATAGAGAAGATATTCCGTCCCTGGTGATGCTGGGATACACACTTGTGAAAGGAATTGTTTGTTACTAGTAATAATTACTGTAATTAGTTCCCATATCAAAAAACTTAGCGTTTCAGGTTGCATTAGTCTTTCATTCATTCATAATAAGATAAAGGAAGTGAATAGAATGAAACATAATGTCAAATAAACTAATGACAGAAAAACAGAGCAAGTTAGATAACACAAAGTAAACACCAAGGTTTTCAAATGTTTGAAGGCCTATTTCAACCCTACAGAATAATTCCAGAATCTCTTCTCTTATGCATACCTCTTAATCTTTGATGGGAAACAGTTAAACGCTTTTGGTTTGGAGGTAATTTAGCTGATGCATCATTGTATGAATCTAGTTTTACACAGCAATTATGCTGAAATCAACAAAGAAAAACATTCTTGTTCATAGAGTCCTGTGATTTTCTTCTCAGCTTTTTAGCCATTATCATCCCTATTAACTTGCTTATTACTTCTTAATGAACTCTTTTGTTAGTCCTTCTAATTGTTAAAATGACTAGGAACCTAAACCTGATTTCTCTCTTCTGCTTTCATGATAGTGTTACTTCACTGATTTTACTTGAACACATCTTTATTTCTACATGTTTAATAGGATAATCCAATAAATGTGTTTCTTATATATTTTTTTTTTCCTTATCAGTTCTAGGACCCTACCTTAGCCTCTTTTCAACCCCTCTCCAATGGAATTATATTTCTTATCATCACTTTATCAATCAGATTAACTTCCCCTGTTGGTGTTCTCAACAAGGCAGCAAAATCTTAATTTTATGTTTTGGGGCTTTAAACGTTTGTCAGGAAAAGGTACAGCTGACCCTTAGGTATAGAACTGTGAATCAGGACAGATAATTACTCAAATTGCTCTATTTTTGCTCTTTTTAGAGATCTTGCAACCTGTCAAGATCCAGATTATCTATTTGTGACAACAGAAACCTGGGGACAAGATGCGTGGCACAAAAATTTCTCAGTCAAGAGACAGCCAAATTGTATGTTGGAGTATTTGAATGCATCCAAAAGCTCACTGCCTTCGAAAGAACTTCCATCTGGCCAAGAATGGCTGACCAACTCACAGTCAAACCATGCCTCTCTAGACAGATTATATTACAAGACAATTTATAACCATGAACCAGCCTTCAAAAAGCCTGTGAAATCTTCAAATTATGTTTATTTGGATGTTTATTCTAAAAAAGAGGCAAATAATATAGGCTATTAATGGACTTTACTAGGTATCACTGTGTATTTATTTCACCTACAAAAGGCTTGGATGCTAGTAAAGCAAGAATGACAGAAAAAAATGCACTGGTTTTTGCTTGTGAATAAAACCCAATGAAATGGACCCTTTCTGCTGTTTCTGTTGGTAAGTCATTCAACCTTTTTATTCTTCTTGCTTCTTACACATAGAACCAAAGGATCTTGAAACTCTGTGCTGGAATCTCTCTCACAGAAATACAAGCAACAAATACAAAAAGCTGTTGTATGAATAAGCAGAAATATACATTACTTTGGGGAGCACTTGGCTAGAACTCAACTGTCAAACTCACTAAGCACAAATTGAAATGTGTCAAAAGCATCAAGCAGTTGATTAAGAGCATGTCCACACCTTCTCACTGCTCTATATTCATCATGGCAATGATAGAAGGTCCTTTGCTTATCACACTTACCTCCATTAAAGATATAAAAGATATATACTGTCTAAGGCAGTGTAGGTGACTTCTGTGAATTACTGAAACACATAAATTTTATTTGTTAGAATGGCTGAGGTCAGCTGATTTGTGATATGTGGAGACTATTTATCGCTGTATTTCCAAACTTTATATTAACATATATTAACTCAGTATTTATTTCTTAATAACACTGGTATATATTTAATTTTGGCCTTTAATAAATAAAATAAATTTGCTATATTTATCACTGTGCATTTTTCAGTACTGGAGATGTTCTGGACAGTATTTGCTCATATTCTGCTTCAACATTACAATCTACAGTGTGAGGAACAAATTTCTGTGACACTTGGTAAGTGGACCCTAAGAACACCTCACCGTGTGTGAGATGGGCACCCAAGTCCAGAGAGAAAGGTATATAAGTCTAAAAGTCTTGTACTGCAGGAAACTGATAGAGTAAGACAAACATCTTGTTCTCAACACAGTTGGTGATGTTTCCAAACAGGAAAACATATTACAGTGTAAAAGGGAAATAATCTTCCATTGGGATTCCTGTTGCCTGTAACATCTGCTGTGAAGATAGCAAAAGAAATAAAAGGAATCAGGAACACAGTCCAGAAGAAAGAAAACCATTTCTGAAGGTGAACATGAATCACATCACACAGACACATTTTCCAGTCCAACCACCTCCATCTCCTTGCTGACAGTGACTAATAACGGTCATGGATTAGGCAGTTTAAAGGTAAATTGCTAGAAGAATCGTATGGAATGAGGGCAATAACTGCTTCGAGACAAAACAGATCTCCCACTGATCATGAAGAAAGTGAGGATGATCAAAGAGCTTGTGGTCTTTGTGTCTATGAGAATACTGCAGGGTAGACAAGGAAGCAGGCTGCCACAAATGCAGATGAGAAGACTTGAAGATGGCTTCTGTCTGGAGAGTGATGACTGTAGAGGACGAAGAATTCTGGGTCTGCAGTACCCATTGCAGCACTGGCATGGGTGCTGAGTGCAGAGAGCCCTTTCTGAGAATCATCTATATGGAGGAACTAAGGTGAACCGTATTTTCTTCCTCTTTCTTTCATCTTTTCTGTTCTTATATCTCACTTAATTTCCCACTATAGTTTCAGTGTTTCTTCTCCAGTTATTGGTTTTTGTCATCTCCTTCTCATCCCCTTTCTCTCTTCTGTGGATATTCTCACATTGAGTCTCTATCCAATTTTGTGTTTTCTTCTTCTGCAAAAGTATTGCCTCTTTCACTTTCTGTCATACATATCCATCCAAAATAATTTTCATAGGTATAGTCTATAAGTCATTGCATTTTTACTCACTTTCCCTGTCAGCTTTCCTGCTGAATTTCAACTGCACATGCCATCTACACAGATTTTGCTGTAATGAAAATAATTGCTGGTGATTACCAATTGGTAGGTATCAGAATACAGATTTGTTATCACCTGAAGCAATGCTGAAGGATATTATGCCTCTTCCATTTTAATTCTTTAAAATGTAAGATAGATGTTTTAGAAAGTAAAATTGTGTTTGCAGATGACTTTTTTTCTCTCTCTTATTTTCTCTTTTTTACTTTTATTACACCACAATTAAACAGTAAAATAAAGAGATCAAATAAACCCGACTAGATTTCCAAAATGACACAAAGTGAACAAACACAATTTTTAAAGTATTTAAACCCATCCCAAGGATCCCAAAGTCATTATTTGGACCAAATGAAATTTGACTCATCTTTATTATGAGTCTTTGAGGGGAAAAAAAGCACAGTAGAAGTGTTTAGATACAGAGAGAGATGAAACAAGGACCATAGCTTCAAATGACCAGAGCTGAAACAAGTTTCTCTCCTTTAGAAACAAGTTATTATGAGTCAGTTGCAAACGTTTGTTTCACAGCTTGGAAAACAGCAATTTTCACAGAGAATGGAGGACAGCTTTGTCTCTAACATTAATCAGTCCATATATTCCTCCATATCTAAAAAAGTCACAGCAAGCAGATTGCGTCATGCAGACGTAGTGCCCTCAAACACAGCGTGAGCATACAGCGCAGGTTCCTGAGGAAATCAGGCACCCAAATCAAAGGGCTCACAGTGCTCATTCAGACCAGTTCAAATGTGGTTACAAAATCCATATATAAATTTGAAACCATAGACTTTTATTGCAATGTAGTAATTTTTTGTTCTGTGAAAGCAATACTTCCACATACACAATCATTTCAATAACTAAAACGTGTTAATGCCAATAAATGTTGATAAGGGGAGATAAGACTTGGAACTAGATGCTTTCTCAACTGAATAGTATTGGAAAGTAAATACACTTTAGCTTGTTTTTTAAGTAGCACAATCACTGTTTTTCTTTTTTGACATATTCTGGCAACTTAAATTCCACCAAAATCCTTCTATCTATAACTTCCTAGTTATGGGCAACTCTTTATGTAGTGCTCTTCTTAGGACTTTTGAAATGCTTTTTGATGTCTAGAACAACCTGATTTTCTTCACAGGGCAGACACAAACTTTATGGAGATTTACGCCATTCTGAGCTACTGAATGCTTCTGACTCTCCTTCACTTGAAGTCTCTATGAATCATTTCAGAGTACAATTCTCTCCAGAGTTTAATAGTTCTTTTATTTTGAGGGAAAAACGTCACAGTAGGCTTAGGAAGATTCTTTCACAGAAATGTTTATGAAGGTCAACAATTTGCATGTTGAGCTACTACTTTTATTTTAACATCTTCTTCTTCAAATATATTTTTTCCCCTCATAATATGTTAACTGAAAACACATCAGTTTAACAGCTCTTCTAATTTTTGTTAAACCTCTTAAATTTTAAGAAAGAATGCTCTTAATGTAACATTTTGCCTCAGAAATTATTTTTGTAATTTATAACTCACAATATCATACTGAAGACTTTAATAACTGGATTTATATCTAGTACAGTACTATGTATAAAAATGTGAAGACAGATGTGTATTAAAGAAATAGAATGTTGAATTTACTTTATTTCTACGGAATTTCTTGATAATACTGACATTTCAGGCCTATGTCAGAAGAAAATTAACCTAACAGAGCACTGCAGAAACTTGAAACGGTAAAAAGCATCCACCATGAGAGTGACTCAGCTGTAGAAGCTGTCCATGAAAAGGTTGCCATTAATGGCTATGGCACTGCACTACAACATAATTTCATGTACTGCTACGGGGAGTAAAACCTACAGAAATTTGAAAGGAATTATTTTCAAAAAATTCTATGGAATCATAAGGAATCACTCCCCAAACTTCCAAAATTATACCAAAATGAAAGCTCTTTAGAAGAGATTTAGGAAAAGCAGGTAGGAAAACTGCAGTGATATAGAACAAAATGTCCAATTTTCATTCTGAAAGGGAAATGTTCTCTTTTACTAAAATTCAGCCAGTTCAGATTTTGAAAATCTCTGCGTGTAGGCAATAAAAAGTTATCACTTTGAATGCAGAATTAGATGCTATTTAAAGAGAATACACAGAGTAGGAGTAACAGAATCCCAAGAAGAAGATTTATTTTCTGCATGTATGAGATTAACAACTGAAATAATCTGAAGAAATGTGAGACAAAATAAAACATTACTTGGAATATTTGTCATATTATTAAGCGCATAACCTGTACTTCCTTTGCTCTACAGAATTTATAATTGAATGTACTTTAAGTTGTTTTGTTTTTTTTAAGAAACTCTTAAGACAATTCTAGGTATAAATAAAAATAAACAAAAGAAACAGTCATCAATTTCATTCTTCTAAAGCATTTTTGACTGGAGAATGCCAGTTACAAAATTCAAATTATTAATTTTTTGAAAAAAAAAATTTGATTATAATGGATTCCTAAGAAAGACAAAGAAAATTAGCATGCAACTTGAATCTGTGGCTATAACAAAATCAGAAAAAATTAGAATTCATTAAGGAGGACTTCATTGTAATAATAAGCAAGCAAGGACTTTCTTAGTCAAATGTTAGGCAGAGACAGGTAATAATGATTTTGAAGCCTAAATGTGTTGTAAATCCTTACCTCCTTGGAAAAGCAGAGAGGACCAATTGGATGAAACACAAAAGCAGCGAATTATCTTCCTCTGAATTATACTCTATGGGCATTATAATTTGTAATACAGCCTGTATCTTCCAGTAAATGACACCCTATGCAGAAAGTAAGTTATTAAATAATGTCAGCCATATATATAAGTTTCCATTCTCTGAAGCAGAGATTTCCTCCCTCTTTTAGCCAAACTAGTTACAATGAACACTAGTAAATTAGAAATATTTAACGGTCAGTATGCAAGCAAGCTTCACTGCATGACAAATGCATACCTCCTAAAATTATAGTCTTTGTATTATTTCTCACAGTACTGTTGTTGTCATATAATTCTTGTTGTTATTATTATTAATTACTTTGTTCCTGATGCCATAACAAAATTCTGCAAAGCCTAATAATAGATGAACAAGCACCACTTTACGAATTAGGCACTTAATAGTTTATAATACTAATATAAATATATTGTTAAAATATTTCCACCAGTATTCTGTTCACAATCTATAATTTTGTGAATAAAAGCTGTTATTTTAATCTTGATATTTTTTTAGATTCTAAGAACTGCAGCGTAAAAGAAAGTATATGTAACGATGCTCTTACTTCTCTATTTGAAATTTGACAAACACAATTAAGGTACTAGTCAGATGTGTTTTAATTAAGTTCAAAATCCAATCAAAAAAGATACTACTGGGTGAAATTCAACTTTATATAAGCCCATTTCCTTCAAATGAACATCAGCTGCTTACCCCAGATCTTGGTGTTATGGGGTGAAAACAGATATTATTGGTAAGAGAGAAAAAAATCCTTAATATCCAGAAATCATGGCCTTCTGTCTTTCCCTTTTATCTGTTGATAACATGGTTAAATACTTTGTTAAATAAATGGGATTTTTTTAAAGTTGAATTTTTTGACAACTCGTTTATCCATAACCCAAAGTGACTTTTGAATATATATATATCAGTTTAAAGGGAAAACATTCTTATTAATTTGGCACACAAAATGGCAGCTTCATCCTGGTGGGCCTAGGATATCTCTAAAATCCAGCCTAATAATAAATATCTTTATAATTATGAAATTTTCCCGAAATTATTCAGAATTCCAAAATAGTTGCCAGACAGTCTGTTAGAAAATGCATTATTCAAAATGTTCCTGATCTACCACAACAAAGTGCTGCGCTGCCTGCTCTTAAATTATATGGCAATGGAGCAGACTAAAATTGAAGATGCTGGAAGAAATACTCATTGTATGAAAAAAAAGGAAAAAAAAAAAAAAGAAGAATCAGTTTTCTGATTTCGTACAGGCGACACAAAAGTCCTTGAGTTATATGTTGTAGAAATAGCAGGGAATCTAAATATAATACAAGAGAATTGCAACAAATTATGTACCAAGCCTAACTGATAATTTAGGCAGCAAATGTGAATTCCTCATTTTAAAATTGAGATTATCAACAGTAGAGGCCTTGAATGTCTTATTTCCAGAGAAACATCACTGTGGATAGGGAAGATGCGCAAATGAATAAACACAGGAAGCATACCTGTCCGTGGATCTCTCTTTTCACTGATCCAAATATTGTGTTAAGTAGCATCTCCCCCTTATTTTAAACTAGAATTTCCCTTATGTTGTGCGTCATTAATATGCACATCTCTAGAGATGAATTTGCAAACTGGTTATCCAAATTTATCTAGCTACTCCTCGGTCTCACAATAAGCATTCTTAATCTGTTTTTCTACCATTAGTAAAGATAGTTGTCTGACAGAAATTAGAATAATTTCCTTTTTATTTGTTTGTTTGTTTGACCACATTTACACAGCCCCTAATATGAGCCCTTGGTAGGTTATGAAAATGAACACAGAAGTACTTGTCTCAGGGTAAGTTCTTGTGGATACTAAAAAGCTCCTGGGCAGAGGATTTTTCCTTCTCCTTCATTTCTGTGGGAAACTTCTACTTTGCTATGAAAACTATGTAAATAGTAAGATAGGTTTTTTGTAAATAATCTCGTATCTGGTATTTTTCACTTAAGTTATGGTGTTGTAACAATAGTAAAGATTCATTCTCTCTCTGGACTCGCTTGTGGCTGCATCTCTGAATTCCCCCAAGCTGCTACAGGTTCTAATATTTTTTAGCCACTGGGCCATTTGCACTGTGCAGGCACAATCTATTCCTGAGCCAGTTCATGCTGCTTGCTCCTCCCTCTTACAGCACCAGGCTGGCATGGTTAGCTCCAGTGTGTGCTCAGTGCAGGGGAGAAGTCAATGCAGGAAGGTGTTACCAAAGATTATGAATTTCTGCTGGAGCTGAATCTCACAAATCCCAAAGTATGAGCCACACCATCTTGTCTTTTTCTTCAAACGTTCCCCTCCTTCTATTTTTCAGTTTTTCTTCACACCCTCACCATTATTCAGTCTTTAGAGCCAGACAGCAGCCACATTTTCTGTGCACAGGAAATTCCAACATTTTAAAACTTGTTTTTCTTCTGTATTAGACATCACGTCATTTCATATTAAGCATTAACACTACTGGCATGTCATATTATATTAGAGTATGATACATTAGCTAAAATATTATATTATTAAATTTGCAGCATTATTTTGATTATGTAAGACTGCTTTTTATATATTGTTTATTTTACTTTTATATTACTTTAATACCAGATGCTTTTTCGTTGTCATACTCAGTGTCAAATATGCCTCACTGCCAGAAACGTGAAACACACCACATTAAAAAACGTCATATCTTATTATCTTCTCCTAATTAGAGTAAAAGGTTTGAACTGACATTACTGAAGTGTGACACATGCTAATCGCAAATCAACCAAGAGCTCATTGGAAGGAGCTCTAATTTAATCTGTTTATTGGCTTGATTTTGCAAAAAAAAAAAGTACAAACATTCCTTGAGAATGAAGATTTAGAATGGTTATATAATATAAAAGAGAGTCTTTATTCATTAAAAGTCCGAATTTTGTTCTCTAAACCAAGACATAATCCCTGTTAAAAGGAAACAGACCCAGTGCTGTGCACCCACCATCATGAGTACTGCTCACGTGCACATACTGTTTCTGGGACATCACGTAATAGAAACTGTAGCTTCGGCCATTGCAGACTTTCCTACAGAGGCACCTATTTGTGACTCTGAAGAGGTGCATGGGGATGAAGCAGAGTGTATCAGCAGGAACACCAGTTAAAGCACTGATATTCGAAATATACCTCCTGTTCTGCTTAATTCAAGAGGAAAAAGAGGACTGAAACTAGCCCTTATGGCTCTAAATTTCACAAGTTACGTAAAAACAAAGAATATTAATTAATGAAAAAAAACCCAAAACAAACCAGAAATACGCTTGTATGTGATATGGGCAGGGCATGGAGAAGAGTTACCCAAAGGAGAATGAAAGTTTTGAAATTATCGCTGATTACATGCTTTCAGGAAGATAAGGTACATTTAGTCTAGGAAATCATTATTGGCAAGATGTTTTTCTTCTTTTTTTAAGGAACTGCAAGCAGTGTGACTATGACAAAAGAAAACCATGGGAAACTGTACGAGAAATGTTTTCCTCATCTATTCATATCCTCTTGTCCTTGCTCTCCTTGCTCTGATTCAGCTTTTCCAAGATGACAGGCAAGCCACGCTTTCATACAGTGATAAACAATATGACAGCTTTGAAATTCTCGGCAATGTTCTACAGGGATGTAGTTTGACGACAACTGTCTTTGTTAGAGTCTTTTGACTGCTGCTTTGTCATTCTCTCTTACCCAGAATGTAAGGTGCATACATTTCCATATAGAGTCAGATGGAAAATTTGTCAGCATTTAAGGAGAGCTGAGTAATACCAAAGAAAGAAAAGCAAATGCTGGAGTGTATTTCTTACATTTCTCATGCACAGTGATGATGAGCACTACAGAATCTGACACAAATTTTCTATGTTCATTAATCAGTGGCATAAAAGGAGCATTTATTATTGTTTATTTTTTCATAATTTTGGAATTGATTCCCTGCTCGATGAATCTTGATAGAAAATACAGACAAGGAGTTATTCATAAATTCTCTTCTCCATGGTCAAATATATGGCCTCTCTACAATCCAAGACTCACTTTTGCACCTGAATAGTATAGACGTATTCATTCAGTCGACTAAGTGGTGTTGGAAGATTAAAATACAGTTGTAAACTACTAACATTTCACATTTAGCTACTTTTACCAGGTGCATGTTAAGTTCCACTGTGAGACATTAGATTCTTGAACTGCATGAGGAGCCAGAGAGATAGAAGGATGCTACTTAAAAACAAGAAAAAGAGGAAAAGAGGGAGAAAAGTTTATCAAGCATCTGTCACCAAAGCTTTTTTCCCCTCATGTGCTCAGTAGTGGTACAACAGCTAAATAATGAGCAAATGCTAGCATATAAGAATCTGGTGTAATTTTAAATGTCTTAGGTATCTAAACTATACTCACAAGTCAGTTGAGAGATGACACAGGAGTGATGCCCTACAGTAAAAGCTGCAGGCCAGGCAGAACTCCCATAGGGATCTCAAAATACTCTCGATGGGCAATTGAACCAGCTCCTAGGTCTCCACTATCTTCTGTAAGGTACTGAACACCAAGCTCCCATATAAATATTTGTATTTAGACATTAAGGTACGCTGAAGTATCTTAATATCTATTTTGCTAGTGTCTGTGATACTGTAATGCGTTCATGAATTTTGAAACAGAAAAAATGTTTTCTATTCTCAAATATTTTTCCCTACAGTGAGAAAAAATATCAAAATATTTTATTAGTTTTCTCCATTAATTCCAGTTTTTTAGCATTTCCAGATGATATTTATTTAATCAGAAGTTTTTGACCTTTTTTCTTGAATTTTTCTTTTCATGGTCCACATGGGAAGTTATCAAGGATTCCTGTCATGAAAATGACCATTATCTTGGATAGCATTATAAATGAGTGTTTCAGAGAATTACAGAAGATTGTTAAGAGAAACACTGTAATAATAAAATAATTTACTAGAATTGTAACATAACTTTCTTTTAACATGACAGGATTTTGTTAGATCTGGACCAGTAAACGGCAATTGTTACAACGGACAAGGAACATCAAACAATTACTTTTCCATCAAAAATAGAACATTTAATGGACAATTTATTGACTTTAAAGAAATATGCTGTTGTTCGTTAAACTTTCCATTAACCTGAGGTCTGTGCTCAGAATATCTGACTTTGTGAGTCAGGAAACTCACTTTCTGTGAAGTAAAATCTCTGTTCAAATTAGCAAAGTTTAATAAGAAAACATCATTCCATTTCAGGAAGTATACAATGAACATTGCTTCTAAAGACTGATGTTTTTGCTGACCTTCTTATAATTTTCCCAGCACAAATATCTCACCTTGACTGAAGTTTCTATGGAAAAAAAAATTTAGAGAATGAGTGATAAAATGAAAGAGAGGTTCAAACTAAGAGATGTTCCTAAAGTGGTATGTAATGAAACAAATTAAATGAAACATTGCAATTCAAAGCCAGTCAACCTGTATGAGATATTCTTGACAACTTTTGCTACTTGGCATTTAAATTACTCACTGTCTCAGCATCTTTGGAAAGCAGTCTGCTACTTCTTACATTGAGTTTGAAGAAAGTACACGCTATTTATGTGTACTTTATTCCTTACTTTTTTTCTCTCATAAAAGACAGCCACCACTCCATAAATATGTGAATACAAGCCAGGAAATTCCAGGCAAGATAGGAAAGCACATGGTGTACTATTATTTGCAGGATAACAGTATCAGTAAGGCTGTTTGTAAGACTGTGTGGGGTGAAATAATACATTTCTGCACAGGGAGACAGCGCTGAGGATGTGCATGCCTACCAATGCTCAGGTCCCTTAGTGCTGAACCACTGAGAAGACAGTTCTCTGCTCTCTGGGAAGGAAAATGGCACGTCATCTCTATGGCAAACCTATAAAATTGCTGAGGAATCCCTAGATGCAAAAGTCAGCAGCTCTGTGTGGTGTGAAAGGCAATGAGCAAAAGCTCCCACACTTATGGAAGCAGATTCCCAAGGGTACTCCTCTGGCTAGCAACATTCTTCTGCATCTTCTTTTTCTACAAAAGTCCAAACTACAAGAATTTTTTGCTTTCATGAGAATGCAGGAGACACTGTTCTGGATCAAACTGAAGGTCCACCTAGTTCAGATCCCATCTTTGACACTGTCTGACTTGGAGGCTACTTTGTTCTTTCGTTATGATCAGAATCACATTTTTGTGATTTATTGCACGTGATTCTGTTCCGAAGGTTTTTCTTCACAGCAAAGTGTGATCCTCAGCCAGGGAGAAAGTTTCGATAACTCCATTATTTTGTTCAGTGAGAGAGTGTTTCAGACAGAACAGCTCAAATTGCTGAGCTTCCTGACTGGCTGTCCTTGATCTTTCTTGTTGGAAGACGTTCCTCAGTATTTCATGTTTACTAGTTCAGTGGTCTTATTTTTTTCCAGGAAATAGAATATATACGCAATGGAAGTCTGATATGCCTGATTTAAACCCACCTCAAGGATTTTTGTCAGCGCTGGCATCTTTCAGCAAATAAATGGATGATGCTGTTGTTCCTTAATCAGCCATGAGGTGGCTGTTAAGTTTTCCAGAACAAATTTCATTCAAGGCACGCCTGCCCATCACAGTCTAAGGACTTAATGGTGTTTCTGTCACAATCTATGCAAAAATTGATGCTGCTTTCAGCTTGTGCAGGATCAGCACTGAAGAGCATGGAGCTATTCAAGGCTGTGAAGTGACAAGAAGTTGCAGCTGGGTGCAGGGTAGAACAGGGAAAACTGTTTGTTAAGATCGCATCTCACTACCTTTTTCCTGTTATTAGTTAGAGTTTGAAACAGTGTATTAAGAGGTAACTGGAAATGTTAAATAATCTTATAGCGTCTTGATTAGTTGTTTATTTGGGGACTTTAGGTGTTTGGTTTTGTTTTGGTTTTTTCAAATGATTGTCACTTTGACGTTTTGTCACACTAGTAGACACAACTGTACAAGTTACAGTTTTAAATCTTCCCAGTTCTAACTGATTTAGTGTATCTTGAAAAGTTGCCAAAAATATTCTTAGAAGTTATTTTGACAAAAAATTCCAAATCTTCTCCCACTGTAGCCAAAAACTGGGGCAAAATCAAAAAGGAGTTACAGAAAACAAGATAATTATCAACAAAACATGTTTCATTTCTTTTTTTTTACTTTCATCACATAATATTACTGCTCTAAATACATCTAATAACAAAGATTGAAATAAAATTAGCTCTTCTGAGACAGCAAGTATGGTGTCTAAACCAAAGGTTTTCTATAGTAGGACTACAACATCCATTAGACGTCATTGCACTGAATTTATTTATACAGCATTTGTACTGCTCAGAATTGCTGATCAAGGATGTAATAAACTGCTTCAGAAAGCAAAAATATATGAAATATAATGCAACTGTGAACAATAAAACTGACAAATAAATTCATTCAAATATGATCTGTAAAAGGTGTAAGACTGCCCATATACACTTTGACGTATAATATGTTGCTTTCCCAAAAAATAAAAAACACTACCTGAATTATCAATAAGATGTGCAATTGCTCATGTCATTGGTTTGAATCTTCGGTGTTAACATTCACTTTAAACAGACATTGCTCTTGCTTCTGCTGTCTATCCTCATAATACAAGTCAGACCTTTGCTCAGAGTAGTAGAATTCAATACTACACAAAAATTCTTTTACATTAGTACTGGTAGCTTCTGAACTACTCCAGTAATGTTTCACAACAAAATGTTTTCAGATTTTTTATTGACAAAAAAGTTATCAATAAAATTAAAAATATCACTAAAATAAATTCAGGCTTTAACAAGTTCAGATGAAGGTAAAACACTAGGATTGAATGTGCAGTAAGATTTCAGCCATAATAGTATTCACACTTAGAGATCTATACATTATTTAAAAAATATTTTATGTCATAATGAGAAAGGACATTTTCCTACAGAGACATTTGCCTTGTCTAAAAAGCAGTGCACTTTTAAGGTTCAAAAGAAAGTTATTAGAATAAGGAAAGCATAAACCAGCTCTTTTTTTCTTGTTTTAGCATTAAAAAACAGAAAACAAAGGGGCTCTTCTCAAATACTGTATTTTAATAAGGGCTTAGAGATTGTGGTTTCCCTTTTATGCATTTCATGACCAAAGCACTGCAAATGTGGTTTAATAATCATCATTTTGGCTTTATTACATAGCTCTATTTCTATTCAAAGTGGATTTTAATACATAAACAGAACAAGGAATCTTTTTTTTTTTTCACAGCTAATTTCTAGGTGTAAAGAGAATATTTCCTCACCACACGTATAAGCATGAACCTTTGCAAAAGAGAAGTTAAAGACATTTGTAAGTAGCATAGGATTGCCAGATAAATTACAGAAAAATATCTTCTGTCATGGTTATTTCTTGATTTGTAAATATTTGTATAGATCTTGAGCTTGTGGATTGTAGACAACCAACAACTCTTTCCCGCAGAATCACAATTTGTCTTTAGGGAAAGCACATTTGCCAATATCCATGATAAAATAGATATTTCAGTACATTTTTTTATCTAGCCTATCACGTTAACCACTACTAAATTTGTTTTTTTTTTTCCTTTTTTCCCTAACCTTTGAACTTTGAAACGATATAGTTTTCTTATAGATGTGAGAAACAAATTACAGCCTCAGCTGTTTGCAGACAGGTGTTACATCATACTGGCTTATTGGCCTTGCTAGTACATAAAATACCTGACATAACTGCATTATTGGGTTATTCATTGCAGATGTGTAGCTTGCATCAGCTTTGATTTTTATTATTTTTAACATGTACTTATATTCTTAAGGAAAATGTTAAAGTTCTTGATTCTGTGGTCTGTATAGAGGTATAACCCAAAATATCCTTATGAATCAAGCATCAAACTCTGAACATCCCTTGGTTATTTTAACAAGGGGTTATGAATACAAGAAACTAAGACTTGTTACAGAAATATAAGATACAGGCTGGGGTTTTTTTCTTCTGAAACACACACTCATGTGGCCACATGACTCAGATGCATGCACTCTTAAGAGTAGATTCATTGTTATAGAATTAGGTAAGACTACTAAACACAAAGCTGAGAAAAAGAATAACTATACACTGGATGTGAACAGTAAAAAAAGAAAGTTAAATTATTGTTCTTGGTAAAATAGAACTTCTAACTGGGAAATAGGCAAAAAGACCTACATTTAGTTAATCTTCCTTTAATGCTTTGAATAAATTATTCATCTTCTCAGACAACAAAATGTTGACCTTTTCTTTTAATGCAATGTAAAGTTCAATTTGGGGTGAACTGTGGAGACAAACTATTTTTATTACTGAAGATTCACTTGCAATTCATATTTCTTCCTATATATTTCAAAGGAAGAAAAATCCACAGCATGACACAAATTCCAAATACCTTTGCCAACATCTGAAATTTCATCTTGAACACATTGCTTAAAATTGCTCATTACAACTTCAGTTTTTAGTATTTTAATTAGACTTTAATTCCATGAATGTAATTAAATACTCTATATTCTGTACTGATCAGTCTTTACAGACTAACATTGGCAGGTGGTTTTCATATCTGCAAAGTGTTTCTATATATTTTTATTCACCTAGGAAATTACTTAATTTCTCTTTTGTTCTGTTCTTGGGAAACAAAAATTTTTTTCCATTTTTTGTGCTAACAACTTTCCAGGAAGAGAAGTGACAAACTACTTACCTCCTGCAGTAAGGGAATGTGACAAATCAAAGCTAATGAGGATGAGAGATAATGAACAGCATGAATTTCAAATTAAATACCTCTCATTTGGTCATGGGGTTAAAACTCTTTTCCAAAATGCTAACAAATACTTTGGATATGAATACATTACACTGAAAACCTCCCAAAAGTGACAAAAAAGAAGGTGATAAAATCTTTTATCTTCGCATTAGAAAATAAAATGCTGGTTTATACCCAAAAAGTAATTTAATCTATATGTATTGCTACTAAAACTGTGCTGCTTTGAAATAACTGTGGCTGAAAAAGGAGTTAGAAGACAGTTTCAGAAAAAGATCTGAGGGGTCTGCAGGGTTATGCATTTAGGTACCCATCTGTCAGAGCAGAATAGAGAAAAGACAGTCAAGTCACAAATGCACCTGAGTGTCATAGACAAAAGGAGCAAAAGGAGCCATCTCACCAGGCTGGTATTCCTGTAGTCCAAAAGGGAAATATGACATAAAAAATATTTAATCATAGTTTTTGGCTCATTAATAGATTAGCTACTTGCAACTACCCTTCTGCAGTACTGCACAGTCTCCATGCTGTCTTTTCTGTATTTCTGCTAGGCAATTCTATTATGAAACCATTAAAAACATAAAGACTATATTATATCAATCTCTGAAACTCTCTTTCTAGTTCTGCTACAGTGTAAGTACTTCAGGGCTGTAAAGTATTTTATTCTTAAACTTATGGCTGAATATGATCTTCATTTTTCAAAGAGTTTAGTGTACATAGCTCTTAATTATGCATCTTATAACATGCCAGTCTTAATATTTGAAAAAGAAATGTGTATCCCACCCACAAAATAGGTTTTATCTATATGGGTTGGCAGCATGAGTTGCAGGCCTCAAAATTTAGACAAATGTTCAAAACATAATTGTCCAGGCAGATGTGTACAGTCTGCTGAAGACCTGAGGCTGTCCTCAAAACCACTCAGCTCCATGTGCCCAGCAAGCCAGAAAACATGGTATGGCTAAAGAGAAATGGGATCTTTCACCAGGCAGCCTGCAGGCAGGCCACATGATCTCAGCTAAACATCTCTTGGGACTAAATCCAGAGGCTGCTCTTAGGAACATAGATATGTCTCCTCTGTACTAATAACATTTTCCAATTTAACACACATAGCCTGGCTTGCAAATGGCTTTGAATTTGTATGCTTTTTGACTGAGTTAGTGTTAGGACTTCCAAGGGTCACCCCTCTGCAACTAATTGAACATCCTGATATCAAATTACTCATACATGTAGACTCCTTGATAACCAGATTGCTCTGCTTCAAGAAAATGGGAATTAACTACTTGGCAGAGCTATTTGGATTATTCTGGGTATATATAATTGTTCCAAACTCTTGAAGTAAAGAAATTTAGTTCATACCAGGTTTTGCAAGAAAAATTCCTCCTTCCCCTACATGAGGCTTGTACAACCTGTTCAAGTAAACAGAAATTGTGTTCATGCATCTGTCAAAAGAGCAATTGAGCATTTTAATGATAGAGCAATTCCAGTCTGTCACATGACATATATATGTGTTTTCAGAGATAAATTTACGTGAGTGAAGACTATTGCCTGGCACTCTTTTATCTGTTAGGCAGAAATGTATCAACTATTAAGATATAATTCTTGGATTTCACATATATGCACAGGTACATCCATTCACAGATTTTCTTTCTTAAATCTGGGTATCATTATTATTCTGAGTAAATTGATCTGTATAAAATGGGCTGAACAGCCAAGTCTTTAACTTTGTTTTACAGCTGCAACTGATTAATGATATCACTCCATGTCTTAAAAGCTAGAATAATTTGTTGTCGTTCATAAATAATATAGAAATTATTGCTGTCTGCATAGAAAAAACATTCTGTCTGTAAAGAATTAGTAAAAGTTCCTAACAGCACAGTGCTAATTGATCTTTAAATTATTCATAGAATTCCTCTGGGTTCTTATTCTCCTCAGGAGGGGTTTAATTTTTTTCTTTTTCCCTGAGTAAAATGACTTTATCATTATTATAGTTTCCTGTGAAGTAACTGTAGCTTTTGTTTGGAGTTTAAATGAAGGGCTGAGTCCATTAACATACAGATTTACACATTTTTGAAGTTAAAAATTGTCTAAAACACTGACATATAGAAATCAACAGAAGCCTTTTTGTCATTTCATAGTAATTACATTAGCACTCTCAGGAAAGCTAGAATAATTCTGTCTACAAAATAATTTTGGCTAAGAAGTTGCATCTCATTGTTTCTCCCCACTACTCATTAAAGTTTGTGTTTGCCTTAAATAAAATATGCTCAACTATCTGATTAATAAGCTCTGTTAACCTTTGTCTGGGTGTAATTTTGCATATGTTTCTTTGTCATGAGAAGATTCATGTTTTGTGTCAAACTGTGTAAATCTAGAAGATAGTTTTTTTCTCCAGTTCTGTTACTTGTGATTTTCTGAGGGGAGGAGGATGTTTGTTTGTCTTTAAATCACTACAGAGATAGTTATTTCTCTCCTGAAAATATCTTTAAGAATTTCCCCAGGCACCATATGAAAAAGAAACCAATGTCTGACCTGGATTTTTGCTATTATGGATTACAACTTATTTTCAGTTCTGTTGTGGATATACATGTTGTATATAATCCCATATGGT
The DNA here is from genome assembly GCA_013400235.1 of Oriolus oriolus. Taxonomy (NCBI): domain Eukaryota; kingdom Metazoa; phylum Chordata; class Aves; order Passeriformes; family Corvidae; genus Oriolus; species Oriolus oriolus. Next base: position 129,737 of record VXBT01002915.1, read on the forward strand.
ATATGACAGTATATTGACACATACCAGAATAAAACTCTGATCCAGAGCGTTCACATTAAATGAAATCTTTTTTGTTTCAGAAGATGCTGCCCGAGAAACTGCAAGTACAATCTTGAGCAAGGTTTCCAAAGCAGGCATACAAGTTATGTGTACAAATGGAACTGCAGAAAACCAATCATGTAAGTATTAATTGATTAATCATGTATCGAACAGCAGTTTCGGTTCACAACTATCACGAGCTCTTTTAGGGTGTATATTTTACTAATAAAAAATAGGTAGCAAAAATACAACCAAATTCAAGGCTGAATACCTGCTATGTTGATCTCATTTGACATAGCCTAGCTAATGCAAAATCCACCTAGAACCTTCACTTTATATCAGCTTTATTTCCCTTCATTATTTAAGGTGAAATAAAGTGTCTAGCTAACTATTGCAATACAGAGAGTGAGAGAAAAGAGCACTTAAGAAGTATTTAGTCAGTGCCAGTGTTGTTCTGTGTCATTTTGGAGCTAACTTACAGGTTGTATTTCTGTCACCATGCACTAGGACTCATCTAGTATGGAGGTTGGACCAGAAAACTATCAGAGCTCTTCTGAAGTCTACTTACTTCATAACCCAGAAATAAGACTGAAAGAGTGCAGAAACACCTGTGGTGGAAAGGAAAAATGTGTGGTTGAAACATGCTACACTTCCTGTATTCTTTTCTTTCTCTTTAGACTACATTAGATGAGCTAAAGTGCCAGTTAGCCTATACTGTGCTAAAGCTTGTATAGGATAATTGGAAGATTTCTTTTATTCATGGAAAGAAATAATTTGAGGATTCCTTAATTAAGAAAATAGTATGGAATAAGGAATTCCCAGATATGAAATAACTGACGGTTAAAAAATTGCTAAGAAGTAGTACCATGTATTGTAGGAAAAGGAGCAGTACTTGCTCCTTTCTTCATCTTCCTAAATATGTGCTCATGGCCACTAAAATTAAACACCAGACCCTTCAGTCTTAGCCATGCCTCAGTATGGACATTAGTTTTTTATTCTGTTTATCATCAGGATTTCTCATCTGATGGTATCTATCATGCCAACAAGTAGTTTGCAGCTTTCTTGGACTCTGAATTTTGGCCCAAATATGTTCTCCCAAAAGTTAGCTTTACTCTAAAGTACAATGGGGAGCTAAATTAGCCTAACAATGTCCCATCAACAGTATACAGGTGTATTAGAAAGACTGAGAAAATATACTTTTTGGAGCGACCATAATTTTAAGATACATCTCTTGTGTCTACTACAGCACCACAGCCCACCTGGAATCATAAGATTCACCTACAGAACAAGATGAGTACAGTTTAGTAGCTATACATAAGGTACAATATGATATGACTTACACTGGGTACGGCTTCTGGGTGAACTCTGCACATTCACTTTAAGAGTCTGTTCCACTCACTCTGACTTGAACCATAAAAGATCATTTCCCATGGTAACAATGTGACCTATTCCATCTTCACCATTCTTGCACTATAGGATGAATGTATTTGGGAATTTTTACCTATTCCACTCTGCTTCATCCAAGGACAAGATAATCAGATACAGCTTTTTTTAACTTTAATTTCATGTATTTTTCAATATTCTTCGATTTCATTTCGTGTAAGTAGTGAGTGAATAAATGCATGAACTAAAAAATTTAGATTTTAAGAAGTGGATTTTAAATATCTCCGGACTTGACATTAGAACAATTACTATTACTCTTTTTGCAGTAATATAAGGATTTGGAAATCTCACAGAAAAATACAATTAAACATTGCATCAGGGGCTAGAGAGGATCAATATCAGCAGTCCTCACATAGAGAGATTTTGATATGGTAACCAACACCCAGATGCAGTAGATGTTTTTCAAAAGCCAAATTGCTTCTCTGGAACCCCAATGTGGTCAGTGACAGCAGCAAATAAAGAACATATGTTCACAGAAATATCTATAATCTGTACTTCATTTTAAGGTGATATATTTCTTTTTATTTCCAGAGGATTTTTTTTTTAATACAGAAATGGTTAATCTGGGTTTTAAAATTAACCTCGGATCAGACATTTTTAGCATTAAAAAAATTGCAATCAGGCTAGCAGCTTGTGTTACAAGTTGAAGCCAAATGTCAGTTTAAACAGCCAGTCCTTAAACTTATTATTAAATGCCATTTTAAAGGTAGTGGTTCCAATTTGAGCCTCCATCCTTCCTCTTTTCTGACAGTTACCCAGCATTCACAACCGTTATTCTTGACCTCTCTCTCCTACTCTGCTCCATTGGCTTCTTTCCTGGTTTTCAATGATATTCTGAAATCTCTTTATAAAATTGATCAGATGAGACCAGCCATTCCTCAAGCTTTTCTAAATTGGTCTCACTTTATTTAGAATCAAAGAGCTCTGCTGCTCCTTTATGCAAGTTGACTAGTAAGCACTGGCATCTGCCTGCTTTGAAAGATGCTTATTTGTTATTTAAAACCTGGATGACCTGACTCAGCTCAGTTGAATAAAATTTTAAAACTCCCCTACGTTTCTGGATAAAACGTAAGTCAATGGGTATTTTATATTGGATTTTAGATAGGACATGGTCTCACTGCAAGATTAGACAAGTTTGCTGCGTCCTTTTCTCATTTTTGCCACTGACTCAAAATATATGGCAGGATGCATCAATTTACTCAGTTTTTTGAGTCAGAATTTTAATTGCATATTCAGTGCAATGAGACACCTAAATGATTAAAAAGAACCCTGCATACGCTGGTACTTTTAGCTGTAAGTATTCCTTATTTTTTAAACTACCTCTCTATTCCTTGGTCTCTTTACCTGTAACACAAAAATCTGATTGCTTACTCAATGTATGTTGAGGTATCTTGAAATGTTAATTGAAAGATGCTTCTCCAGCACTTTATTTATTTATTTATTTATTTATTTATTTATTCATTCATTCATTCATTCATTCATTCATTCATTCATTCATTCATTTATTATTGTCTCTCCATTCAAATGGAAATTGAGAGATAAGCAGCATGCAGGTAATTCCAAAAATATTATAGAGTCATAGAATGTCTTGTGTTGGAAGGGATCTCAAATACCATCTAGTTCCAATCCTCATGTTACGGACAGGGACACCTTTCACTAGATCAGATTGCTCAGAGCTCGACATGGGCCAGTGGATAGATAGATACTCATTATAATATCATTCTGGCTTTCCATCAGAGCACTGTGTGAAGGGAATCATTAACAGGTAAATTTTAGAGTGTTTTTTTTCTTACCTACTATTTTGATCTGAGACTTGGGCCTTCAGATTCTAACTACCAAAATGTCATCTCAAGCAGGGACAAATTGTTGATGATGAGTCAGTCCGTCAGTTGTGTTCGCCTGTTTGGTGACTTTTGTATTCTGCAGAAAACGAGAAAATGCTGGTGTTGAGACAGTCAGTCTATTTCTTTTGGGGTTTACAACAAGATGTTCGAAAAATTTGACAGACAGGATAATGGCATTCTGATGGCTCCTACACATATCTGTTGAGCTGAGGATAGTTTCAGATAGACCCTGACAAAACCTCCTGTATGTGAACTCTTTTAATTTACCACAGATGTCTCCCCTCTGAAAACACATACAACCAGTCATTTTCTGCACTGTATTTTGGGAAGAATTGGAACTGAAAAAACTGTAAGAGACATTTTTCTTATCCTACTAAGCCTTTTTTCTCCTGTTTATGTGTCACGGATTTTGTTCATAATTTTATTACATTTTCTCTCTGCTTGTGTTCCTAGCAGGTGGGAGCTTGGCTAAGAAATATCAGAGCAGTTTTGAGATTATTGTTCTTCAGCAGTTAAGAGTAGGATTGCTTCCTGATGTAACATTCCAAAATGTCTCTTTTGTGTGTGGTGCCTGTCAATATAATATATGCAGATTCAAATATGACTGCTAATTTTATATCTATAACTGGTCTAGCCATTTGTCTCTTTATATTATCCAGTTCTCCATTCCCCTTCCATCTCCTATACAGAAGAAAGAGAAAAGCTTGTTTTGCCACTGTTTCACACAGATAGATACTCTAATATTAGAGAAATATTTTCATAGGAGCATAGAAACTGAGAAAGGAAAACATTTCTTAGACCATTTTTTGTGTCTCTCTACCAGGCTGAAACTCTTCCCTACAGTATAATTTTTATTTTTCTGTCACTTGAAACTTTATTTATCTCAAATGAGAAGACTTCAAATGTTTCTCTTTAAAAAGCTCTTGCATAACCTACTAAAGCTGCTTGACAGCATATTTTCCATTCAACTTACCCCTAAATATTTCTTTAAATTAATTTCCAACAGACCACATAGTTTTTCTGGCCCTTGGTTAATTTTTTCTTTCAAATAATTATAGAAAAACATTCCTTCTCCCACCCCATTTGTAATTTTACATAAATGTATACCAGTACATATTGTAGTTATATTTATTATTATACTAATCTGGCAAAGTACCTCCAATCCCATAGTTTGTCAATTCAGGTATCAGAGTTACACTAAAATTAAAGATTCATTAAAAATATTCATTCAGATATGAAATATTAATTAAAAATGAGTTGGAGATAAAATGGAAACTGTCTAAATCACTTTAGGGAGACTATAGTATGCAAGAGCATTGTCCAAACTGGAGAAAACATAGTCATGCCAAGACACTACATAATATCAACCAGACTATTTATAGGAGAAAAAAATATTATTTTCTGATGATTTTGACACAAGAAAAATTATATCTTATAGTGCTCTTAGCAGTTACTTTAAGGCAAAGCAAAAGACTAGGGATTTCTTTTTAATTACAATCAAACTGAGAAACTCTTTTGTTCGAATTTTATTTGGCGAGATTGATCTACCTGTAATATAGCAGAGTATAATTTATATAAGGTAGCAATTTTTAACAGAAGGTAAATATAACATAACTAGCAACATGAATACTAGTTTTGTTCTTCAGCCTTGACATATTTAATGTGCATTTCAGAATGCCTTCAACTGACACCATTCAAAACTTCCCTTCAAGGCTTCCCTGTTGAGTGGAGAAGCAACCCTTAGCAGCAAACTCACTTTCCAAGAGAAATGGAAAAACCCCTCATCCCAACATTTAAAGCAATGAAATATTTTTGAGCACTTTTATCCCCCCCCAAAAGATTAACAAAATATAATCTGGAAAAAAAATTTTTTCTGATTTTCTTTTACATTTCTGTATACCATGCCTAAAATATTTTCTTTCTCAACATGTACTCATATAAAAAAGGTGTTTCTTTCTTATTGATGAAAAATGGAGACAAAGTTAACATAACTGTACATCTAGACTAGTCTTTACAACGAGGTTTTTAAAACATTTGTAGTAAAGAGCTTTCTAACCTCAACCTAAGTAATACAGAAGACACGTTGACAGGAACAAGCTTGGAAACATCTGTGGAGGTCTGACCTTTTCCTTGAAGATAACTGCATGATGGTTGCCAAGTCACTCACTATGAAGTTCAGGTCCAACTCTGGCCTTTGTGAACCATAGGAACGCATTCTAGAAGTAGGAAAAATTTTTTCCTTATCACAAATATCTGAGACCAATACCATCCATTAACTACAGAAATTACAAGTTTTTCATTGCCTTTTCCTCCTCCTTCAGCTTTTCAAATATAGCCTTGGGAACATCCCCCACATGGGCTGCTGCTTTTTCCAGAGCCTCAGCATTAGACTGATGGTGACATTACAGCTGGCAAAGCCCAGGGTGGGAAATCAATGAACACTGGAACCTGCAATATCCACTGACGAGCTTTTGGGGTTGTTCTTTGTCGCCTTAGACCTTGAAGCTTTGCCCAGATCATTGTCTTTGTACAACCTGTCTCTTCTCACTCCATGGTTTGCTCCATTGATCCTTCAGACTTTCCCAAAGACAGTCAAACCAGCACTCTTTCTCCATGTCACAAGCAGACTGGAGCCTCTCCTCTCAACAAACTGTAAAACTGATGCAGAGAGTTATTTGGCAAAGTTTTATATATGACCTTTACTGCTCTATCTTTAATTTGTGTAAAGAAAATGCAGTACCTTTTGCTCTGTAAGCATTTACCAAAATGTTCTCATTTGAGCAAATGCCATGCCATTAGTATTAAAATGTTGCAACCACTTGCTAAAAGGTTTTTCCTCCTTACTTTTATGACAGTTTTAGCAAATAACGTTAGCAGTATCATTTCAGAGAGACACCAAAGGAGGTGAGCCTTGGGGCTATGTTTTCCCACTGATTCACTAGATAAAATTTATTATGTTTACAAAATACATCAGCATGTTCATAAAACTTTTTGTTAAAGAGAAGTGAAAGCAGCTTTGTGTTACCTAGCATTGTATTTCTTTGCAATTTTAATTTAAAGCAACTGTAGCAATAAAGAGGGATTGTATTTCTTTTTCAGACTTTAAATACAAACTGGTGAATGTAGGTTGTGCATACCAGACATGGGCTGCTCCTTCATGAATTAATAAAAACAAACTGAATTTTCATTCCCTCAACTTATGAATGGTGCCAGTCTTACAGTGGGATGTCTGTACTATTATGTGCTTAAGAAAATATACAAATTAACAGCTAGGCTACGGGGGTGCAGATTTTTGAAAGTAATTTCAAAATAACTGTGTCATAAGGGGCTAAGTTATTGCCGTGTGTTTTTGAATTTTAGTTAATACTACATTTTGTTTTAAGTGATTGCCATCCAAGTCACAGTGACGAAACGGTAATCAAATACTGAGTCCATACATCATGATTCCACTTTAGTGGAGACTGAAAAGCCACCACCAAAACTACAGTAACATTTCCAACATTTATTTTCCTTACAAAAGCAGAATCTAAGTTCATTTGTATCAGGGTAAGGTAACTTGTTCATGTGTACCAGCGTAAATTAAAAGTAACTCTTCTAGTGTCTAGGACTTGTACTACTTAAAGTAAGCCAATCTGTTTTTCTACTGCTCATGCACTAGAGCGCAGGTGGCAGTCCTTTCTGCTTTCAAAAGCTTTTTGTCTTCCTATAATGTCATACATCTTTACTGATTAGTAAAGAAACGTTCCTAAATGTTGGAAAATGGAAAGGAGACCTGGAGATCCTAATGACTAAGAAATCTTGTGGAAACATATTTATTTCTCTTTCTTCTGAAAGTAAAATTGTTGAGCATATCAATTGCCTGATTGAAGCCAGTGAAAATCACTTGCAAAGAATACATGTCTAGTCAGGGACAATTAGGGGGTTCTTCTGCATGACCCTCACAACATATGTGAATTTGAGCTCCAGACACTATTTCTATTTGGCAAATTAATTAAATCTCTGCAGTCATGCTATTTTGTGAGGTTTTCTTGGAGTAGCCAAAAGTGAGAACTTGCTGAAATAATACACTTTTTCTAGGAGAATGCATCTGCACTGAGGCCTGGACTACAACAGAAACCACCAAGCAGCGCTTACTCCCCCTGAAAATCATGCCCAAATTTTGAGTGCTTTGGAATACATGGAAAAAGACACAGAATTACATGTAATCAAAGGAGATAAATGCATGTGACAGAGAACGTAATCCTCATCTGAGCAGTTGCAGAGATATAATGAATGAGCATCTCTGCTACAAACAATTAGAACTTCAGTAAACCACTGCAGAACAACTGATGGGCTATTAGCAATGCCAGCTGTCATGAGCTAATCCACATTAAACTCTACATCCTCACACTGCTATTAAATACAATAAAGGGGAGACACATGACCTTTCATTTCTAGCCAAGAAAACTGTACTTATAAAACAAAAAATATTTTAGGTTTACAAACAGGGATATTGATATATAGAAATGTAATCTTCACAGCTCCATCCATCAAACTAAATAGCCTGTTCTCCTGCTATGCAGTGTGAATTTCCCACATTAGCTGTAATTTTCTGGTAGTGGTAGGTGTTCAGCACCTCAAAAAAAAAAAAAAAAAAAAGTACCACTGTAGTAATTCTATGTCCTCCCCCACCCATCTTTGTGTCTGCTCCTCTATCACAGGAATACCCAGCACACAACTTGCTCAAGTCCATATACAGCAAAGTAATTGGAGAAGTGTCTCTTGGGTACCTCAGGAACACAATGCTCCATTTGACTTTGCTTCTTCTCTGCCAACGCTAAAAAGCAAAGAACTGGGGATCATACTGAGGCAGAGACTTAACGTTTTCAGAGATGAACGTCCACTCTGGAAGTCACAATGTGGATTTGGAGAAGGTTCAAATGGCAAGTAAACTGAAGAGTAATCAGAAACTTTATGTTGACTCTAAGTGGAGAGAAAAGACTTGTTAGAAAAAGTACTCTAAGGATACATTTTTTCTAATAACTTAATTGTGGCTAGGAAAAATATTGAGATGCTGTAGTGTGTCCAGAGAAGTGCAATGAAGCTGTTGAAAGGTCTAGAGCACAAGAAAGGTCTGGAGTAGTGGCTGAGGAAGCTGGGGGTATTTTTCCTGGAGAAAGGAGGTTGGGGGGTCTTTATCACCTTCTAAAACTGCCTGAAAGGAGGTTGTAGCCGGGGGTGGGGTTGGCCTCTTCTCCCAGGCAGTAAGTTACAGGACAAGAGGAAATGTCCTCACGTTGCACAGGGGGAGGATTAGATAGGATATTGGGAAAAATTTCTTCACTGCAAGGGTTGTCAAACACTGGAACAGACTGTCCAGGGAAGTGGAGGAATCCATCCCTGGAACAGTTCAAAGGATGTGTGGATGTGGCTGTTGGGAATATGGCTTTGTGGTGAACACTGGTGCCGGGTTAACAGTTGGACCTGATGATCTTGTAGGTCTTTTCCAACCTTAATGATTACATTATTCTGTGATTCTATGACTGTTAGTCTGAGTCTGCACTGAAACAGTTACTCCAACCTCCATACCAATCACATCCAGCTCTATGCATAATATTATCTGCCCAAACAGCCCAGTAACACTCGAATTTTCTGGAAGCCTTGCCCAACTCCAACTTCTAAAAGGTGGCTAGAACTTCTTTATAAGGATGCTGTCTGACCTGAGCAAGAAATAAGTCAGGGGCCATAGTGGCTGCTTTACGGTGTAGTTAGTGGAAAAAATGCATATAAATTGCATCACATTTTTTCCAAATAAATGTAACAACTTTTTCTAGATCAGATTTCTCTCAAGTTTCTCAACTCTCCCCTATTTCCACACAGAATGTTTCTTGTTTTCTTCTTACACCTCTGGCAATATTCAGTCATTTCCTCCAGCTCTTTTGCATGTTCCTTAACTCCTTTATTTTTCATTTAAATCTCAACCAAGTGCTTGAAATTTTACTAAAAGATTCCTTAAAACTCAAGAAATACTGTTTTTGACACTGACCTAGAAAAAATTGTCTGGAATTATGCTCTGGCTGTGATACCTTGACTTCAAGAGGTTTTCAGAATCAAGAGATGTCCGAGGCATAAATAGAAAGATTTATTTTTTGGGACAGCACTGTGTGGTATTATACGCCTTATGTTTCATCTTACATTGGGAGCCAACAACAACTGGACATTTACCAGAACCATTCCTTAAATTTATGGAGCGTTTGAGGAATTTCCTACATGAAGTGTTAGAAATAGTACAAATATCGCAATAAAGGTAAATAATGTGGTATGGAAAATATCCATTTTTTATATTGCCAAAGATATTTTCATGTTTATAGCAATACAAGAGAGGCCATATTTTACCTATATCTTCAGCAGAACCTGAATCTCACTGTAATATATGAGATCTTTACCATTAACTTCTGGGTGGGTGAAGATTTTTTATGAAATACTTATTGTCTATCTTACTAGTGGAAAACAACATATACAGAATAGATTTTAGACACATCTTATATTGTAAAAGAATAGAAAAGTGATAGAAAAATTGAGCTGAATGTCAGAAGAGGGTCATTAAACAAAGTACTGTATATGCTTTTAAAGCCACATGCAAAATGCATGATGCAGACCATTATGAATCCATACAAGCACTCTTTGTAACAGTCTTGTAGGTATATTATTCTTTCATATGGGAATGTAACAACCCAGAGACAACGTGGAATCACTGTCTTTGGAATATTTAAATACAACTGGAAAAGTCCTACAGCAGCTCAGTCTAACTTTGAACTTATGCTTGCTCTGAGCAGGACCTCCAGAGTTTCTTTCAAACCTTTTTGGTTTGGGTTTATTTTATTATTACTGTTCTAATTCCAGTTTAGACAATGTTCAGATTTAATAAAGCACAAATGTTCAATTATCTTCCACTGTATAAAAAGTTTACTTGCTTTTCCTAGCTTTTGAAAATTAATCCCAACAACATGAATTTTAGAGTAGGAGCACCAAAATCAAATCAAGAGAGCTTGCTGGGATCATTCAAATATATGTCCCATTTGCTCTAGAAAAGTTTTTAATTCTGAGATCTCATGTGATAGGATTTCCACAGATGTTGAACAATTTGTTGATTTGTGACCAGAGCAGTATCATGTTCCTGAAGGCAAAAAAAATGTTCTTAAAAGATGAAATTGTATACATGATCTAAGAAAGTAAGAGATCATTGCTGGTTCTGCTGGTTCATATTTCCAGAAAAATGTACACCTAAAAATTAATACCACTTAAAATAATTAAAGAAATTTAGGAAATTTTTGCATAAGAATTTTTCCTTTGTCAGTTGTCTGAACTCCACTGGGAGAGGTGGATTTTGCCAGGGTAAATTCTGCCACATGTGTTTGAAATAATTAGGGGCCCAGAAAGGAAACATGTGAAACCAGTGGGAGAATGAGCACTGCACTAAGGTCAGGCACCTCAAACTAGCAACTTCCAAGTGCTCTTATAGAAATATAGAAACTTCATTGCCTAAAAATATGCCTTGCAAGTGATATCCCCTTTCTTAACCTAGTGTGGGGTATCTTGTTCTTTGTGAGCATTATTCAAGTTCAAGCACTTCGGATTACATTGAAAAAAATCCCAGTTTGATATATGACAAGATTCTTAATCTTTCTGCACCAAGAAGGAAGGTTATCCTGCAAAGTAATTTCCCCTGGGGAAATAGGAAGTCAGCTGAGAAAACACTTTAAATGACCTTGCAGTACTGAGCTGCCACATCCCATTTCTGGAGATTTCTGTACATTAAAAGGCTTCCTGGGTGTGTAAGGAGACCAGTGATGTACACAGCAGAACGAAGGATTAAAAGCCACAGGGACATCACTGGGATAGAAGCAGGCATGAGAAAGCTATATTTGGATAAGTTGGAAGGATAAGAATGTTGGGGTGTTTTTTTAGCTGAAGTCTTCAAAAAATTCTTTAGAAGTGTTTTTGCAAAATAGGTTTTCTAGATATTAAAGTCACACATTAGCTCAACATAGAAACTGCTCTAATAAAAGTGGGCTGTGTAAAAGTAGTTTATAAAAAGTCTTCTAACTTATACAAGTGAAAATGAGCATCAGCAGGACTAAACCATCGGTCAGCCTGGCATATTAGAATGCTGCCTCACGTGGTTTTAGTTCAACCTCTGCTGTACTCCACTGGCAGCATCATGTAAACAGGAAAATAGGTTGCTTGCAATTGCACTAGAAGGCTACTTGGTTATGTAATCTGGAGAGTATGTTACCACATTAGCTGCCCTCTGTTAAGCATTTGAATTTAATATGCAACAGTATCATTTCTATACAATAGGACTGTGTAGTGACAATTAATTTAATAATTTTTATTTATTTTTCACTACAATATGCATGCTAGGATTTTTGTCACAAAAATAATGAAAGATAGATTTGAATAAAATGAGAGCATTAAAGGACCATGGGTAATGAAAAACACCTCACATTTCCTTACCAGATAATTCTTTTTGTTTTGTTCTGATGAAGATCATGAACCACTGCTGAGGGCAGGAACATTGCTGTTTTCAGACCATGTTCCAGCCTCCTCCAGATGGAACCAGAGCTGTCCAGGAGCAAAGGAGAGGCACAACCTCAGTGACACACCACTGTGGACTCTGCAGGCAGGAAACATACTTAGCTGAGAGGATGAGCAAGGCTCTGCCTGCAATTTCAAGCATAAACTAGAATAGACAAAAGGAAAAGGAGAAGGTCGTATCCGGTTGCTGTGCTAGTCTAAAGAGGGTGAGAACAAAGAAGCACATTTCAAAATTAAGAGTTGAAAAGTCTTTTTATTCCATCAGATTTTTTATTCCTTACCATATAACTACTGAAATTATAGCACAGTGTATGAAAGCATCCAACACTTCTCTCTGTCAAAGACAGATTTTTGGACTACGCAAACCACTGTTGCAGAACAACTTGGCAATTTTCACCCTGCCATACTTTGGGTAAGCGTGACTCAACAAATTCCTTGTGCAATTTCCCTTAGATATTGAACTTTCATTTCATGCCTCGGCAGACCCGTCACATGGCCCAATACTGAGTCCTGAGTTAGAGAGTCTGTTTGTTGAATAACAAGGAAGGGATTCAGCTGACATGGGAAAATGTGCCATCAGGAGGAGTTTCTCCATTCTCTGACCAACAGCATCTGGCCAGTGGAGCAGCAAGGACTCTATGCCACTATGACATGTATGAGAGGGATACAGGTATACAGTTTGTGGGGCTGGGTGGGGAGCATGTGGGAAGAGAATAGGCATTCTGAATTTCTTGGCAAGTAATTTTTAAAAGACATTACTTCCTAAAATAGAGATTGCTCAATGCTAGATATACTGATTTTCTTATTATCATTACATACTGTGCAGGTTTGATATGAATCTTAGTAATTCTTAATTGCAAAACTGCTTAGGGATCCTTGAATAATGACTTCTGTGAAATACACATAACTGGTCACAGATATATTCAATTAAAAATAACTATCACTGGTGTCTGAATTGCAGCAGAGCCAACAACTCCCAAGCAGAGACTGCAGCCTGTACAGAGAAAGCCCTTTAGGAGACAGGGCATCAGGAGCCAGCCTTTTCCAATTAACGGTTTCAATTAAAAAGGTGGAAATGACTACAGACATAGGAAGTGACTCATTTGAAAGAGATCTACAGGTGAGCTGCCACATCATATCCAAAGAGTGAGGAGGGTAAAGAAGAGAGTATCACTCTCAAAGGGGCACAAAAGGAAAGACCCTCCAAGTCTACAGGGCTGAGAACCTGCAGGAAACATTAAAAATTGTTTATTTTAATGTTTGCCTCAAGTTTTATTCTGGAGAATATAATTGTGCCTGAAAAGAAACTCTGGCACTAGTTTCTTTCAGGGATGGGAAAGGCTGATGGCTTTCACATCAATAAAGCTGATGTTTTCTAGGGCCTGTAAGGTGACGTTCTGTAAAAACACAACAAATAAAGCCCATCTTCTTCCCTCCAGTTCTTACGACTTGCAGGCACAAGTCATCCTTTATAGCTGATCTGCTGAAGTATCTACACTATCCAAAATAAACTTTCCCATTTCCAGACAACTGTAAATATCCATGGAAGAAAGAGTAGATTTCTTAAAAAACATTAATTCCAACTTACATCACAGAAAATTTAGATAATAGTCCATTAGTTCTAGACTAAACATATGCCAGCCATATTTCATACTCAAAATTCATGTCAGCAAGTAGAAATGGAGTGGACACTAATTATAGGAGGCATTCATTACCTGTAACACTGCAGACTACACACATTCTTTAGGACAAGTTGAAGCTACGTACAGTCTAAAATTTAACTCCAAAGAAAACTTTTTGAAATTTAATATCATAGGTAAACACCTGGAAGAGGGATGTTAGGAGACAAGGCAATTCACTCAAATAACAGTTTGGAGAAAACTAAGACTATTTGATTTCTGCTGTATTCTGCATTTTTCCATGCACGAGTATGGGTGTATTCATGAATATGTAAATTTTTGGTATGAGGTTGGACCCCACTGTGATGCTGGCACATAATTAGGGGCTCATCACTAGTGATTTATGAGCTGATGCTATGCTGTTAACCTTTAGAAATAAAACTACCACAACTAACCTTTTATTTGTACTTTACCAGGGCTATTCCTAACAGTAGCCACATTATTAAGCATCTACAGGAAAAACATCAGGTCTTCCTTCTAAAAGGTAATGTTCATAAAACTCACAGGATGTGGGTATTTTCTGTAGGGGGAAAAGAAAGCATTGGTGAAGATTTGAAAAAACACCCAACCAACCAAACAAAAAATCCTCAGGAAAATAGTTCCTTACTTTAGAGACGCAATGTGACATTGACATAACAGCTGCAATTAATAGGAATAATTAAAATTTTTTTTAAAAAATGCAAGGAAGTCTCAGAAAGAAAAGAAAACAACAAAAGAAAAGTAAAAAAAAAAATACAGCAAGTGCTATAAAACCAAAAAAATCCTACTTATTATTGTACAAATCTCTCCAGATAAAGGTTTAATTTCAGTTGGGAAAAGAGTATTTTATTTCACTTTAGACCTTCTTAATTACTTCTTTGTCTATGTAGATAAAGATTTAGTCTGGGAAAGAAAAGGCTTGGGGGGGGGCCTATCCATATATATAAATACTTGGTGGGAGGGAATGATGAAGAGGGAGCCAGGCTCTCTCAATAGAGCCAGCTGAGAGAACAAGAGATGATGGAGACAAATGAAAAAGAAAACACACAAAGAGCATTGCATTCCATCTGAGCACAAGAAAACAGGCGTTCTTTTACAGCGATGGTAGTGAAACATTGGCACAGAGAGATTGTGATGTCTCCCTCTGTGGAGATACTCAGAACCTGACTGGAGAGGGTCCTGGGCAAGCTGCTCAAGCAGAGCTATTGGGCCAGATGATCTTAAGAAGTCCCTTCAAACTTGAAGGATTCTGTGATAGTCCCAACTATTTATATAAGAAAGGCTTGTGAGGAGAGGGAAAGCTGGAAAACATCTACTTTTGGCCCACATAAATGGTATTAAACTAAGAAGCAGCAGCAAAAAACTAATACTCATACTGCTCTTAGTTTCCTTATCACAATATATTAAATAACAAAATTATACAACATATTAGTGCATAACAACAAAACAGCAGTTAACATTCACAAAGCAGAAGTTATTGGCAGAGAAAGTAAATAACTAGCACTAACAAGTTAATGCTTGCACGGCTCAGTGGTAGGGTTGGGCAAGTTCAGTCTCATTATTGCACGTTAAATTATATTGATAAATTAGCAAGAGCATGCAACTGAGATTTTTGACCTTGTTACTCTTAGACTTAATCTATATTAGTCTTAAACAGTCAGTGTATTTAAACTTCAGTGCTGTTGTCTCTCCCTCTGTGATCTGTTTGCAGTCTGGAATGCCAGCCATGCCCCCCTCATTTTCCTTAGGTTTCAAAGCTGACCAGTACCTGAGAAGCAAGCTCCTTTAAAAGAGCAATAACATAATACTGCTGGTTCAGGTGGCCATCTGCACTGTGGAATTGCCAACCCAAATTTTATTTTCAGCTGTGGCTCATTCTGACAAGATGAACACAAAGTAGCTGCTGCAAAAGACTTCATCTGCTCAGCTGTGGTCAAACTGATGTATGGGAGCAAGCTGTCTTGTTTACCACAGACCAGATACAGAGAGAAGAAGCACATGAAGAAATTAAATTACAGGAGTCTGAACTGACCTTCAGCAGGGTGATGAATGGCTTCCTACTGCACTCAGCCTCTGAAAAGAACAAATAACTAATGGCAGACAATTTTACTAGAAATGCGGGAGAAGAGCCAACTGAAGGGGAATTCACATTTGCGGTGACTTGTACTGAGGTCACTCCTCATTTACTACAGAAGATAACTGCTGCAGAGTGACAATGGGCGGAAGAAACGTTTAGAAGCTGGCAATACCAACTCTCATCTCCAGATTTGCAACCTTGCAGTACCAGAGGTGATATTCCCCATTTTGAGGAATCTGGTTCCATGACATTTTCAAGTGACGGAAACGTAGGAAATCACGGCGGAAATTTCCTTCACGATCAGCCATGTTCATATTAATGCTGGGTCATATACGCACATGTGTTACCCTGTTTTCTGTTCTTTTCCTTCTCCCCCTCCAGTTTCATGTTGGGTTCAGTAATTTATCAAGAGAAAGGGGTATTGCTCAGTTGTTACAGGAGCTGTAGGTCACTGCCAGTATTTTCTGCAGTTACTTACGGATGCAGTGACATGATGTCAGGCAAACAAACCGTAATATACAGCGTGCAATTACAAGGAACATTTCTGGGGTCTTAAATCTGACTGTCTTGGTGCTAACTTGTTTCAGTTGTGTCTGACTGAGTTTTGGCCCATACCATGCTTTTCAAACAACGATCAGCCAGTCTGGGCAACCCTGCAAGCTCCAGAGTATTTCTGGTAGATTTCTCTGAATTTCAAGAGAGTTTAATAGGACTCAACTACCACACCCTTTTTCCAGTTAGCACCAAGTCATAGAAAGGTGCTGGGCATGGTCAGATTACTAGTTTATCTATTTAATGGCTACAGATAATTAATAATAATTCAGATAAATATAATATACCCTACCAATTTTATAACACCTGGCATTATAGAACTGCTCACAGGAAATATTGGTTGCTTCTAGAGCTTTTTCTGGTATGGCATTAGAGCAGCTGGATAAGTGAAAAGTATGGAAAATGCAGCAGTTTCAGTCTTTGGCTGGAATCTGGTTTTATCTTCCTCACATAGATCCTCTTAGCTGTGAGTATATTGCTTGGTCCTTGTGATATCATGGACAATGAATATCAGAAGAGCAGGCGTGGAGCCCATGTGAAACCACAGCTATGAATGACCTCTCATTCACTGAATTAGGAGAGCCAAACTATGAGGGATATCCTAGCTGTCTAGCTGTGCAAGATCCTGACAGTTGCCTGCTACAAAGCAGAATCAAGCCTATGTTTGGTGACAGCAACAGATCACAGATCAGCATGTTTTGTTCATAGTTGCAACTTTCTCTGGCACATCAAACCCTATAGCCTCAGGAAACTAGCATTGCAAGATGATCCAGGCTCTGTAGCCCTCAGTATTTGGAGTCTCTGAAGCCCATGGAAATTAATTTCCATACATTCCAGAACCTTAGACTTTACAGTCCCTGAAAATCCAGGCTTATAGTTGCTGTCAACCCAGGTCTTTCTTTTTCCAGAACAGGCCAGTCTTACAGTGATTTCACCCCGCCATTTACAATGGGCCACACAATTTTAGTAGTGTGGTCTGACTATTGAACAAGCAAACAGTGCAAGGCTTTCCTGGAAGCTAAGTCAACATGCATATGTGTGACTCAGTTTCCAGATAGAATTTTTTTCCTTGCTTGACCTGCAGTAGAGATTTAACTCTTAATTTCTTTTGTCTTGAGTTTTAGGATATTCTGGGGTGGATGTTGGGGTTTTTACAGCACCCTGTGCTAGAGTTCTTCCACCGTGTGTAAATGTCAAGCACAACTTTAACTCTCAATAGTAAGAAAGAAAGATTTAGAAGAAGACAGGTCTCCTCTCTCATTTGAGTAGATGCACCAAATTCAGTATCTTTTTCTACTACAATTTCTCTAATGTTGTGCCTAAACTGTATTTTTGTTTGCTAATTTTCCCTGTTTTACAATAGAGAAATATCTGGCACATCCACTTCAGAAAGGAAGAAATCCTTTTTAAGCACTCTCTAGTGGAAAACGACAGAGGCAGTTAAAAAAAAAGAAAGAAAAGAAACAAAAGAAAAAAAAACCAAAACTTAGTGAAGTAAGTAGTTAAGACGTCTCTTACTGGAATCAGTTCTAAAGGAAGAAAAAGGTGAGAATAACTGGTTGCTCTTTCAAGCACCAATAAATCAATATAAAATCACTTTGGCCAATACCCTGCTACACTCCTTGCATTGCTTGTGGAAAGGGCCGGTTTGTGACAGACTGGAGAGCAAACCCTTGTACTTTAACATTGAGGGATGAGATGCTGAGGGACAGCAGCCCTGTGGAAAGAGATCTCTGTGTTTGGTTGAATATGAGTTAAAGGTGTGCCCTGACAGCCAAAAAGGCCGACCATGTCCTGGGGTAGATCAGGCACAGCACTGCTGTTGGTCGTCTGTCCCACTCTTTGCTGCACTGATGCAGCCCCGCCTCAAGCCCCATGTGCAGTTCTGGGCACCACAGTGTTCAAAGAATGCTAGACTATGTCCAGAGCAGAGTGACCAAGATGCTGAAAAGCCTTGAGGGCCAGACTTACAAAGAGTGGCTGCAGTCACTTTGCACCTCATCACACAGGGAGAGCTGCTGATGTCTCCATCGCTGGTGACCACGAGGAAATTTAAATGAAGTTGTGACTGGAGGAATTCAGACCGGACATTAGGAAATGTATCTTCACTGAGAGGATGATCCTGGAATGGTCTCCCCAGGGAAGTGGTCATGGCACCAAGCCTGACCGTTTAAGGAGTGTCTGGACAATGCTTTTAGTAATATGGTTTAGTTTTACATAGTCCTGCATGGTGCAGGGGATCTGACTCAGTGATTCTTATGGGTCCTTTTCAACTTGACATGTTCTATGATTCTGTGATTGTGTTCACATTATGTGCGATGTAGTTGAAACCAAAAATAAAAAATTATCACATGTACAGAAACAGAATTTACAAATTAACACACAAAATAGGGGACAACTAACAAGAAACATAAAGAATATCACAGAATTATTTCAAACTCCCGTTTTATGCTATGTGAAAGTGTAAACATTTACACTATCAATGTGGACAGCTTTGGATTTCCAAGGACAAACTGCCCTGCATAAATTCCTAATACTATGATCTTCAATTTACACACTGATAGCTTAAAACAATTGGATTTGTATGTGACACACATAAAAATCAGGTTTTCTGTTCTTTTCTCAGCAATACATTCCACGAAACGTAAGATTTTTGACACAGAAATTATAATTCTAACCGCACACAATATTGTGTATTCATGAAATAGAATATAAACTAGAAAACTGTTTTAGTAGACAGTGGACTTCACCTCGGCGTTGTAGATTTCTGCTACAACGAAGTCAGCATCATCTTTTCTGTGCCTATCATTAAAAAAGAATGACTTTGCTTGTTTGGACAGGCAACTCCTTTTAATTTTTTTACTGACAGAATGCCTCATAGAAAAGCATAGAAATGTGAAATTAACACACTTAAAGTTCACATGCTCTAGTCCCTCACTCACCCATCCTCACACCAAAAAACTATAATAAGATTTGTCCTTTCCTACATTTACTTTTTATTTAAAAAGTTAATACCAGGGGAGAATTTTGTCTACATGTATTCGCATTGAAATAGTGTCTTTTCACTGTGAAGACTAATATACTGGATGATATATCAATGAGATCACATCAGGATCTCATTCTTTCTCATCCAGCTGCAGATAGATGAATTGTGTAAATCCATCAAACAGGCATGCATTTAGGTTCAGTCTTTCAGCTTTTTAGCACTGGGCATAGGTGTTTAACTCTGGACTGAATTCTGGAAAAGACACAAAAAAACCCTCGAAGAAAACCCCAACACATCAAACTCTTAAAAAGTAAAAATAAGAAGTTGTCACAGATGAATTCAAGATTGACTTTTCTGACAAACTGTAAATAACAGCTTCAAAAGAGCTAACAGTTGGCAATTAAAAATATGAATGATGTTGGCAGAGTCAGATTTCAAGTCAAAAGACATTAATGGAAAATATTTCGAAGGGCACATTAATAAAATCTACAAGAAAATTAAAGAAACTGGAAAATTGCTTCTAAGTGAAATTTTCTACTGACTTGCTCTTTTGTGTTTTTCAGAAAGAGATTAATCTATGATCTTCGGTGTAAAATCCCTTTGGGTAGGCAATCTCACCTTTTTGTGGAATCTCTTTAGTGATCACAGAAAACAATAAATGCATAAAAGACAGCAAACATATACTCATCTTATTTCCTAAAAAGGGAGAACTCCATCATGAAAAAGGAAAAAAAAGCTTTCAAAAATATACATTATAGAAGAGACATTGATTACACTGGAAATAATAGCAAAAAAAGAAAAATTTGATCACATTTTGACTTTCAAACCAGCTGACTCTTTTTATGTTTTTTTTTCTTTTCTGCAAAGGAAAAATTCAAAACTTGAAACCGGAGAATTATCTAAGCCAGAATGATGATAAAATCTGAATGTACTAAAGAATGGAAGACCCTGAGAAAGCCAGGTATCACATATATATTTTAGTGCACACCTATCTAGCTAGATGAATCCTCCCTGAAAAAACAATATAATGCAGAAGGAGCTGGTATTTGCCTTGAAGTTTCTAAAAACTTTCAGTCTCCTTCCCAGTGAATTTAAGAATAGGTAGTGCTGCCTCAAGGTGCTCTCTCCATCTCTCCTAGAATTTAATAACCCTCCTGCTGATTACTTTAAAACAATATAAAATGTATTTTAGATAATATCTAAAAAAGTCTTCATTTCTCCTAAAAACTAGCAATTAGATTAGTTTTCTGGGATACATCTCCTCTCCAATTCTATTTTATTTTTTTTTTAGCAATCAAACTTACTTCCCCCATCCAGTCGTGTCTGAACATCTGTGTTGACAGCCTCAGTGGTAACTACAATTCAAAGCTCTTACCATATGTGACTCTAAGTACTATGTATGCTAGCTGATGGAACATTCTATTCAAGTACCTTCTGCTCTTTCAGACATTACCTAACATCTTTTACCTAAATCAGACAAATATCACTTGTCTGACAAGGCTCAGGAATTCAGACTCTTTCAAGTAATTATAAGACAAAAAATGTACTGTAACACACAGCCCCAAGCCTTCCTGTCTCACACACACAGAGACACACACACACACACACGCCTCTGGGTAAACTTAATAAGATAATTTACTAATTTTTTTTTTTTAAGTCTGAAACTGCATGGGAAAGAGCCAGATACTCTTTAACAGACTAGTGAGCAATATTTGAACATCCCTTCTCTTTAATTTTCAGGTCCTCTATGAGATTCATTTGTAGTATGCCCTTTTAGCCTAGTGTTAGACAGATAAAGAAACTAGTACTGGGACCAGTACCATTCCCAGAAATCTCAAGGATGTTCTCCCTCAGCTTAAATTTTCTTTTTTGTAAAATAGAAAATATATTGCTCTCAGGAGCATCAATTACAAGTGCTACACGTTCTTTATACTAGGGATGCATATTTTCAAGAAGGCAATCAGAGAAAGGTTTCTTTATATTTATTACTCAGCATTAAGACAAACTGTACTACCCCAGGTCTCCTAAAGACTAAGAGCATGAAGCTAGAGAAACCTATTCCTTTACAGATTCTCCACACAGTGTAGCTGTTCTAAAACCAAGCCTCTCAGTAGTACATGAATCTCATTTATGATGCAATTAATATTTCTTTATTACTCGTTTCTGCTACCCACACAATGATGATTTTCCTCCCACAGTAAACACTAAATAATGATAAACGCTATACTGGAAACAAAACCTCCATGCATTTTGAAGGATGCTGTGTTTAATAGCGAAAAAACAAGCAGATATGCTGTATGCTTGAGAATAAAACTTTGTATTGAGATGTGGTAACTACGTGCAACTTGAAAATGTGGAAGTCTTTGAAGTCTATCAGGCTCTGTGAATTGTAAAAGAAAAAGAAACTGAATCTCTTTAATTTTGCCAGGGAATTCCCAGAAAGTCTGCTGTCCCACAAACTCATGAATATATAGACAGTTTTTTCATGAACAAGAATATGATTATCTATGCTGTACAATTGTTAGCATGGTCCTTTCCCTGGTACTGGGAGAGTAATGACACAGAGCAACAGCTTTTTCAAAAAAAAAAAAATTCTTGGGCATAGTTTGGGAGTTTGCTAATACAGCAGCCACTTCACAGACATCACAGCTCCAAAAACAGATTCCTTAAGTGTTCGTTGTGGGTTTATTTGTTTAACATTTATCTCACACCTAAAATATGGCTTTTCCACAAGGAATGATGGACACCATCGCTTTGGGGTTTTCAGGAAAATGAGAGCTAAAATGCTGAACTAGTTGCACAACAAAGACCAGATGCCCCAGAATTTGTCCTGTGTCACTGCTTATATACACTCATAGGCACCGACTGGTGTGGAGGGGACGAAAGGAGAAATAAAGTCCCTAAGTGTTATCCATGTCCTACATCAGGGCCTAGAGTCTGGATTTATTGCTTTAAACACAACCTAATTGTTACAAGCTTTGATCCCTGAATTATTTCCATTGTGGGGATGTCCATATTCCTCTGAGGTCCTGACAACTATGGGTTCAAGACCTGACCTTGCACGTGCAAATATACAGTTTAGGTCTCAGTCTGTGTGTGAATGCATGCCCCATCTAACTAGGTTTTGAACAACTGAGATTTCTACGGTTTTACAGAATTGAAGCTATATAATATTATTGCAATATATAGAATGAATAAATAGTAATTTTAAGAAAAATATTATTTGTCTATTCTTATAGAGAAGCATGTTCAAACAGTTAATTTATTTTTCTCCTGTCTAGTATTACAGCAGCTTCTCTAGATTAGAGTAGCTTCAGTACTTTGGGGAAAATATTATTTAATTTTGAATTTTTGGCTGGTTTGTTTTAACTATATCAAGGGTCATGACACATAACCACTGTCAAATCACGGACTCAGCTGCCAAACTGCTCCCTACACAACTGACCTGTGGAAAAATAGAATGTAAATAAAATCTGGAAATTTTATTGTAAAAGTTACTTTACTAAATTGTTTTTTAATTGTGGGTTATAGGTTGAAGTAACAAGTTTTTTCTTTAAGTTTCTCAAGCATAATATACAGCAGTTCACTCTCATATCTATATTTATACATTTTGTTGTTATATAAACACCTTCAGGAACATTGGATATTGATGGATATTGTTTAGAACATAGATGAGTGAATGGCTTGTTATGAATAATTTATCTAAATCCTTTTCTTATGCCATATCTATGAGCAGATTGCAATTCCTTCAAATTTTATATAATATTCACAATTAAAATAACTTCTTTGAAAAGTTGTTAGTTTTAGGGACTGAATATGAATCGCTTTTAGAATTTTTATGTATTGGGTGCCTTGATCAACAAAGTCATATGGTACTGTTCTTATTTCTTGATTGGATAGGCATCCAAGCAGCTCTACTACAAATCCTCATACATGCAAACACAAATTTAGATTTCAGGTTATTTTCATAGAAGTGACCTTGAATTCTCTATTTGAAACATTTTAGCCACAAAAAAGTAATTTGTACTGGCTTTAATTAAAAAAACCCCACCAGGTAGAAAATGTGACGAACAGGAATGCACAAAAAAGTCAATCAGATAACCACAGAAAATATTTTGTATTATCTTTCTTTGGCTGATTTATAACCATTAATCTGTTATTACTTTCTTTCTTTTCTCTTCTCCATAATTTATGAAATAAGGTCTGCAAACTGTCATTTCTTATTGTGAGTCTTCTCTCTCCTCTGTTTATTGAAAGATCTAAACCTGTTTTTTTTTCTGTGCCAAATAATTACATGTCCTTCTCATGACATTTAAAAATCAATAAAGCATAATGTTTAAAGGAAAAGTCAAAGCATGAATTTTTCATGGACAGATTATA
This sequence comes from Oriolus oriolus, assembly GCA_013400235.1. Lineage (NCBI taxonomy): Eukaryota > Metazoa > Chordata > Aves > Passeriformes > Corvidae > Oriolus > Oriolus oriolus. Next base: position 153,293 of record VXBT01002915.1, read on the forward strand.
GATTAATCTGATTCTTCTGAATATGACTATTTTACAGGCACATGCAACTAACTGAAAAGGAATCTGTACAATCTTCCTCATGCATACACTTCTCAGTGTACCTCTCAAGACAAAAATATGTATGGCCTATGGCTTCTTCACATTCTGAAGAGACTTAATTTACTACCTGCAAAAATCTGGTGGGGTTCCAGGTCACTCTGTTGTTCAGATCAAGACCTGCAAGAATACATTACAGCTTTTTCTGTAACCAAACCGAGACTGATGTCGGCTTTTGACATATTCAGATGCCCAGGAGATCTCCCAGGTATGTGAACTTGTAGTCTGAGACACTAATGTATGGCTAAACAATTTTTATACGAATATGGGTGTAACAACTTTATTATGATTATGAATAGCATTAGTAGTGATAAGAACAGTAGTAGTAATATTACACAAACATCAATAGAATCATCAGATTTCATTTTTTAGTTAATCACAAAAATATATACTAGAAGAGAGTACCTTCCTCTGACAAGAAGATAGACAGAGGTTGAAGGCGGCTAGAAAGCTATAAAGGCATTTTTACAATATCTCTGTTTGAGCTACTGGGTCCTTAGAACTCGTAAGCCCCTTCTCCTTCCTTTGCCCTTACAAATTTGCAAAAGAAGAAAAGTTTGACAACATCTAGGAAAGAAAAGAATGTAAGAATGATGACGTGAAAGATCACAAAATAATTAAGATCAGAGGTATTAGTAGAATAAAATTCTTTCCATGTCTAGTCTTGTGTCCTACCTACTGGCCCCTAATACACTGGCAACTCTTTCCAAGTAAATCTCTGAGGTAGCAGGAGGAATCCTCAAGACAACTATCCAGAATGAATCCTATTTCTGTTTGACAGTTTTTGAGAGAAAGCCAATCCCACTTCAACCTCTCTCATGAATAAATACATAGTTATATTATCATTTAAATAGGATTTTTCATCTAAGGGTCTCCAAATGCTTATCAAACACTAGTCACTTCCACTGCACACAATTCTTAAGTGACCCTCAAAGAAGCATCACTTACCTGAAGAAATTTCTCATTGTTCTTTCAGCTTCCACTAAACTCAGAACTGGGTCATTCAATTCAGAGGCTCCTAGACCTTTTCACTAGAACTAGCCAGACCATCTGCCCTCTGCTAGCACACGAAGCTTGCTGTACTTTCAAAGGGGCAATGTGTTGATGAGGAACATTATAATGAAACATTGAAGATTTAGAGGAAAAGCAGAAGCTGGAAAATTGGTTACATTAGCCATTTTCCTGGCACATTTTTATCACTTTGTAACCATCTTCCTGTTGCCGCAGTATGGGAGCTGCAATGTTGTGTCTCTGTTTACCCAAACTGTCTGGATTTCTGACTCCTGGTAACCTTGGTGTATATGCTACTGTGTCACAGTCACTGATAGACCAGACTTAGTCACCTCTGAATATAACTCAGAAATGCTTTTGGGTTTTGAAAAGGTGAAAGCAGTATGTGGGTAGTGTATCTATGGAAAATCACAGACATTCTAACTATGCTTTTCCTTGTAATTGGTGAATCACATAAAATGTCTCCTACAGAAAAATATTGGACAATATATGGATGTTTGTTACATTTTTCTTCTGTGATGTATATTTTATAGGTTGCCTGAGTCAAAGGAAGCATAAAGACATACTAATTCTCAAAGTTTGTTTAAACATGTAAGAATATTCCTTAGCACAGATAATTGAGATTTTTTCATTTCCTTTTAAGGACATGGAAATTATTAAATTGATGATCTTGTAGGTATTCAATGGTTAGGAGGGAAATAAATTTACAGTGTTTAAATCCAGTAGAGATATTGTAGCACTTACTGTGATATTTACCTTAGGAGTTTTTCATTAGGCTTCAAAGGCTTTCCTGACATGTTTATCTAATGGAATAGTATTTCTGTGTTTGAAATATATTCCAAATACTTTTAGAAGAATCCTAATTTGCCAACTAGCTTTTACAATAATAATGAAGACTAAAGGTGATATTAGACACTACTGAAAAAATACTAATATATGTTCTTATGGAACTAAACATATAATAAAAACTCCATAGTTTGGATTTAACTGTTCAATGAAATTAATCTAAGAATGGCACATTTCCACTCAAGATCCCTTCCATTTGCATAGTTGCATTTATTCTTCTGTGAAGCAAGGTTATTAGAATGTTCTGAGGTTGGTTGGATTTTTAGAAATTAGAAATTAGAAATAAAATGTGTTTTATTAAGTGACAATAGCAAAGAAGCAGTAATTCATAATTAAGATGAGCGGTTAACTGTAGATGAGACATGATAAATGCACATTTTCTCTTTGATTTCTTAATGTTTACCACAGGAATATCATAAGTACAGCCAGAGATCTTACCCCCCAAAAATCCTTTTAGCTGTGTGAATTCCATTCCACATTCAAGCCTTATTAAATTCAGCATCTTAGTTATTCCCCAGAGGAGTAGTTAGGAGGAAGTATAAGTACAGTTTTCTTAGCATCTTAATCCAGTTTCCCTCCTAACTCATATATGGGTTCCTGCAGGGAATTTTAGCTTCCCAATTCATCTTTTAGAGCTTCTTCCACAGGCAATAGTACAGCGCACAAGTCTGTCTGCCTACTTCTATGACATAAATTAATAGGACTGTAGAGGACTTCCACCTCCAATCTGAAACCTCGAATTCTTGTCTTAAAGAACAAGCATTCTTTTCATGTAGGCTATAATAGTCTACAGATAATGGACTCCTATTATTAGCCTCTTGCACTAGATATGCTTAATGATAACTCCTCACATGAAGGCTCCAGAAAGGAGGAAATTAGAAAAGCAAAGTTTCTTGGCCCTAGCTCTCTATTTTTTCAGGCATATAAATGATCGCTTTGATTTACATCAACAAAAAGGTAATGTTTTCTATGTAAAAGGAATATGAATGAGAACCTCTGGGTCCAGATTGTTTTCAGTAAGATGCACAAATACTATGCAGAGTCCCATGGCTTTAAATGTCAAGAGTTACTCCAGGGACAGAGAAGTTTAATATCAGGTCTGGTGCCATACAGATTTTTGGTGCCCTACATATTTTTTCATACCCACAGCCTATATTCTCCACTCTTTTTTCCCATTTGCTTAAGATTTAGCCTTTAATTTCTTTTAACAGCAGCTGATGATGCAAAAATAAAGAAAGAAAACCTGTCTTACTTGAAATATGTCCCCCAGTAGAAGTTACTTAAGGGAGGAATTAAAGAACATCAAAACTTCATGTAGAAAATTCCTGCTGAGCTAGGAATTTTGTGAGTACTCATATACTCTCAGCTATGTTGAGGATGGGCCAAAGACGATCTCAATGTGCCACCACCACTGTTTAATCCTTTCTACATGGTTTAAGCGAATGGCTCCTCTTGCAGTTTTGAAACTCTTCCCAATGTAATTATTTTAACAAAAATGGCGATTCAGCCTTTGGAAATTCTTCAGCAAATCCTTTTCTGATATTATTTATTATTGCACTTACTGCAGCATATAATCTCAGTGACAAGTGTATCCTGGTAATGTAATTAGATACTACTGGGAAATTGTGTTTATATGACTGCTTTTTCAAGATTTCTTGCAAGTAAAATGCAAGTTTCGGAAGAGCCTATTAGTAATGATGCCATTCCTTCACCTATTTCTATTTCCATTTGCAATTGCCTTTCTGAAATTTCAGCAATGGAGCTACAATTTTCTTACCAGACATGTGCCTTGATCTACATTCGATAAAATTCATGCAAACTAGTTCACTTTTACCCAAAACTGAAGTGTGGGAAATAACTGTGCTCCCTATGTTTAGAAATCACCCGGTGGCTATTTCTCACAATACCAGAAGTACAGCAAACATTTGAACACAAAACAATGTTTTACTGAAGATGTGAAGCATATCCCTCTGCCTCCTCCGTGAGAAAAACCCACAGGGCTATAAGCCCTTATAAAATTTATGAGTAATGTGTTATCAGACAGTTATTTTGAGATTGATTTAAAGCCTATCCATGTTTACGCACACTTGTGTCTGTGGCTGGGTGAGTATTCTTACCTAAGCTTCTGTGCAATGGGATTGTTCTGCTGGCCTTCCCCATGACATGCATTTTCTACTCAAGCTGAAGACAACACTGAACCTAAAACCAACTTAATAATTGATGGTTTTCCAATTTAGGCTTATGACCCAAACTCTCAGAATATCCCTTAGTGATGTTAAACTTAGGAGATGTGGCAAAAGTAGTGACAAATTTTGGACCTGCATTTGGAAGTCTTGTCACTCACCGTGGTAACCACAGAATCAGTTTTTCATGCTCTCTAAGCCATGGACAGTCTTTTCTTGTGAACTTGGCTTCTTATCTTAATCTGTTTATTTTGTCTAAATAGATAAATAAATCTGAAAGGATTCTGTTACTGAAGATCAAATAAAGCAGCCATATGGATTCCTAGCTTGTAATGGAGAGTCGCTGCTTCACAGAGAGTCCAAAATATGGGGTTTTTGGACATGGTAATTTTAGGTTTAAAAGAAGAAGAGGCCTTTTAAGATGTGCAAAAGAGAACTTAATGCTTAAAAATGCTTCTTCAAAATGATAAAAATAGTCAAACATCTATCTGTGTGAGACCAAGAACATGAAAGGTACATAACTCGCAAAATGTATTTCTTTTATGGGTTAGGGTTCTCCCAGGGAGATTCTGTGGTATTAAATGATCAGAAAGACAAACCATCCTCAGGCTGGCATACAGCTTTGTTTATAGGCAAAGGAAGCTCAACCATAAAATCCAGAAAAAAAAGAGACTAGAATTAGCCTCTGAATAAATGAAACATTTATCTGAAAATCCATAGATCAACAAAGTTAATGGGAGTTGTGTATTTTAATGCCTAAACTGCAACTGTATACTTAACATTTTAAGAGCTATTCTGGCCATCAAAAATTACATGAAATGGATCAAAAAAGGAGTAAAGCTTAAAATTATTAAGTAACAAGTTGGTTAATATTCTTAGCCAAGACTATTCCAAAGAATATCCAGAGATGCATCCAAAGACTGCCTTTGGTACAATAAAGTTTGAAAAACATTTTTCTATCAGAAGTCTAGGTAAGAAAAGACATTCCTAGAAAAAGTGAGATTATTAGACTTCCTTTACAATCAAATACCTTCTAAAAGACAATGCCAGAAGATGATATTAGCAGTCCATGATAGCTGTTTGGTCTGTTAGCATTGCTGTCTAATCCCATATTAAAGGGATTTGATGAGGACATTAGTGAGAAGCGGGGTCTACCCTGGCAAACTCTGTCAGAGAATACATGTAATAATGATAGCATTAATTAATAGCATAGAATGGATTACATACTCTTTAGAAAGAGAAGATACTGCTCCAGAATAGATTCAAGTCATTGCACATGCCTGAGAAACTCACAAATATAGACTACTATTAGAAATGCACCTTATGTTTTTAGTACTATATATACACACATAACCCATTTTGGAAAATTTTGTATCAAAATCCCAGTGAAAATGGCAACAAAAGTGTATCTGAATTACTCCAGTGTAAGTTGATCTGAGAACACAGTATTACTTTACTTGCTAAAATTATACACATTACTGTTCTCAGCTATCTACTTCTTGCCTTCTCTTAAACGCAGAAAGTGTTTCCTGTAGTATTCCAACTTTTATGAGTTCAGTGCTAAAATGGTTATAGGCACCAACAAGTATTTTCTGGGTTCAATTGGATGATTGAGATAACAAAACATTAAACAGCAGATTAATCACAAACTATAATCTCTGCTTTTTCCTTTGATAAAAAACTGCCTCATATTTAACAACTGACATTGGTGATTATGTGTGCTGGTAATTCAGATCTTAATGGAGCTCCCTGCCAAACCACCCACAGCAGGAGCTGGCACAAGGCCTATGCTGTGGATGGATCAGAAATGGCATGTACATAGAATCAAGTAATTTTTGTGGTGTGAGTGACAGCTCCTCGGTGTCAGCCGAAGGTGTAGAGAAAAAAGTACTACTTACAGACTGACCTTCTGTGGCAAAACTTATACCTGGCATAAATATGTACCATACCACTGAAGACAATTAAACTGTGCCTATTTATGCCCTGGCTGTAATTTGGTCTTTACTTTCAATTTCATTAGTAGATTGACGCAGTTGAGAGCCAGTCACTCCTGACCAGATATATATTTTGCTGCTGTCTTGCTAATGTAGACTTTGAACTTCTGCCAAAATGCCTATACCAAATTTAATTGAATAAATATTGGAATGAATCTGTGTTTGAATCATAAATTCATTTCTGAGGGAGCATCTCCCAGTACTAGCTTTCCTTTGTGCATGATCTTCTCTCACAGGTGACAGGGAGCCACTCTTTCTCAAATCCTCACCGATGGGCAGAAGTCATCTTCTCAGTCACCTCCTATTTCTTTTCTCAATTCATGAAAACCTGTTCTCTCTAATTGCATATTTATTGCTACTCTTGCAGATATATGAACTATACCAAGCATAACCTGACCACAGATGGTATAAAGCTCACTTTAATCAATCTCTTGCTGTGTTCCTGGAATCAGAACTGGCCTGGCCCCAACTTCATAAGCTTGTTATGTCAATGCCCAGGCTGTACAAAACATCAGGTGCATGGGGCACTAATCTGTCTATTTTTGTGCAACAAACTATAGACTGTTTTCACAATATAGCTCTCAGATGAGAAAATATTTGTTTGCTGGTCACCAATACTTTAGGATTTCAAGGCCAACTAATCTGTCCAACCTGAGTGATTCCAGGCTGTTAAGACTTGTTATTTCTAGCAGGTAATCAGATGATATAGACAGCTTTGATCTTTAAAAAACTAGTTTAGGTTCATTTTGTGAAAATCTTTGGTTAGAGATAAACATTAAAGCAGCAGGGATTGGCCTGATAACAGACTGGATAAAACTAGACTGGAGAGATAGAAGGTGGCTCCATTTGGCATCTAGTGAGGGACATGCTGGGGCAGCATCTGCCATTGTCTGGCACCCAGCAGCAGGTGAGCAACAGGCCTGACTGTCAGAGAGATCTCTGTGGGTGTGAGCCAGAAGAGCAGCTCCCCTAGAGGCCCCTTCTGACCTCCTTATGGAGCACGGCTGGGGACAAAAGGACACAACTGAAATGCCAGCACTGTTTGGTAACACTGGGTTCTTGCTTACCATTCAGTTTTGAGCTCTCTATTTTCTGTCTCTTGACAAAGGCAAAAACAGTGGGTTAATATGTATGTTTAAAATGTGACAAAGTTTTTTCTAGGCAAGAGATGGAAAACTTCTGCTCATTCCATTTTAATACTGAGCTAGATTTGAACCCAGGCCTTAAAAATAGTTTTTGTGAGATCATTATTTCCAAGATGAAAATGAGGATGTAGCACTAGGGTCTGCAGTGTGGAAGACTGAAAGTACTTTTTCAGTGCATTGATTTTATTTTTTTAAGCAGTTGGTTGATGTTTCCCCAAGGTCTAGAAATTAAAGTAAATCATGGAGAAAATAGGGTAGTGAGTAGAGATGAAAACAGACAATCTAATTGGAGCCTTAAATGAATAGATCACACTCTTCTGAAAGCTATCCAATGCCAGTACAATTCACTGCAAAGATGATATCCCTTTCCATAGCCATATCCTTGGATGGACAGAAAATTATATGTAGATAATATGAGGCACTGAAAGTGAAAATCAAATTTCACAAGCTTTTGAAAAAGCATTCAAATACACAAGAATGTAAAATCAGGTTGAAAAAGTAAATATATGGAGTTACATGCTTAATTGCTAAAAAAACCTCTCAATATACATTAACTGATTGTGTGATAGGGTATAATCAATTCTTTAAATGACTACAGAATCTGAGAATTTTTAATGTATTTTACTAGGTTTTTATTCAGGTCAAATGCCTGTTAGTTTCAATAACTAGTAAGATCCTGATTTTGTAGATCCAATCAAGGTATAATAACACAATTTTTAAGACCTGAAAAAAGTATCTCCATATAAAAAGACTTAAGCAACACAAAGTCATTTGAACACCACTGAACCTGATGATGACACAAAAAAGGTGGAAAATACAGCTTTGTTGGAACAGAATCCTCTCTATCGTGATTCTCAAACAGTCAGTTCAACACAGTTTTCTTGAATGGAACCTACTTGGCATAACTCTGAAAGATGTTGGGTGCTCATAACACTCCTAAAATGCCACTCCTGAAATCTGTAAGATACAGTTGATGGGATTAAACATTTGTGAGGTACTTAGGTCATCCCTGGAAGCAAAGCAGTTTGAAATGTAGCCATTCCTATTGCACAGTAGAACCTAAAAATTTCTTTCAGTGTCTGTGTAGGGTTTAGGGTGGTTGATCAGGGACAATGCCACCTAGTTTCTTTGTTCCAGCTATTGGAGTAGTTGTGAACTTCATATGAGAGCAGACTTTATATGACTGTGCATTTTCTGTATAATGTTTTCTAAAGCTCTCTTGGCTGTGCTTAAAATGTTGCCTTAGAGCATCATTAACTACTTGTTTTTTACGCAGAGTAATTAAAAAATAATGTACAATGGGCAACATACGGTCCTATGAATGCTGCATGAAAGCCACAAAAGGGCTTAATCTGATACTTACAAAAATGTGATTGTGGCACAACACAAAGTAAATTTTCACAAGACAATAGGGTTATTATTAAGAGCAATAAATGCATCTCAACATCCCATCATATGTAGAATATTCAAAACCTTATGAATTTTAGGATGAATTATATCAAAGGGCTATAAAATCAGAGAAGTGCTAGTTAGGCAGACTTTTGCAGGTCATGTAAGCCAATACAATTCTTTAATATAGGAGATCACCAGTGTTTAATTAGGGCAGTAACATCTTTGCCTTATGGAATCTTGACAAACTCCAGACATGGAAATTTCATCTGTTCCAGCACTGCATTACTCCTTATCAAATTTTTTACGTAATAACCAACCTCAGTATTACAAGCCTCAGTTTGTGACAGGCCAGGCAGCCTGCTTAGTCCCTAGGAAAATAATGGAAGAAGTTCTTTCGTTATACTTTCCTGGAGACACAAGAGAGAAGGGAGTAATTGGAACCAGTGGCATGGATTTACCAAAGATAAATCACATCTAGCCAACTTGATTGCCTTGTATGACAAAATATCAAGGTCTGTGAATGAGAGGAGCACAGTGAATATCACTTACCTTTAGCAAGTCTTTTGATACTGACTTACACAATATCCTTGAATCCAAATTACTACGTTTCAGTCTAGATGGGTAAAAAGACGATTGGAGGGTAGTGGGCTCAGAGAGCAGTGGTTAATGGATCTGTGCTCTATCTGGAGGTGGCAAAAAGTGTAGAACTGCAGGGGTCTGCTCTGGTACCTGTTCTGTTTGACACCATTATCTTGAAGAAATGACTTCCCCAATCTCCCCAGGTTTTCAGAACACACTAAAATGGAGTGAACAGCTGACACGGTTGGGAGCAGACTGCCATCCAAGGTGTCCTGGACAGCCTGAAGGTATGGTCCAACAGGAGCCCTATAAAATTCCCCAAGGACAAATGCAAAATCCTGCTTCTTAGAAAGAAGAATCCCCGGAAACAATACGGGCTGGGGAGAGCCTGGTTGGGGAGCTGCTCTGCTGTAAAGGACCTGGGGGTCTTCATCAACAGCAGGCTGAGCATGAGCCTGCAGTGTCCTGGCAGCAAAGACAGCCAACTGCATTCCGGGTGAAATGAACAAGGGAATGGCAAACACATATGGGGCAGTCCCATTCTACCCAGCACTCAGGAAACCACGTCTGGGACACTGCATCCAGTCTTGGATCTCCCAGTATGAAAAATATCCTGAACAAATGAATCAAATTCAGCAAAGAACAACCACAATGCTTGTGCTGGAGCATTTGCCTTACCAGGAAAGGCTGAGGAAGCTGCACTTGTTCACACCAGAGAACAGAAGGCTTCAAAAAGGCCTGATGGCAACCTACCAGTACTAACAGGGAGCTCATCGGGGAGGACAATGTACAGCATGCATAAGCTGAAGCAAGAGAGGCTCAGACTGGATGCAAGGATAAACTTTTATACAATGAGGGCAATCAAAAAATGGAAGATGTTGGCAAGGGAGGTTATGCAGTTTCCATCCCTGAAGGTTTTTACACCAGACTGTGTGAAATCATAAGCAAATGGGTCCCATAGCTGACTATGCTCTTAGGAAATCAGTCTAGGAATTTCTTGAGTTCCTTCAGGTAGTTAATTCATTGCCTCTTAGTCTTCCCTCTGAGAGTCAAAAAAACCTCCCTTAATGTCTTCGTATAGGCTTTTTTCTCTGACCGTCTTGGTAGATAACTTTTAATCACACTTAAGAGCATCAGTTTTCTTTAGAGACAGAGACCTTGTTAAACTCAGTTAGTCATACTTCTTTCCCATTGAATTTGTCTCAAATGTATTCAATTGCCTTTCAACTGATCACCCTTCTCACAGATGCTCCAACTCTTTCCACAGTAATGCTCAGGAAGAAATCTGTATATCAAAATAATCAATCAAAATATAGTGAGATGATGCACGTGCTTTGGACATACAGATACAGGCAAATTTTTTCCTAGGCCCAAACTGAAAAATGAAACTATTAATATGAATTATCCAGGGAGTCAAAAAGAGGGACATGTGAAAATAAAGACAAAAGCAAGAAAATAGAATTTTATCTCTGTTAAAATGGATGGCAACGTTTCACCGACTTCAGTGGAACCAATATCCCATCCACTTTTCCCAAAATAGTCATTCTCACAGATCACCCCTAAATTTCAATCCTCTCTTTTGTGAATAATAAATAGCTCTTGATCTTTTCCATTTCTGTTTTTGCTGTCTGATAAGCAATATCACACATCTGCATACTAATCTCTTCTGCTCATAGGAGAAGAAAAATACACTGTGTCTTGGATGGAAAACAGCATACAGAACATGTTCAGCACCCAGTTAGACATGTCTATGCTTGTGAATCACAAGAGTCCTCTGTTTAACTGCATTTCCCAGGTTATTCCTTTCCTCTGGAACAGTACTGTATTTCAGGCATTGACCTGAAGACCTAGCAAAAACCTCTCAGGGTTTATTCACGTCATATGTGACACACAGATGTGATGTGTATTAGAAAGCAATTTCTCTCTTAAGAGACCACAGAAATTGGGATTTTTTGGTGAATATAGAAACAGTTGCAGCTTCAAAAAGACTCTTCATTTTCAAGGAATAGGCAGAGTAATATCTTAGTGCTGTCATAAAAATGAGTTTGTGCTCTAACTTTAGTGACTCAATAACCTGCAACACCAACATAATTCATCACACTGTCAGAAAGAAAGAACCAAGAAGGAGGGAAATAAACCATCATATTATATTGTAAAACCAGTATTTGAAGTTACCAAGGGAGTAGGATTCCCAGGTGATTGATATTTAAATATCAGATCACTAAAAATAACTCAGTTAATAACTGTCATTTTAAAAAGCTTAATTATTTAATTTGATTTTTTTTTTTTTTGCTGGAGAGTGCTGTTTTGGTTTATCTCCACCAGTTTTAATAAGGAGTCTTTCAGTTACGGCTATGAGTGAATTCAGAGAATATTACTTCTCATTTTTGATTAATATCTTAAAATTATTATCTTTTTAGACTAAACTTTCCTGAGACATAATTTCTGAGCTGATTTAATATAATGGGTCATGTTACTTTGTTTCTAAGCCATTTAGAGAAATGCAGTAGATTTAATCAGCTCTTCACTAAAAGAAATTAATGCAGTGTCACATGGGATGTTCATTAAACCAGGAATAATGAGAAAAATAGAGGAACTGCATGGTAGGTAAGAAACTGACCAGTGAAATCTGAAAAAGAACTGAAATTAGATTTTTCTCCATAAAAGAAACCAATTGGTGAAGTTCCTAAAAGGTTAGCCTTGGATCTGATGTTATTTAAATATTTAATTAGGGACTTGGCACAGAAGTGTCAATGTGATAATGAAATTTATTGATGATAGAGAATTGAAAAGCACATTAAAATACAGAATATCATGTGAGGATGACGGAATGATTCTGAGGACTGCAATAAAACATAAATGGGACAACATACAAAACCCAAAATGCAGGGCCTGGCATTGCAGGCTAGACCCCAAAGTATTAGGGCATAGCCTTCTCTGTTTACCTTCCATTTTAGTTGTATAAAAGCATGCAAACTTGTAGAAGTAGAGCTCCCATTCATTTGGTCAATGGAGAGAGTAGGTGCCTCTGAAGCCCTCATGAGTGACATCATATCTGCCTAATTTAGGTGCTTCACCTTGGTTAAATACACGCTTGCACTAGAGATAAATCTTACCACATTAGATATCTAAAATGGGGGTATTAGCTAGTTACCTAAGTCAAATCAGCTGTATTTAAACCCTAGGAGAATATTGGTTTGACATGTGAGACCTACCAGTCTGGAATCTAAAATACAAATTAGGAGCCTTGATCTCTTACATTGTACATGACGTATTAGGCAATCCGGAAATGACATTGTTGAGCAAATGCAGAAGTTAGGAAGGGAAGCAGGTCAAAATCACTATCCTTTATATAGTTTAAGCAAGAATCCTCACTGGATTTCCATTTCAAATGTACAGATTGAAGGAAGAGGAGGTAGCACTTAGTACTAAGAGGGTTTAGGAGTAAAGCATTTTCTCCAGGTAACTGGAGATTGGTCAGGATGAACTCAATTCTGAAAAGGGGCTGACAATCCTGGGATAGGTGATTTTACATACACAGATTGCTTATACAAACTTGTGTAAGTCAGGAAACTTAAGCTTTCTTACATTGGACTCTTATTCATCTGTTCACAGGCATTGGCAGACATTTATCGAGTCTGGAACGGACAGATAAGATGGCACACTGTACGTGTAATTTCCTTATTTTTAAGTTGCAATTGAGTCTCACCAACTTTTTATCTATTTCCTGCCCTCGCATATATTAAAAGAAAATTGACTGGATTTCTGCAGCAGCTATAACTGCTCAGTATAATATAGCTTAGCTTGCCTTTCTACTGACACAAACAGCATATTGAATCCTATCATCTCTAATGTTTTTCAAATGCTGTCAAGTGAGTCTTCTTCTGCCTAAGATTCCACAAAGTTAAAAGGTAAAAAAAAAAAATGAAAAATGGAGGAATGTACTGTATAATAACTGTAATATTGCAGTTAGCAATTTTTTGTTTACTTACCTTCACTGATTAGTTAAGTTTCAAGTGTTTTGTTTTTTATATGTTTCCTGTGGGTTTAAAAGTTCCACTGTTGGTTCTTAGTGTTGAACCACTCCTGGTTTGTAAGTGACTTAATTCTTAGGCTTGAGGCACCTTTTACAAGGACGCCAGTAAGGACTGCCCAGTGTAATTAAGAGTAATAAAACTTTGGGGTTTGTTTGTTTGCTTATTTAGATAAATGAATCATTGTTCATGATTTTATGAGTCAAGAATGTGTAAATACCACACAATGCAAAAGATTTCAAGATGCTTACAGTTACCAGCATTTTGTAAACTCTGACATGCCAGCGAGCACTTGTGCTTTTGTGCATGGCACTGCACTGCATAACATCCATTTTTCAATGTTTGTGGAGCTTTGGATGACAAAACTGAACCTTTTTAGAATCTGGGCAAGTAGTTTAGGATGTTAGTGCAGGCATATCATGTCTTTTTGAGCTATCTGGGGAATCTACATAGAAAGGTGCATTTACTTGGTGTCAAACATTTCCGTGTACCTAAATCTCTCACTAAATCTGGTCCTCTGTCTGTCCTCAGAGAAGTTTTATTACTTTTTTTTGTGGCTCAGTCTGTGGTTGGTCCAACCTTGAATAGGAAAATACAACCCAGTGGGAATAATTTAGTTTAGAATTATTTGTCAACTGTTTAGCTTCCAAGCTCTTCAATCCCATTTGCAATCCTTAATCAAAGCCTTCCACACTGGAAGGAAACATCAAATATCCACAAGCTGCTCTATAACTTTAAAATAGCAGAAGAAGGAGAGCAAAGAAGACACAGCACAAATGAAGGCAACCTCATTGCTGTTGTCATTCTGTAAACAAGAAGTCTTTTGTGAGATGTGTCTTTGTGACATATTAGCCACATTGAGACAGTTTTGCATAAAATTAGTGAGACACTATGGTTTTGCCAGTTTTGCATTGAAGTTTTCCGGTATCAGGTACGTTTTGAGACTTTAAATATCCATTAAACTGATCTGTTTTCTCACACAGCAAAGTAGGAAAGGTATTAAAAAATCTGCTGCCAGCATGAATTAATGACTAATCCAATAATGCTCATGCAATGCCAGAGCAATTAAAATTATTTTTAACATTTTAAAATTTGCATTCAAAAATACTAACCTACTAAAAAAACCTACCTACCCACATTTTTCTACTTTATTTCAAAGTCTTTATTTCCCTTGCAGATAAGCCATATTCCAATCCTCACTTCTTTTTTTACTCAGAGAAATTATGAATTACATTTTAAAGCTCTAAATCAGCACTGTAATGATATAGTGAAATGGATAGCTCATTCCAATAAAAATATGGTAGTAGAAACAGACTGTAAGGTTCTTAACTCTTCTCTCCTCACTTCACATTATATTATATTATATCTATGAACACATGAGCACAACTATGAATGAGAAATTTTAAAACCTATAAAATCAAAGTTTAATCTACATGTATTTAAAATAAAATTTCCAGCTTACATAAAATATAAAACTGTTTTCCAGAGAGACAGTTTTCAAATGCCATGTCAGGGGATACTTCTCTGTTTTCATGTGCTTCAAATATTTATTGCCAGCCAAAACATTGCACTAGAACCAATGAGAATGGAAGCGAAGGGTGTCACATAAATGCTCTCATATCACAGCATGCCATCAGCATCAACAGATGTTTAATTTTTTCCTTTAGGATGGAAGTATGTTCATCTCTATTGTGATGAGAATTTACTGGTATGTTGTTAGGTAAGAGATATTTTTAGAGTACTTCAGGTGAGAAGTATCATTATAATTACACCTTTTGTATGTGAAAGGAATAGAAATTCACCACGTGCCCTGTAAATCATTTATTAATTAGACCCTGACTTTTAGGAATGTATTCAGTTTTCAATTCAGTATCATGAAAATCCAACACAGTTCCTGCTGAACTGTCTCAGTGTTTAATTGCTTCCATTAACTGAAGTAACTAATTTTGAAATAAAATATAACATGGTATCAATTTCTCAGTTTGGTAAACTATATTTAGATTATCTTCCTACTTTAAGGTTAGGTATTCTAGATACAATCCAGAAATTATATTAAAACCTTGATCATCTGTTTGTGAAATATTAAAAAAATACTATTTACAATGGCATCTAGGATTAAAGTTTAATCTCTGATATCTTTCCACAAATAGCATCAACCAGAATAACTCCCTGAATGGATTTATATTTTGTAAGAATATCCAGAATCATACAGAGAGCTTTGAAAATATATGCATCATTTTTAAATAAAATAACCAAAAGAGGTATAACTGCCTACTTTAAAAAACAAACAAAAGAAAAACCTTCCGTCATATTTCATGCCTATGTACATCAAAAAGGAGGATGTCTTTTACTGTAGATAGTTCACAGATAGGGAAGGTATATTTGGTTTGATACCTAAGTATCATGACTCTCTACAGCTGGATTTTAAAAGCTCTAATATTTAATATTTCACATCCAGCATACCATATACTTCATGGCAAAATATATATTTGGTCTATTTTTACAGTACTTGGCACCATTTCTTTCATCCATCCTGCCTGTCTACTATGGATCAGTTGTATTTTTCATTTAGGTGAGAGATTCCATTCAGTAAGGCTACCTGAAAAATGCGAATAAACTGTGAAATGGGCACTACCACATTGACAGCTCTCTTACAGTCTCACTGAGAGGAGGCTAAGGAAGGTGTTACCCTTCTAAATGCAATCTCACTGTTTCCCATCGAATTTTAACTTGCCAGTGCTAATTTCCATTTAAAACACTGAAGTTCCACTGGTGCTAATGCAGTGGAGATAAAATTAAGAAACTGCTTTGAGTCCCCTCATGCAAATTAAGTAAAACCTAAAATCTCTTAAGTAATGTTAATTAGTAAGCTCTTCCCTGATACTATGAAGACAAACATTGTATAATTTTACTTTGATGTAATTCTGTGACTTACACTGGTAACCAGTTCTACCTAGATTAACATTAGAATCCACAACACAGATAAACCATTTGTGACAGTGTTCTATGAATATATGGAAGATTATTCTACATACTTCCTTAATATTGATTATATAGGATAAATGCAAAATTTCTCACTGAAAAATCAAATCGGGGAAAATTTGAAATTCTGCTTATTTGTGTTATATTTAACAAAACAGATTTTCATCCCTTTGTGTTTATACTGCTTAAAGAATCTGCAGCAAATTATCATATTGTTAAATAACTCACACTTGGGAACATCTGATATTGTTTAAGCTATTTATTTCGTGCATTTTCAAAAAATGTACTGTAATAGTTTAGACATTAAAATAAAGTCATAGATGGAATCTGTTGGAAAAGGTGAAAGATCTTGCCATCAGTTTGAAAACGGTTTGATTTACAGTTAGCTAAATCCAGATTTCTTATTGGAGGATAAACGTTGATGATTACTTCTGAATCAGAATGGAAAAAAGTCTTTTCAGAACTCCTATCAGTGTTTAGAAAGATTTTGGTCTTTGAAATTCTGATTTTGAAAGTATTTCTAGTACTTGAAAGGATTTGTCAGCTCATGTAACCCTTGTTGTAGATGTATTAGGCATGTTCATTTCTCATAGCATGCTCCTCTAGGTCACTCTGTTGCTTTCCTTCTGTCCTTTATACACTGTCAGTCTGCCAGCTCCATGCTGTTGTCCAGAGCTTTCTCTCCACTGCTCTCTCATCCTGTGTTTACCTTACAGGCAATATTTTCCATGGGAACATTGGCTATTGCCATTTTTTGGCATTTTGACAGTCGGACGTGATCATGCTCAGCTGTAGATCTTCCTTGCTATAGAGGGCTGCCCACATTGCTTGGCATTCTCCTAACTGTGACAGAGTCTGTCATTTCTCTGATGGGGTACAGATGACTTCAGGGGATAAAAATGTTTTTCTAGCTCATCACAGTTTGTTTTGTTACCTGGGAAGATGTTTTGCTGAATCCAACACTACTAGGTAAGGATCTTTTTCTGTTTGTTTGCCCTTGTCATCAGCTTCTTTGATGTCTTTCCAAGGGATTATGCATGCCTACTGCTATCCATTATGTTTTCAGATTCCCAGATGCCACTGAACCACTAGAATTCTTCTGTAATGTGTTGCTCATTTCCTGACTCAATGTCAGATAGGTCAGAAATCTATCTTTAGTTTTGTCATGACATATTTTGCCCTCGTGGATACACGTTCTCTCAGAAATTGTGGATGAATCTCCTGGCATCCAAATATTTCCCAAATACTGATCTGATCTTTTTCAGGTCTAGTGGAGAATTTGTTGAGGCTGATATATCTTCTGTAGTGTTTGTACTCTTCTCACTGTTTAAACATATGCACAATAATCTTGCATATACAGACACTTGTCTATATTTGTCCAGCATGAAACATCCATTTTTATTAGGTCTGCTCCTAAATCTGCCAGGGCCACCTCTACAGCTCCCTCAGTAGTTTGACACAGTTGTTCCTCAAGATCTGTCCATCTATTCGGTATCCTTCCTAGCATTTTCAAGAAGTAAGGGTATGCTGGCAAGCTGATGGGATCAGTATTTTGCTTTTCAGAGCTATCCTCTAGGAATCTTGTTTGTGCCACCTTGGCAACAGCTGTTGGAGGCAAAATATTTTCAATTAGAGGAATTTTACTTATGTTTTATTGGCAATTAACAGAAACTTTTGATTACTGATTCAGGTATTAGAAAAAAAAAGGAAAACACACAATTAAAAACTAACATTTTCCTCCCCTCTCCCCAGGCTCACCTGCTTGTTGCTGCCAGTTAACACGATTCCAGTTTTTGAGACAGTTTTACATTGCATTAGTAGAAGACTTTATGTACATATACTGGGGCCAGTGATGCTTCTGAACATGTTCCAAGGCTATTTTCAAGGCCATTACTTCTGCAAACTGACTAGAGCCTCCAGTCCCTTCACAGGTGGCAGCTCCTCCCATGGAGGGATTCCAAGTAGCAGCTCACCACCTCCTGATCCCTGCTGTAATTTTACAAGATCTATCTGTAAACAAATGCCATTGTTTGTTTACAGCACTTAATTCATCATATGCTGGGGCTTCAATAGCCTGAGGAATTTTTTTTTCTCACATTGTTGATTTACTGGCTACAGACTAATAAACTCACCTAATCTCAATCTGGATCTTGAGCCAGTGCGTATTTACTGGGTAAAGGTCAGCACACATTTTTTGCTACATAGCAGTAGCTGTTCTTCCACCAGTGGGTTTTGAATCCTTGAACAAAAAATTCAGGGCGGATAGTTTAGGGTATAGTCACAGGGATTGCTCTGTGCCTAGCACTGCAGTGGCATGCAGAATGTCCTCAACAGCAGCATAAACCTCTTACTCCCCAGAAATGTAGTCATCTTTGAATCATTTTTGGCCTCAGCTCTTGAATCCCAACAGCTTGCCTTGCATTTCTTGAGGAGCTCATTGCCATAGGCTCTTGTTGCTGTTGTCACAAGCTGCTGTTGTCTCCCGTGCTGGTATATGGCAGAATTTTTACGTCTCTCTTTCTGGATCAGTACAAATGTCATTACATAGGCTACCTCCTGCTTGACCTGGTCAAAAGTTCAGTGCTAATTCTCTTCCCTCTCAAAATGACTCTTTTTTTTTTTTTGACATCACTATATAAAAGTTTGGTCAGTTGTCTGTAACTGAGGATGTGCGTACACCAATATGTATTAGTGGTCAAGAAGGCATTCTTGTTGATTTACCTCTGTGAAAATATAATTGAGAAAGGGCAAAACGCACCACACGAGTGGTTCTTGAAACATTATTTAAAAACAACATATTGCTGCTCTAGTTTCTGAAGAGGTAAGGTTCTCTAGAAGTTGAATCCTTCCATAGTTCCACTTTGCTTTGTTGCAAAGTACTTATTTTTGCACTAATCAGATACTCGTCTTAACTCTGGATCTGACAAGACAACCCCCGTCACTATGACTAACATAACACCAGTTACTTCAGTTACTTTAACTCAGTACAAAGATGAAAACACATAAGGTTTCTAAAGATAAATTGATTCTTTATTAAGAAAGTTCTTATTAATTTATTTATGTTATGTACAGCAAAAAGTCTAGCTTTAAATAAGCTGCTTTCTTTCTTCCTTCAAAAAAGTATCCTGCCACAGCCCCTACTCTTCTAAGTCTAATACTATTCTGGCCACAAGCTAACATGGTTTATCTGCATGTTTAACCTTGATGCAGACAGCAGAGACCAGTTGCCTTCTGTCCCTCTATGCTTGTGTGTTGTTGTCAATTCTTACTGTATTCAGTGTGCTGTTCTTTAAATATCAGTACTCAGAGATAAATGTTTTCACTTTTACGATGCTTGCAGAGAGAAGTTGAGTAACATCATATGGCCACAATACAGCAGAAATAGGAAGGATGGCAATACGCTTACAAGGAAGAAGTAATTTAGAAGCCTACTTTAGAAACCACTCCTAGGATAAAAGATGGTGAGATGGGGAGTGTGAGTCATGTATCTACCACATTTGACCATTTTGGCAGTGCTGCCCAAAGTTGTTAGGTTACATTGTACTATTTAAAGGTTTCTTGCGTCTGATAGGTCAAAATACTTCACAGAAATTTCAGGCAATATGGGCAACAGCAATTAACTGATATTGGTATGTATGCATCTGTGACAATTTAAAATGTTGGGGGGTTCTTTTCCAAACAATTTCCCAATTATTTTTTTCTCTTTTCATGTAGACATTGATACCTAAAATCAAAGCACATTACTTTACATCCAGCTGGATATTTATTTGCCCTGATTTTTTATGAGGCAAAAAAAAGTGACTGGAGATGAGGAAGGAGATATATGTAGTGCTCTGGCTGCATTTTCTCTATTCTTCCCTTTAATTTGTGCTTCACACAATAACCTGTGCCAGGCTGATCTGGGAGGTTAGAGCAGAAGTTCCACTGATACTTCAGCTATAATCCCTTTCCTTGGGAGGGGTAACATTTGGGTGCCAGCTCAAGCAGCCGTCCTCTTGCAAAACTCTGCCTACAGTTATTATTAAGGACAGCTCTGCATGAGGTCAGTGCACATCACACCAAAGGGGATATGCAGATCACCCCCCTCCTTTTACCAGACACACAGTACTCTTTCTTATGCACACATTGGAAAGACCAGCTTGCATCTCAATATTTTGTAATATACTTCAGGGTACCTTGAATGTGAAAGACAATGAATAAAACCAGATGTCATTACATTTAATCTTTAGCAAAAAAGAATGGGGGAAAAATGCCAAGATAAGACTATAGGATGATACATAAAAGCATTTTAAACTTTCTTGTCATCCATTTGTTAAGATGAGATGACAAGTTTCAGTCTGTGGAGAGACAATTGTCTCATTAAGAGGTGAATTCAGATATCATTGTTCTGAGGATTTTTTTGGTTTTAGTACTATTTTAACTTATTACTATGAACAGAAAAGGGAGAAAACCAAATCTTAAAACTGCTTTACCTGCTACTTTGTTCATAATAACATATGTACTTTAGTGAAAATATAACAAAAATACTAAAATTAGTTCCATTTCATTACCATGACACAGCTACTTTCTACCTTGAAAAGAAATCTGTACATAAAGTGAAATGAGCATTTCTTTTAACACAAACACACAAAATCCTTTTCAAGGAGGATCACCAAAGTCACTTGTCATCCAAAGTGACACAGTCAGTGGATCTAAATCAGAGCAACTTGTTCAGAAATATTATTTTTTGTATCATTCTGACATTTCTCTGCAAGGAGTTTGGGCTAATAATGTTATTTTATAGTGGACTCAAGGACACTTGATTATCATGGCCCAATCATACTCATTGCATAATTCAATACCTGATTGAAAAAACTTTAACTTTATAAAAAATTGCTAGTATTTGTACCTTTCTTTTGGGAAGTAATAGTAGAGGCCCATCAAGAAAGAAAATAGTGATTGTTTTCATTCTTTTACTTACATTTCATTTAAAGAATTGCCAAACAATTCATACTAGAAAACTGAAATAAGAAGTCATAGAATATTCCTTTCAAGAATTCTAATGACATGAAAATGTGAAATAACAAGTCTTAAAAAATAAAAATACTTTAACTGTTGAGATCAGACTTTTTACCATGCCAAGCAATTCGGACCCCAGCTAAACTGCTCTGGTAGTTATTATACATTTTTGGAGCAGGGCACGTTGGTGAATCTAATCTGTCTTTGTAACTAGCTTTACAGAACCTTAGAGGGCTGCATAAGTAAAGGCAGTGCTTTTTAAGAGCTGGACATAGAAAGTCACAGTTTGGACATCCTCTGTATCTCTCTGGGTTAAGGTTTCACCTCACATTTCTTATCTTATTTGTCTGGTTCCTTGTGCCTTAGACACAAAAAGCTGGTCGTGGCAAAGACATGAGAAACCTTCAGTTATTTTGGCAGCAAGAAACTACAGGCACCTTTGAGGAGCGTTAATTAGAAGGTATCAAGAATTCTTGAAAGAATTTTTTTAATCTTTCAGAGTCATCTCATCATAGATACAGCTTCCTGAAGAATAGTTCTAAAGGAAAGATTTTCAAACTATCCTAATGTCATTTCTTGCCTTAATTTTCTGAAGCAAACTAACTGGTAAATCACATGGAAAAAACGAAGACATTGAAACAAAAGGAAAACTTCCTAAAGGAATACTTTAGCTTAGAAAGCAACATGTTTCCTTGCACTTTTTCATCAAATAGGATAGGTACTTGAGAAAACTTATGCATTACTTTTCAGAATTAGAAATTTAGCAGAGATTCTGATTCAAGAAAAAAATTGGATCACAACCATCCTGTCTATGATTCACTGGATATTAGTTCTGATTTTTTAGAAATACATTATTTAATAATCTAACCATCATGCATAATAGTGTAATTTCAGACTTCCAGAAAATCATATACTGTGTAGAGAAGGCCTACATATCTGGGGTCATCCTCCGAAAGAAGAAAATAAAAATTTATTCTAAGAATATTTTATAATAGTTATATGCAAAATTATGTCTATGCGTTGGCTTCTTATATAATCTGTGTAGAAAGTTTCCTCCAGAGGTAGTTCAGCATGTTAAGTTAAAGGAGGAACCTTTCTCACTGACAAAGAAGAAAGCTGTGGAGATTATCCTTTTTTCTACTCCACCTCCTGGCAAGTGTTAGCAACTCCAAAAAAGAAAGCCCACTAATCCACTTAAAATTGTCTTGTAAGGGATATGTGGTAGAAATCTGAAAATAACTCAGTCTTCTAACAGAAAATTAATAGGATTATATATTATTTGTGCTACTTGGTTTCTGATCTTGGTTAGAGTACTTAAGGTCCTTTAAAAACATGGTGAAAATAATATTTCTTCTAAGTTGCTGAAGGATTAATTTGAAAAGTTTCCATATGCAAAAAATAGAGGCTCTGAGTTTACTGAAAGTTCACTCAGTTACTGAGGTGTCCACAGAAGAGTATTTCACTCACATAAGAGTGAGTATTGCCTTTTGTTGCTGGCATGACACCTTCCTACCAATCCTGCCTTCCTATGAATGGGAGCGAACCTGGGGTTTTACAGTCAGGAGCATATAGTTCTTGAGAGATAAGAATTCACATATCCTTTAAGAGTATTCTTATAATGAACCTAATTTTGAATTTGTGTGAACACAATAACAGACAAAGATTTTATTGTAATAAAGTATGGGGTTTATTTAGGCTATGCCATACCTGGATCTACAGCATAATGCACTGGACAGGATGGTTTAAGATATCTATAAGGTTAAAAGAACAACATGTGTTCACAGCTGGATGTGGAATTTATCTCTTCAAGGTTATAAATCCAGACCCGTATTATTTCTGAAAGCTTTACAGTCATTTTTAGTGAAAACTTGCTCAGAAGCTGATTGCCAAGGATCAGAAAGGACCAGCTGCTTTCTTGGGGCCAGGGGCTGGGGCCCTGACAACAGTATTCATTGCATTAGGTAGAGCATATGTCTTTCCTGAAAGATTATTCCATCAAAACTTTACTTGGACATTGGGGAGATAAAACCCTTCCAGGCTTTCCAATCTGAGTTTTATTATTTAGATATGTTGGTTTTTTTAATTACATACATACTACCTAGAGGTGATTAGGATAAATCAGAATTGATGCAGATACAATGATTTTACAGGTCCAGTACATTTGGGGGGAAAATGGGAGAGGCTATGGACTTATCTTAACATTTACCCAGGTAAAAGGAAAAGATGGTTTCATATTCTATTTCCCTTACTTCCATGTACCTATCAGAAGGCACAAGGAATTCAGCAGCTCTGGCATAACAGGGCATCTAGGGTGTGCCAGAGAGAAGGCTCAAGCAGAATATATTCCTATCTAGTGCAACAGTTAAGCCCTTCTAGTTTACAGTTTCCTGTGTGAATTCCTCCTGGAGCGTACATCAGTGTTACTTTATCTTCAGGACTAATTCAATGTTACTACTAAACAACACTTACTCATCATCTTTGACGTCACATCCCAGGCATTTTAGCAGCGTCTCCTTTGGCATCTGGAACTTATTTCCATTTAAACTGATTTACCTATAATTTCATATGCATGTTTATTTCCTTAATCCATTTCAGACCTTGCACGTAAGTGTATGTGTATATAGCAACTAGAGACATCATTAAAGCTCGGTTAATACTAGGATGAAATTTAAAGAGAGATTTTATTTCTACTTTTATTGCTCAAATTAATTTGCAAAATTAGTTTTATAACTGAACATAGATTAGCTGGATTTGTTGTTTCCTAATAAATGCATGTAACTATTTTTCTTAGAAGAATACTCTAAAATATGCCTTTTGTTAATGCTGTCTTATTTACTTAATACATATTTCCTATCCACATGTCCTCTACCTCAAAGGCCTAGACCTCTGTGAGACCTGACTATTGCCATGACTACTAAGCAATATTTCTTTAAATTTCCTTAGCTGCTGCTCCCAGGATTCACAGGTAATGGCAATTTTTCCCCGGAGCAAAGCACTCTATGTAGAGGACAATTTTCTAATAATACCAAACAGAATAGCACTTAGACAAAACTACACATAGCATTTATAATGCATCAAAATTTACATCTTTTTTTCTCTGTTAAACATCATTCAACCTTTTTCAAACAAACTAGCAATATTTTGTTATGGAAGGTTTCATTTGGAATTAAATCTGCAGCAGAGCTGTCAGAGTTCCTGAGTCTGAAGGTTCTTCAAAGTACCCACGAAGACATAAAGATGATTTCTTTCCAAGACTTCTTGTTTAAGACTTGACTTTTTGTAGACAACAGAAAACAGTCATGCAGGGAATAAAAAAAAAAAGCTCTCTGGTGCTCACTAACTCTTGGACTGTATTGGCATTGTTTGCAAAGAGCATCAGCTGCTGCTTCTCTTCTCTAGTTGTGAACCAATCAGTCAATGTATCAATTCTTATGGTGACAAAGCCTAAAGAAAAATCTGATTTTTTGGCATGACAATAGAGGGCCATACGCTACATGCACATGCTAAAGCATGTAGTGTCTTTTGTGGTAATAAGCATCAAAGTAGAAAAATCTAGGTGAAGGTCACCAATGGACTGTTAAAAAGCTTTTGTTAGCCATTGCACTCCAATGAGTATTACAGAATTACAGAATCACAGAATAAGCTGAGTTGGAAGGGACCCACAAGGATCATCGAGTCCAGCTCCTGTCCCTGCACAGCATCATCCCCAAGAGTCACACCATGTGCCCAAGAGCATTGTCAAAATGCTTCTTGAACTCTGTCAGGCTGGCCCTGTGACCACTTTGCTGAGGACCCTGTTCCAGTGCCCAAACACCCTCTGGGCGAAGATCCTTTTTCTAATATCCAACCTAAACTTCCCCTGACAGAGCTTCATTCTGTTCCCTCTGGTCCTATCACTGGTCACCACAAAGAAGAGATCAGTGTCTGCCCCTTCTCTTTCCCTCATGAGGAACTTGCAGACTGCAATGAGGTCTCTCCTCAGTCTCCTCTTTTCCAGGCTGAACAAACCAAGTGACCTCAGCTGCTCCTCATTCTGCTTCCCTTCAAGATCCTTCGCCATCTTCATTGCCCTCTTTTGGACACTCTCTAATAGCTTAATGTCTTTCTTATATTGTTTTACCCAAAACTGCCTCAAGGACTCAAGGTGAGGCCACCTCAGAGCAGAGCAGAGCTGGACAATACCCTCCCTTGCCCGGCTGGCGATGCTGTGCCTGATGCCCCTCAGGACACTCTTGGCCCTCCTGGCTGCCAGGGCACTGCTGACTCACATTCAACTTTCCATCAACCAGGACCCCCAGGTCGTTTTCCCCTGCACTGCTTTCTACCATCTAATTCCCCAGTCTGTCTGTACATCCAGGGTTGCCCCATCCCTGGTGCAGAATCCAGTACTTTTCCTTCATATGGTTGGTGATTGCCCATCCCTCTGTTTTGTCCAGGTCTCTCTGCAGGGCCTCCCTGACTTCGTGGGAGTCAACAGCTCCTCCCAGTTTTGTTTCTGCAAACTTGCTCAGTGTCTCTTCCAGTTCTGCATCCAAGTAATTTATGAAGATTTTGTAGAGCACAGGGCCTAAGATGGAGCCCTGTGGAACTCCACTAGTGACAGGTCCCCAGCCTGATGTCACCCCATCCACTGTAACCATTTGTGCCTGACCCATGAGCCAGTAGCTCACCCATCACATGATGTGTTTATCCAGCTGTGTGCTGGACATTTTATCCAGAAGGATTCTGTGAGAGACAGCATTGAAAGCTTTACTGATATCCAAAAGATCAACAGGCTTCCCATGATCAACCAGATGAGTTATATTGTCATAAAAGGAAATCAGGTTTGATAAGCAGGACTTTCCTCTCATGAAGCTGTGATGGCTGTGATCAATGACTACGTTGTCTTCAGGTGTTTTTCAATACCCCCCAGAATAATCTTCTCAATAACTTTACCAGGCACTGAAGGGAGACTGACAGGCCTGTAATTTCTGAGGTCCTTGCTCTTGAAAATCAGGACAATGCTGGCCAGCTTCCAGGCAGCTGTAGGATCTTTCCAGATTCCCAAAACCACTCAAAAATCATCAAGAGAGGTTTTGTGATGACATCAACCAGCTCTTTAAGGATGCTTGGATGAATCCCATCAGGCACCATAGATTTGTAGGTATCCAGCTGGAGCAGCAGATCCTGCACAATCTCAGGGCCGACTGGGAGTTGATCATTCTCACAGTCATGGTCTTACTGGCTATCATCACACACTTGTTAGGTTTTCTTAATTCATTCAGAGCTTGCTTTGTTAAAAATGCATGCGCTCAGTAAAAGTTCACTGAAAACCAATAATACCTTACACTCCATTTTAATCTCAGTTTTACCGAGCTTTATCAGAACTGCACCTTCATGGAGTTCAGCTAAACAGCAGGCTTAATGAGAATATGAGAGATATAAGAGCCTAACACTGCTTTAACACTGTTTCAAATGAATTCAAATTCTATGTTTATGAATATTCTGAAAAAAATATATTGACACTATAAATAAATTTACTGTAGATTATTCACACAACACTTATAATTCAGTTCTACACTTGATATAGTCAAAAGTTAGTTTACTGATGTTTATTCTGCCTTTTTTTTCTGCTTTAGTTACATAACCAATAAATTAAGTCATTGTATAAATAAAATAGTTTGCTGATAGTATCTATGTGTTTTATTGAATTTTGGAGTTTATTTAAGTGTATATGCTATTTCACCAAAACCTTCACAATATCAATATGGACAGTCTTGCATTAGACATCTAGAAATACAAATGAGTATTCCTACGCACATGCCTGTAAAATGCTTAATCCTTTAGTATAACTTATCCAGTACAAGTCAGAAATTGCATTGCATTCATCATTTTTGAACACTTTCCGTAAAATCCATGGATTAAAATTAGGCTTTCACTTACTGTAGAAATCACTACTAATTTCATCAGATGTGAAACATACATGCTAGAAAGCTTCAGCAAAACTCTGAGGAATGAGGTGGGGAAATGACTGGAATATTCCTCCAGGGATATTCTTTTTGCCATTCCTTACAGTCAAAACACTTTTGAAAGAGACTCCTAACTAGTCTTCTACCTTTTCTCTGATTCTTTACTCAGATTTTCCTTCTTAGCCTGTAAGGTTTAATGTAAACTCCTAAAAGATAGCTTTTAAAGACACTGGTAAATCTTTCTGGTACTTTGCAGGTCAAAAAGGGATTTGATTATAAGCATTTCACTTTTCCAATTTCTTTATGAAAGTAAAGGACATTTTAACTAGTAGGACATGAGATTATTGTTGAGGATAAAGCCTGAAGGGCTTAATATCTCAGGTTGAATTACACTAGGTAAATGTCCTGAAATTCTCCATTTTCAAAACTGTTCTTCTGACATTTCCCTTTCTCCTCATGGAATAGAGGACTGGTGCATCTGGAGGTATTTACCAGGGTGTTCATTTGTATGCCTGGAATAGGAAAACTGAAGAAGCTGGATGAGTAGTGTTCCCAGTCTGGAGTCAGTACAAACACCTTGTCACTTAAATGGTTTCCTGTGCTTTTCCTTATTCACTTCAATTTTTTAATCAAATGAAATATTGTTATTTCAGATAGATTAACAATTTTATTGCCCTCTAGTGGACTTACTTATTTGCAATTGCATAAATTAACCTGAAAAGGTTTTTAAAAATATATGCTCTGTAACATAGAAGAGTGAGTCTGAACCAGAAAACAACTTTGATTGAAAAATATCCCATGAATTACTTTTCATAAGGTATGTGCTGGGGATTATGAAATGCAAATTATATTGGAAGACAGGAAACTTATTGCATTACATCAAACAATGAAAAAAGTCTGTTGCAATAAAGGTTCAAAAATCTACCTGGCAGTGGCACCAACCAGTCAAGTATGGGATGACTACCTAAGGCCCAAATAATACATCAGGCATCTAGTGACAGGACAAGGCGAAATGGCTCAAAATTGAAAAAGGGAAGTTTTAGATTAGCTATTAGGAAAAAATTCTTTACTGTGAGGGTGGTGAGGCACTGGGACAGGTTGCCCAGAACAATCTCTGGATGTTCCATACTAGGAGGTGTTCAAGGACAGGTTGGATGAGACTCTGAGCAACCTGAAAGCTTCCCTGTCCATGATGGGAGAGTTGGAATGAGATGATATTCAAGGTACCTTCTAACCCAAACCATTCTATGATTCTATGATTTCAGCTGTTCAGTATGTGCATTAATTAGTCTCAATAACTCTCAGACATTAATCATATTTTATTGTAGCTTCAATGCTTGGTTAAATTTCTGAAATTAGTCAGTGTGTCAAACTTGCATGGGTTCTGCTGGGGACAGAGAGCAAGCCTTGGAAAATGTTCTATCAGAGAAAAAAGTAAAGGGTAAGCATTGAAAGGCAACAAAAGAAAATACTGTCAGAAGTATGTTGGAAAATTATC
Organism: Oriolus oriolus; assembly: GCA_013400235.1. Lineage (NCBI taxonomy): Eukaryota > Metazoa > Chordata > Aves > Passeriformes > Corvidae > Oriolus > Oriolus oriolus. The sequence goes on from VXBT01002915.1 coordinate 181,999, forward strand.
AGGCCATGCATAAAATAGAAGAGGTTTTTAATTACTTTATAAAGATTAAAATTGAAGGGACTGGTCTAATTAAAGATAGCTAAGGTGAATAAAGATGCAGATGGATTTCAAAAAGAAACCACTAGGGTAGGTACTGAACTTGCTGACTTCTAAAAGCATTGTTTAATGAACCTAACTTGCCATTGCATATTGCACTAAGCATCAATCTAGATAGCATAGCTAGACCTCTTCACAAGTGTCTAAATGAGGCCTTTCTATACGAAATGAGTAATAATTTAGATATTTTAGTTTGCAACAAGAATCAGTGAAACTCTCTTTGGGATAAAACATGTTTGAATTTTTAATGAAATACTGAGTATTAACGGAAGTAAAATACGGCTTCACAAATATCACAAATTTCCATGTTGAAGCATTTCTAATAATATAATTTGGTAATTTTATCTCTTTTAAATATCTGGTGGGAGTTGTTTTAATATTTGGAGTCCATCAATAATACTTATTTCACACAATAAGGAGCTACATAAATATTTATTAAATGATGCATAATTTTTTGAAGCCATTTCTTAGCACATAGCAGGCTTGCAAATTTGACTGAGAGAGACTGATTACTGCAAATTCCATTGCTTATGCTTTGAAGTGAATTGGATTACTCTGGATTTACACAAGAGCCCGGAGTACATTAACAGGCTTTAGCTACCCTAAGCAGCCTCACCTGAATCTTCACCCAGCCACTCTTATGGGCATGGCGGTTTCATGAAGCTCATGCCAGGACATGCAGCCCGGCCCCAAGCTACAGTGAAGGTGTCCCTGAGCCCAGACCTGACTCCTGCTGTCCTGGTCCAAGGGGTTCCTGCACAGACCTGGAGCACGTGCTGCAGTAGCCTTGTATCCAGCCCTGTCTCCTGTCACTCCTGAAGGAATCCCTGCGATCACCCCAGACTTGAGCATTATCCCATCTTATTTGGGACTGCTGATGAATGCTGCTCCTCTCACGGTCTTGCCTTCCTGCAGTAGGGCTGTGCTTTTGTCCCTGTCCTGCCTGTGCTCAGCTCTTGGCTCATACTCTTCAATGGACAGTGAACCATCCTCTTCTGGACTAGACCAGACCCCTTTCACCAAGGGCTTTTGTTGCTCCCTGGAAAATAGGCACATAAAACAAGAAGTTTTCCCCAACAATTTTAAATCCAGTATCAGCAAATTAGGCACCAATTTATATTTGCTTGGATTTTGTGAATCGCATTTAATACTTCCAAGTTTTAAGGGCAGAGAGGACTTCTACACATCACTCATAGAGAACTAAGGTTAAATTTTTCTACAGTGTATTTCTTACACCATTCTGAATGTTTTTTAATCTGTTATTATTTTGCTCCTGTCATAAAGAAACCTAATATATTCATAAAACCCAGCCTTCACTTATAATCCCTTTTCAGAGCTTTAACTGCTACATCGTATCTGCAATTTAAAATTTGGCTTCAGATTGCATAATTTACCAAGTATATTCTCTCAGCAACTGTTGATCTAGGCAAAAAAATCACAGTCAAAATCACTGTGAAAGAAGAGACATCCACAGCTGAAATCTAAAATTAGACAAAGACAAATCATCCTTGGACTATTTGGTGCCTACCTGGGAGTTTTACCTCAGAGGGTAGGGGAAGTGTGCAACATTAACCTGGTGGTGAAAACACGGGCAGATACACTGTATCTCATACAGCCTCAGGGAAGAATTCAAGGAAATCTGGCAAGCAGGTGCTTTGCCTCTTCTGTAATAAAAAATTGATCGGTTCAAGTGCTTCACAGCACAGGTGTCACCACACTGATAGAAATCATCATACACATGGCTTCTGAGGGTGAGCAAGGCGAGATGTGTGTCAGCCACATAACAATTCCATCCCTGTACTATTCCTGGGGTCAGATCAACTACAAAGAAACTCTATATGCAGCTGATGAAAGCAAGCAGCCATTTGGTCATAACTGTGATCCATCCTTAGGCTAGATAAAAAATGCCACTAAGGTGGACTCCTCATATTAGGGAATCTGTCTGCTATTCTGACTGAGTTTGAATTGTGCTTGTCTTGTTAAGAATTTCATAACGTTCTGTGAAATTATAGGATTGACTCTATGAATAAAATTGATGGGATCCAGATTTACAGCAATGATTGTGAACGAGAATCTAGGACTAGTTTTACGATAAACAAGTCTATAGGCAAATAATCAATAAACTGGGGGAACTCGCATCTCTGGGTTATAATTACATGACACATGCCCCTTTGAATTTCAGTGGACCCAGGATTTCCTCAACTCTCTTGCAAGGAATCAAAAATTGTTTTCTGTGCTGCACAGTAATTTTGCCCATGCTGCTCTAACATATACCAGGCAATTTCCAGATGAAGGATATTTTCTCCCAACTCAGTCAAGCAGTAACAAAGTCTCATAGTTACACTTCTTGATCTTATCCTATTACTTCACTATTTCTTTGTCCCATTGTTCCAATCATGATGTCCTCAGACAGTATCATTTTTTCTGCTTTCTCTTAGTGGCACTGATACCTCATCATTTACCAGATCCAATCAATCTCTGGCCTACATCTGAAAAGGATATTTCCCCCATTCAGTGTGACTTATCATTCTTTATCAGTCATTATATGTTTCCTTGTTCTTGCTGGTTTTTTTTTGCTTTGGTTTGGGGTTGTTGTTTGTTGTGGTTTCTTTTGTTTGGTTTGTTTTTTTAAATTATTATTATTTTTCTGCTCTGTTCTTTCCTTGTTATGGAGCAATATGAAAGTGGCCTTCAGATGGATGTCACAAACAGAACCTACCCCTTCGAACAGGGAAGAGATTGCTTCTTCCACTCACCAAAAAAATGAAAATGCTACCCAAAGAATGGGAGAACAGGCAGAGGCAGTAGCAAGAAATGGTGAAAGACCGTGATGCCCCTTTCCCATCTGTAACAGTAAGGTTAGAGACTGTACTGGTAACTGTTATGAGGACCCACAGCTTACAGAAAATGAGATCACTTCCCACAGCTGAACATGCTGTAATTACATCACAATTGTATTATTGTCATCATATTCTCAGAACGGCAAGCTCATGTCATTCCAAGCAAGTACATTTCTAGTCATTAAATGAAAAGCTTTTAGTTCCGGGAGCTACAGAAAAATCTATCATCTGTCTGCAAAAATGAAAGGAGAGAATACTAGTGTTTCAAAGAGTAGTTCTATTAGTCAGCACTTTAATGTGTTTTACAAAAGCCCCCAAAACTTCACATCATGTGATGATCTTTCCTGACCAAGAAAAAAAAAAAGAAATTTATATTTAATAATCAAATTTAATCTATGTACTTCAGAAGCGTAAATATTTCTCTGTCCTATATTCCTTCTGAAGGGCTGGAACTAGTCAAAAACTTTTATACATACTTTAACCCAGATCAAATTTCAATTTGCTTTTTCTTGAAGGTTGATTGCATTATTTACCTGTAATTCATTAAAAAGATAATTAGTGGGTCAGTCATTTGGTCAATCTACTCTGCTTTCAGGCAGGAGTAATTTGAAACATTCTTAGTTTTTAATTTTTGTGGCCTTTTTAGAGTAGCCTCCTCCAACGTTTACTTATTATTACAGTAAGGCAAAAAATATATCTAACCTAAGTGTCTTGGGTTTAAATTAAGTCAAATTTACTCCACAGTGATGAGGGACAAATGTGTTCTTTCCATGATACTTGTACATTTTCATAGAGCTGATTACCATGTCCTCTGCATCATCTTTCTTTCTAGGCTATACAAATACAATTTTCAGTCCAAGACAAAAGTTTTTCTCATTTGTCTTTAAATCTCTGACCACTTTGTTGCTCTTTTCTGTTTGTTTTCTCTTAGAGAACAGTGCCCAAACCTAATTTCTAGATGAAGCCTTGCCAAGACTGAGGAAGGAAGAAAAAATATCACTCAAAGATGTCAGTGTTTCACGACCCATTCCCAGAATGACATTTACCTTTTTTGGCAACATCTTACAAACCTTAATTCAGACTACGGCACATTTATAGTTTTCTGTAGTCTTTCTTGTGTTGCTCTTCTTCCTTTTGTAACTGCCCATAGAACATCTTTGTTGAGCATGGTACTTGTATATATCATCATTAAATTTAATCAGATTTGGGATCTTTTGCCTGACGTATGTTGATCACCAGAATACTTGCAAACTCCACAGTGCCAGTTTGATACAATGATGCCAGTGTCATTGTATGAAGTACTGTCAAGTAATCCGAAATTTTCCAAAGGGTTGGAAAAATAAGTTTCCAGGGATAATACCTTAAATTTTAAAAGTTCCGTGTATGTGATATCTGGCAGCAAACCACATTGCCTATATCATTGTGATTTAAAAGAGAAAAAGTGAGTAAAAATCCAAGGAATTGTAAAGCAAGATCAGAAAAAAGCCTTAAATTTAATTAAGAGTTTTTAAAGTACCATGATGAAAAGGTGCCTTAATGCACATCAGAACCACTTTTGAATACTGAAGTAATCTTGTTAGACTGAAGACCTCAGTTCTATAGACTTTGCACTTATCTGAAATTCATATTATAAAAAATAAAACAATATTTAAGTTTCAAAGTTATCATTGCTTCTCTTATCACATAGACATCAATCTGTTCTCTGATGCATTAATGAAGTATTTTGTTGTACTGTGCTACAAGAAATTATTTAAGTCACAAACAAATTTCCTGAAACAAGTCCGTTGGTAGTAAAAGTTAGTTCCATTGAGAACAATGAAATCATTCTACAGCACATTGAGCTGAATGCTGGAAATGACTGCCTGCTTTACACTTTTTTGGAGTGGAATTTTTAATCAAATTATTTTTAATTCATAGATTATTTGCAGTGCCCTTACTGGAAATTTCCAAGTCTTATATGAGTCTGTGTAGCCTCAGAAGTCACCTGATTACTACTTATGACCCCTGAGTATTTTCTGTATAATCATATACTTACAGATGTATTTGAATCCTCATCTAAATGTAAAATCAGCTATTTTCTTTAGACTATTGATCATTTATGTGCTTTGTAGATATTAAGATTTTTAACCCTTAAATTTTAGTTTTTCAATTATAAGCTTTGCTCAGAATTACATTAAATAAGGAAGAAAAACAACTATAAAGCTTAGAGTTCATAAAAACATAGAATGGTTTGGGTTGGAAGGGGCCTTAAAGATCATGCAGTTACAAACCCCCTAGACCAGGTTCCACTAGACCAGGCTGTTCAGAGCCCCATCTAACATCACCTTGAACACTTCTAGGCATGGGGCATTCATAACTTCTCTGAGGTTCTACACCAGCCTCATAATAAAGAATTTCTTCCTAATATTTAATCAAAACCTACTGTCTTTCAATTCAAACCCATTCCCCCTTGTCCTATCACTACATGCCCTCGCAAAAAAGTCTCTCTCCATCAGTTTTGTAGTTAGACACTTACAGACTACAACTCTGTGTACGTTAATATCACTTTGATAAAATAAATGAAGCACAAATAAAAATAGAAAAATCCCAACTAAATTCTTTTATGAGCTCGTCTTAAAGTTGTAATGATAATTAAAGAATAGACTAGCTCTTATTTGATTAACAGAAAATGGTAAACTTACAGACTTGAGGTCCAGACAAGATAGAGTTTGTGAAACAGAACTTGCTCAAAGAATTAAGGAGAAAATCTCTTTTACTTTAATCTAACCTCCATTGTCTCAGTCCATATTTATATATATGTTCTCATTAGGATACTATGCATGCATTTAACACCCATTTTGTTCAGTACTAAACATGGATGAACATCCTATATGTGAAGTTAAGCGCATCTATGGGTTTGGGAAAAGCAAGAAGTTTCTGTCTCAGAACTCCACCTCTCACTCTGCCTTCTGGCAGCTCTCTGGATATCTCTGCTAATGAAAAGATAGATATTATGTTTCTTAAAATAATCTGAAACTCTGCCTGCTGTGCTTTCCCTCCCTCTCTCTCTGTCTCCTCTCTCTCTCACACACACGTGTGTGTACACACGTTAACAGACTCTCACAGAATAGCAACTTCAGCATGTGTTACAATGACAAACCCCATATATTTCTAAGGATGCTGTTTTGTCATCTCCTGTCCTCCAGAAATTTTATTCATCCTGACAAACATATGCCCGGTCTAACAAAATGTGAGAAACTTTCTGAAAGGTATAAATATTTTCATCTGCCTTTGGGTCAGTGAGAGCTGAAGGTCTGAAAGTCTTCTAAAGGCCCCTCACCTCATAAAGCCCACTGACTACATGAAGAAGGCGATATTTTGCTAGAATGACTGGACACAATAACAGTGGAAATAATATGAAGAGTAAGAAAGGTTTTCAGAGCAGTTAGTAAGTCGGACAACTGCAATAAAAATCAATGTAAGTCCTGTGTAAATCTCAGGTGATGGCTTGGCAACTAATAAATAGCAAACACACTTTTAGAAACAATTATATATATTAGTAAGTCTCTTTCAAATTCTACCATTTTTACTTTCTTTCATTTTTATTTCATACTTTCCAACACAGGACAATGAAATAGATATAGCATAAGCCTAGTGTTTTACAAAATGTGGGATCAGTTTGACCAGTTTCCACAAAAAATTCAATAAGTGTTCAAATCCTATAGGTTCCTTTGAAATTTCAACCTGAAAGTATGAGTACTATTTTGAAGCTTCTCTCAAGCTAAAGGTCTAAGCATAATTCTGCCTCTTCTTCAGTTATGCATGAGTAAGAACACGTGCATAGGATTTCTATGGGAAGACTCCTTAATGATACAGAAATACCGTATAGCCAGTTCTTGTGCTTTTATGAAGTGTCTTGCAGTGCAGAAGTTAGATGAAATTAAAATTGAGAAGACCAGGAAAATACAGAAAGAGGAAAGATCAAAAGCTCTGCATGTCTTAGATTAAGGAAGATTAGAAGATATATATTAAAAATATATAAATAATATTTTTCTTGGAGAAAGAGAATACAATGCACTACAAGGACCAGGAACATATTTCTATTTACACTTTGTACAGAGCAGAATTGGAGTGGAAGAGGGTGTAGGTAGGTGGGGTGTGTTGCAAAGATCTTCAGTAATTTTTGTGTGAATTTGCTATGCCTGAGCTATACAGGTCACACCAAACTGAACCAGTAAGACTTGATAGAAGTCTACAGCATAATCCAACTACTTGATATATGCTCTTTCCAGAATATAGATGTAAAACTGGACTGTTTATCTCACGTTTTTGCCAATGTCACTGTCACCAGGAGCCATGTACACAGACTTTTCAGAGCTAATAACCGTCAGTTGTGCCTCTTTTCATAGCATCATAGAATCATAGAATCATAGATTGGCCTAGATTGGAAGGGACCTTAAAGATCATCTAGTTTCAACTCCCTGATCTTCTCATCTTTTTCCCTTACCAGTGTGCTCTAGAAATATAATGAATTTAAAACTATTTTAGTAGCTCTACACACACCTACAATACCAACATTTGTACAGATAGGTTTGAAATGCGCCTCTTTACATGGTCATCCCCACCAAAATGCTACAGTAATGCTGAAGTGCCTCATCAGATACATCCTCTTCTTCTTAACAGTCCACACCACCTTCATACTTTTCCACATATTTTATGCTAATTATATAAATTTCTGTTGCTAAGGTTGTGACTGCTACTGGAATAGCAAAGAACAGCCAAGGTGGCCATGGAATTTGACTGATGAAACAAGTTAACAGGGCAAAATTTGGTTTCAGCTTAATTACTTTAAAATAATTTCCTATACTCTCCTTCTGGAATATAAATTTAAAAGCACCTGTAAGAGTAAGAAGAGAACATTCACAGTGCTCTAATTAAGAAGTACACTGTGTTAAAAACAGAGGAACTGAACATTCTTTAGTCAGAGGAGCCTGGGCACAGGAAAACTGAATCAGGTCCAAATTTACATTCCCCAAAGATATGTAAAATCATCTGTATGATGCAACTAGATTCTGTGAGTGTGCAATGCGTTTTCAGATAGCAACATCCTGGTAAACATGTCCACCCTACTATTCCAAAGAATTCATTTTCTGAATTTTTTCTTCCCTTCACCTTCCCAAATTTTTCATCTTGGGATAAATATTCACCCACATTCTAATATTCTTGGACTTAAATGCTCCATTTCTAAAATAACCATTTCTTATTAGGCCACCAGCATTCAAGATAAAAAGCTGGAATTGCAAATGGAACCTTTATGCTAGTCTCATGAGAATGTGCATTATTTTATAGTCCTCTTTGACCGTACCTCTACTTCCCAAATGACAAATAATTAGTCATTTATAGCAAAAGCATGCTAAGATAATCCTAACATGGAAGGTTGTCAATAAAAGGCGAAAACAAACAGACTGTAGTTGGAGGAATACAGACACAGAGAAACTGAACTCTGTGTGTGATTTTTCCTCACTTGAATAACTGTTTCTATCCGATATATATCTGTCACTTTGGGTGTATCTGTATTGCAGAGTTAAGTAATAAAAAACCTTAACCTTAAGAAACCTCCTCTTTGTTGAAGGCTGATCTGTCCAGATATATTTTCAAGCGTGTCCTTTTAGAACACATTTTCTTTTGTTAGCACTGGTCTCCCTTCACAAGAAACATGCATTTTTTTTCTCTAAGCTCTCCTCTCAGCTCTTGTTGAACAAAAATCTCGTATGTGTATGGTATAAAGTAAAATGATCTTAAGTAGTCATACGTGTCTGATGGTTTTAAGGGAAGTAACTCCAGTTCTTGCGCTTCTGAAACAGCAGAATTGATTTTTAGAACCTAAACTTTAATTCATGTGAAAGTAAGTAAATAAAGAAATTATGCTGTCACAGTAAAGATATTCTTGAATGTGTATGTCAAGCATAATGATTATTTTCATTCCCAAGACTGAAGAAAAATAGCTTTAAGAGGTGCAGTGATTTCATTACTGACACTGGTAATTAACTCTGAAACTCACCAGTGATATTTAAATATTAACATTCCTATCTATTTTACTGGTATTCTTTTTGCCAGATACATCCAATCCATCTGCGAAATTCCAGTCTAAGGTTTACTTTTCCCAAAGACAACGCTATTTCGCTCAAACTCCAATTGCCAAGATTTAGCTTTCCTTATGTAATACTTCCAATGTTCATTTATGCTGTAAACATATGGGAAAAATATTGTACTAAGTGTGTTGAAAGCTGAAAAGAGAAAATATAAAAGTTATTTCTGTGGACAATGAAACATGACATAGGTTCTAAGTACAGTTGATATGTATATGGGGACGTTAATTAATAGAGTAATTTAAAACATGCCTATCTTAAGCCATCTTGATGTGGAATTTCCAGCTGGATTTGAGCAACACAAAACCTGGAATAATTATCTTCCATTTAAGATTCAAATTGATCTAGAGCTACGGAGGCCTTTGTATTCATGCTGTAGAAGCCATCTATAAACTAAACCTTTAAACACCTCTGAAACCTATTTATGACAGACATCTGTTTGTGTCTTTCTTGACCAAACCCTCAAATATTTCTTAGAGGACCTGGTTACTTCTCAGGCCATTCTGCTGTGCCTGTGTATTCTCTCAGAACTCCTCCTGTGTCCCCCCTCAAATCTGTCAGACTCACCTAACACTGCTCTGTGTTATGTTTTCTGTTTCATGTACTGTGTTCTTCTCTTACCTAATAGCAATATCAATCTTAAACACAGGACCCCTCATAAAAATGAAGGAGATTGTTAAAATCTTACAACAACCACTGGATGGCCATTCAGACCCTATTGTAAACTCAGTGAATAATCACGAGTCCAAAGGACAGCTGGACTACTTGTAAGCCTTTGGCTGTAAAGAATCCTCTGATTTGAGATAAATATTTTGGAGAATTGTTGATGGACTTGATGCTTGATTGGGCCTTTCTTGCTCTGCAAGAAAGCCAAAAATCAGAGAGTATGGAGACAAGGAATCAAGAGAGGAAGAGAAAAAAGCAGCATGACAACTGCCATAAAGAAAAGAAAAAGTTTCATGTGAACAGTTGCACAGAGTAAATAAGTAAGGACTTGACTGCTTCAGTGCATTTTTTTACCTCTTCTTCCCTAACCCAATAATAACTCATGTGCCTAAAAACGTTATTATCAAAAAAGAGATTTTTTTTAAATTATTGTATACTTATTGATGTTTTTCTTCCAGGAGCCATTTCTCTTTCTCACCTTATGTTCTTTCTCTTTCAAATGTATTTCTCTCAGTATTCAGCTACAGAATTCTGTTTTCTGTACCTATTTCTCTTGACCACTTCTCCTGCTTTCAGGAGGAGATACCTGCTCTACTTGTTGAAATGGGTGTTGTCTCTACAGAGATCAAAATAACTGAAAGCTTGACTAATGCCTCACAGAGATTTTACCCTCAAAATAACTCCCTGAGACAGAGAAATTACATTGCAGATGAGGAAATGATGCTTGGGTTAGCCTAACTTGAATCATAACTCCCTGAGCAAGCACCAGAGTAACCTAACCTGAGTTTCCTCTGCTTTGTGTAGAGTTGGACGTGACTTATAAAGGTCTCATTGAACCTAAATTATTCTATGATATTATGGTTCTATGAATTAGAAATTAAATTTAGAACTTCCTTTAAAAAAAATTAAAATTTACACTTTCAGATTTTCTTCCTCTCTGGCTTCACTGGCTCTTTGTCAAAAACCCCAGCTACACACGAACCAAAATATTCTGAAATATTACTGATTTTTATGACTCTAAGCATTTTCATTGCGATTCTACAACTATGTGTGAGGTTTTACACTGTCATTTCTTGTTATCTTTACTTCGGTTCTTCATAAAACCATGGATGGAGCTGCAAGACAACATATTAAAGTGCTCTGACAGTTTAAGTCAGTTCTACTTCCTGACAGGATAACCTTACACCTACAATGAACTTTGGGTAAACAGATACCTGAACACAGACAATATGAACATGATCCTGACAGGAATATATATTCAATGTAATAATCCCTCCTATGATGTTAAACGCGCTCATTGCCTTCACATCCTGAAGGACCTTTCAAACAGTCAAACAGAATTCAGATGGATACATCCATGAAAATCTCATTCCACGAGTAAAAGGTAAGGTGTTTAGAAAATCTTTTCCAAACCACAACTAAACATAACAGTGTGAAATACATGATATCTACCTTCACTCTTTGTATTTTGTTGTATCTTGTAATGAAACTCTCTTTTTACAAAGTTCCAGCTGGTACTATCTGCAGCTAAGCAACACAAAGCGCAGAAAGGACAACATGTAATATTTTGATTTTTTTTTAATTTATCATATGAATTTATATTCATAATTGGTAAACAGAACAGTGAAAGATATTTACCTTGTGTTCAAAGCTGGACACGTGAATGTATCATGTCTATGTCAAATATTATTTATTCATTGCAAACCTGTGACTATAGTCATCCATAAAAGATACATTCTAGAGTCTAAGAAACTCTGATGGTATATGGGCTGACTGGTAACACAGGAGAAAGAGAGAGATCTCTTCCTGCTTTTTTTGAAAGGCTAAAAGTTTTAGAACTAAAACTTTCAATTTCAGTTTTTCGATTTTGCTTGCCTACAAACCAGCTCACTGCTTATTAATTGCTGCTGGTAACTGCCACAGGCAAGAATATAAAAATCATATGGGTATGATTTTTATAAAGATTTTTTTAATATAGATAAAAATCTGTAAGATGCTCATAAAGTACATGACTTGAATCATTCATGCACTTCAACAAACACTTCCCATTTCTTTCCTATTTCATTATTCTGCTTTCTTCTTTCTTTACTTGTTTACTTACCCTTTCATCTTTGTTGCTTTTTTTGTCTTTTCTTTAATCTCTATCATAATCCCATACACACATAAGTACAAACAGTGCTCTGTATGGAGATTTAAATTCTTTTCTATTTTCTTTTTCCTTCTTACATGTCTCATGAGGCTCTGACCCTACTCTTGAATGTTTCTGCCCACAACTTACTCATAAATATTCAAAGCCCTTTCCCACCACTGCTGGCATTTCATCACTCACACAAGCATTCCTGAATGATATTTTTCACTTCAAATATCTTCTCTGTCCTTCATATGCCTTGTCTCTCCCTTGGCACTCCTATTCATACATTGCTACTCTCTTTCCTTACCCATATCTCTCTACCTGTGTGATCTTTCTTTCTTTTCCTCAAACACACTTAAGAAATATTCAGGTGCCTTTGTTGTCCACTATTCTACTCGTACCATTGCTTTTCTTCTTCTTTCTTCAAGTGGATAAAGTGTAAAGGGAGGAGGTAGTTGTATTTATGTCCCTGTGCTTTTCACAATAAATAGCCACAGCAGTCCTGGCAGGGCAGACAAATGAAATTCCAGTTACAGTAATTTATCTATTTTCATTTCGGCTTCCAGTTCTGGATATTGCACTAATGGCAGACTCTACAAAATAGACTGGCAAACACAGAGCCAGTGTTCACTGAGGGCACACACACAGTCCCTTTGGGAAAGAGGAAAAACAATAGGGACAGTATAAAGTTAGTGTTTCCTTCATATCAGTTAGGATGATGAATTAACAGTAGTAAAAGAAATTACTGAACTGCTTTTGCTAGAAGTAAAAAAGTTTACTGGATCTCATAATACAACCCACTTCCCTAAGAAAAGAGAGGTTAACTATAATAATCCTGCCTATCAAACCTACATATGGCAGAGATTCCACACTTCCACTAGGCAGGTATCTTGTTCCAAATGCTAAATTTGGAACGTTATTGTTTCAGTACATATAAACATATATATATATATCAGTATATAAACTGTAACATTTTAGAAAGTTTTGTCCAACATTAAATCTGAACTTTATGAGTAATTTAGATGATTTTTTCCCAGAAAGAATGAAATATTTCTGTCCTTTTCACAGCAACACTTACCACATAAAGAAACCATTTACTTCTACCTTCTCAGACTAGTGTTCTTTCAACTTCGACACTCATGTCTAACTTTCTACATGTTCTAGTATTTTGTAATTTTTCTCTGGACTGTCTTCAGTTTGAGCCCAAACACAGTTGGCTTCATCAACCCGTTGCAGAAAAATAATTTGTCCTGTCAGATGTACTGCACACCTATTAATACACTCCACAGTGAAGCTGTCTTTTTTCTTTAATGGTAGCACATTGCTGACTCATATTTACATTACAGCCCCCACATTATTTTCTGAAGTGCTGTTATTTTACCAGTATCCTTTTGATTTTACTTTATAATTTTTCTTCCCAAATATAATTTGCATGCGTCAGTATTACATTTTCTCCTGCTTCTTCCAAGACATTTCTTAACTTGTGCTTAATTGTTCATTTCTTTAATTTGACTTCCCATATTTGTCACCGAAGTGCCAACAGGTCCTTTTAGCTTGCTGACAACTCTTTATTTCATAATTTCATCATTCACATCACTAACGATCAGAAGAACAAAAAATGCCTTTAGATCAAGCATTTAACGTGAAGGAATAAGGATTTCTGCTTAAACACGATGACTCTTGGTTAGGCAGATCAGGACTTCTTTGGATAACCGCCTTACTCTTAAGATACCAAATGGTGGACAACCTGATACACTACTACATGCTGCTTCTAGGTGTTGTCAAAATTGTGTACATCTAGTCTGCTTGTGTTTTAATTTCACCCATTGGCCTCAACTATCAGAGTATGGAAATTTCACGTCAGGTATGTCTTTTACTTCCAGTTTGTCCCATATAATTATCAAGTATCCTTGCATCTTTTTTGATCATCAAACAAGTTAAAAATACAATAAAATTTTAATTTTTTTTTTTTT